>CM034412.1:4610000-4952500 GCA_019925095.2 Dendrolimus kikuchii | reverse complement strand
TAATGGCTTTTTGTTATACAATAAAAAAAATATTATGACGACCACGACCATGAAAAAATCATTATGATGTTAGTGGTGGAGTCTGAAGATATTGTAACAGCAGAATTGGCGCCCAGGAATGCCATCAGAATATCCAATTAACGCCACGCATCCATCAGTCTACACTGGAATCCATGTGCAAACGTGTTAAGGCCGCGAAAAACTAAGGACGGAACTCACTCCTACCCAGGGCAATTTAATGTGCACCGCTGTATTGATTCTCGGGCATTCTTTCACACAGGCGCGGAGAAGCCCCCCTAAACCCCTATACACCCCCTCATTCCCCACCCACTGGCCCCACCCGCCGGAACTTGGGATAAATGGGGGATAAGACTTTTTCGGGGCACCCGCGAAATCTAGGACTTACATTTTTCGGTCTTAAGGCGTTCGAAGAATTTCCTCAAAGGTTTATATTTAAGAACAAGTTTTAAATAAGATTATGTTATAGAACACTTATACAGCCCCTGTAGGCAAGTGACATTAGCGCTAAACGAATAGAATGAAAACGTATGGAAATAACATGATACTTAGTTTTGCATCTTCCTCTTCTAAGCCGTGCTCTCAGTGCTGAGGATCGTGACTTCTTGATCTCTTCCACCGAGATCAAAATAATAATCGAAAATAATGTTAAACTGAATTGATGGGCACAAATAGAGGTGGACCAAAAAAGAGCTGGATGAATTGTGTTAAGGATGAGATGATGATTGTAGTGTGACCAAAGGACTTATGCCAGAATAGAGGAGTATCTCCCAGAGTAGACCCCAAATAATTAGGAGAAGGAGAAAGAAAAGAGAGAACCAATTTTTATGGCCTAACGGTATACAGATTTAAAACATACCTGGTGGAAAGTGGTTATGGTTATCCATAATTATTTACAATGGTAGAGGTGTTACCAATTTTTTTTACAGGATATAGGTTCTCGTTAGATGTTAAGCTATGATGGGTTGAAGGGTCAATTTCTACAAACGCTGTAGGCTGCGTACGGCATTACGTTATACGGGACGAATGCTTATTATGTAAAATAAATGCACTTGAATGGTCTCTCTTAGACGTCTGACGCGGCGTCCATTTGTCGTAAGCCGCGTCCGCAGTTTTCTAATTCTTAATTGAAAACTCAAAGATGGTTGCTAGCAAATTGGTACGATATATTTATTTGTTTGTATATTTTAAACATTATATTGGGACTGGCTGCAGATTGCTGTATGTAAATGATATTTTTTAAATTAGAACTGACTGACTGGCTGATATCTATTTTAATGTTTAATATTTAATTTAATTTTTCAAATTGTTTTAGGGCTGTATGTCTGAAAAGAAATAAATAATTGTTATTATATTCTACAAGAAATTAAAACACATCCTTATTTGTATTTTGTGAAAGAGACAGCATTTAACAATAAAACTATTACGCAAAGTGAACAACAGTAAGTAAAGTTTTGAAGCAACAGGTCCTCGCTCCATGCAAATGTTACCAAAGGTTCCCTTCAAACAATCATAGAGAATCTCCTATAGTAGAAGTGTTTTGATACTGGCAATACAGTGATTCTATTTTTAAAACATCAATGATTATGATTTCGACCAATAAGTGATTGCATTCAAAATTTGAATTTCGAAATCCGTTTCGCGGCATTAGGAGTTTTAACATTAAATTCGATTAAAGAACAAATATATCGATTAACGGTTCATTAAGCCAATATTAGACGGTTCAATTCTGTCTTTCAATTGGGAAGAATCCACCAAAGTGAACCCTATAAACATAAACATCAGTTGTATACCTTTCACCCAAATATATAATCAATTTTGTTGATCCGTCTAATATTAACATTAGATTTAGTTCGCTACTTGCCTCATATGGATCACATGAAAGAGCATTGTAGTCAATAAAATATATATTTATTATACGTCTTACTTTCTTTTTGTCTGCAGTCAAATAAACACACCAAAGCGCATGTTTCATTAATCTCAATACAGTATTGTAATGCTTCATTCACATTATGCCTTATTTAACGGAAGCAAGCATGAAAATTTCACGGAAAATAACTGCGTATTAGTATATATTTCACTACATAATATGTGGAAGATGACAAACTCGTGCTGCCCAATTCCTTCGTCACTTTAATGCGTACTTACATGGAAGAAGTCATGACGTGGAGTTATTTCTATGGCATATTCGAACCAGCCAGCATTTGCCATGTCTTCATGAAGGTTGTATACTTTTTAAATTATTTTAAAAAGTTCTAAATTTAAATCTAATTTCGTTCCTCATGCGACCAGCCAGTATTCGTAGACATTAACAGTATCTCGCCACTTTAAAACCATAGTCGTCGGTAGCGTCTCGCCGAAACCGGCGTGTCGGCCATCAACAAAAACAAAAGCTGACACAGCGCAACAGGTCCGGCTTGCTGGCTAAGATAGGGTTGTGCCGCGCACTTTACAATCAAATAAAATTTACTTAGCGATGTGGTTAATGCACGACCCTTGTTAAATTATTTGTTATGTCTCCTCTCTTTTAAGTCCTTATTCTATAATATAGTATAGCCCATGAAAAACGTCTTGAAGTCACTTAAGAAGGATTCGACATCTCATTCTAATCAAATGACTATGAATTATTTTAAGAGAAATGCAATGATTTCACTGAAAGTGTATCCTAACTTTACAATTTCTATGAGCTGATGGTAAAGGTATCGTAAAAACAGATGATAGATCTTTATTAAAACTTAAAACATCTTTATTGTGCCTAAAAGTATGAATAAATAAAATAAAAAGAAATTAGATCGTACTACTGGTGACCTTATAGCTAAAAAACCATTTTTCCAATCAGCTTCGAGTTAGGATTTACAGATTTCAAATAGTGACAGTAGCGAAGTTTATAAACAATTATAACTATTCAGAATATTTCTATACAAATACATGCATAAAGAGAGGCTCGATATGAAAAATTCGTCCTAGCCTAGATAATGGTATGTATGTATGTATGGTATGTCCTTTCTTCTTTTAAAATGGAGAGACTAGAGCCCATTTCTAAGATGTTTATGGGAAAATACTGTATATTTTAGAACAAAGCTCATGAAAAAACTGCCATTTGAAATGACCTTACTTCCAAACTGTAGTGGAACACTTACGAGCTGTGCAATAATCGCGGTCACAAACGTTTCCCGAAACATACAAAGAACATATACAAATTTTCAACTATAACAGCCGGGCCCAGGCCTGCGAGGAACAACATTAGGCTTGATGGAAGATCTGCCATTGAGACGGTGGAGCATTCCATCTCGCTCCTCCCCCCTATAGGGGGTACCCCTACAAAACTTTTTTTTTTAATCCACGAGACATCACATCGTTTTTGCCTATGAATACCTTTTTTGAAATTGTAACTATATATATGTGTGTGTGTGTGTGTGTATCTTCTAGTCAGTTCCCCACAAAGCCAAAAATAGTTTATGAGACAGTCCAAATACTAGATAAGTGCCAGCCCTAATATTAATCTACACGTACAGGCCGCATGCTACACGAATGCTATAGCGATGTTTCAATAAAATTACAAAAATAATAAACAGGTGAGCTAAAGTTTTTATCCTGTGACACAATTCGAATGTAATTCCAAGCGAGTACTCAATTCAAATTCAAACATGTCATATAACGAATTCATGGTAGCGTTCCAGATTTGAATTTTAAAAACTCGTTCTAAATTTAAATTGATCGAAGAAATTCAGGTGGCAGGTGTTTTATGAATTTTTATTTTTTCCCACAAGTTGTTGTTGCTAAAGAGGTTACAAGTGAAAGTAAAATTTATGCACTTCTGAATTTGATAAATTATCATCTTTATTTAAACAAAGATACTTTGATGCCGTCGACAGCATGATTTGACAATCAAATCAACTGAGAGACTTTTTATCAAAAAATAAAATTGTATTAGCATCTTTGCGTTATGCTGTTATAAAGAGTAAAGTGGCTTCTTGATTATTATATAAACAGTAAGTGAGATTATTTCTATTATGAAATTTTGCAAGTTAAATGAACGTAAGGTATTTAAAAGCACACGCACCTTTTTTTATGTAAGTACATCGTCTTACAAATAAATAAATAAATCATTAGATAAGCACATACATTACACCTATACTCGCAGTCTAAGTTCAGCAATTGTCACTAGTGGAATGGGCAATACACAATAAAAAGCTCCTTTACGAAATTTACCATGCCGGGAATCGAACCCGGAGCCTCTGTGATCCAGGGACCAAGACCGGCAAAGACTTTTAGCCCTGTTAATCAAAGAAGCCACCGAATAATAGTTACAATATACAGCCTACAAATTAAAAACTACTAGGACTACAAACTTAATAAGAAATTACTGAACATCGGGTGAGCTGTATATTTTATTTTAGAATATAATTAAATCATACTATGTATAGTTCCCCTCTATTAACCCTAACAATGCGGTTGCCAGCAACAAAGTTCCCGCCTATTGAATTTTCGCCTGCTACTGCAACTTTTCAGGAAATGTTCGGGCCCGTGTCACTATTTCAGTTTAAAATTTCATGTATAACTTTGTGTTCCATACCTCTATTATGTGTTCGCAACTCAGTTACAGTTTTATCAAAATTAGTTTTCTAGTTTTACTTTAAAACTTTCTGAAGTTACGAGTTCTCATTACTCGCAGCAACGTATGTTAACATTTATAGAGTTTATAAATGCGTCCGATCTTCCAGCCTAGACTGGTATGTCTGCCGGCACAGCTGCTGTACAACAGGAGGCCCTGAAATGCCGCAAATATTCCGCCATCGGAAATGGCTACATGTCGGCTTTTGGGGTCGAAACCTTGGGACCATTGGGGCCTGAGACGCACAAATTTTATCGAGACATAGCGAAACGCCCGGTAGACGTTTCACGTGACCAAAAAATTGTCCTATACATCAGACAACGCATTAGCACTGCCATTCAGCGAGGCAATGTGGCCAGTCTTTTGGGCACGTATCCAACTGACAGCGGTCTGGCACTAGATTGTATAGTTTAATTTTAATTTACATATATAGTTTTATTTGGTTTAATTTGTAGAAATTGTGTATTGGAAATTTAATTAATTTTATATTTATTTAATTTGTAATTTCAATAAATGTTTGTAAAGTGAATATTATATTATTGTAGTTTAATCTACTCTGTGTGCAATTGATATATTTATTTATATGCATAAAGATGATATAAGTGACAATGGTTTCACAATAAGAGGTGCTGAGGACTGCGTGAAATAAAGAAGAAAGAGTAGGAAAGCGGATGCTCCGAGGCAACCAACATTAAGCGACGGAACGTTGATAAATATGATGGTGAAAATACGACATGTAATATATAAAATAAAGAATACCACATTTACTATGTTGGCAATTAAAATATTTATGAATCATACCGAGGATTTACAGACCGCCTAATGTTACGTAATTAAAGTCGCAGACAAAGCTATAGCAAAATATTTTTTAAACATAAAACATAAGAAAATAAATGTAGAGGTCACCCGCCAATTGACTTGGTGGTCGAACTCGGGAGAAACCTCAAGAAGACCCAATTTCCCGAACCAACAACAAAACTACATGGCTTGATGGTAAATCAAGGGATTTGACCCGGAATAATGAGATAAGGAATAACAGAAGAAGATACATACATACATAACTTCACGCCAGTTCCCTTGCGGGGTAGGCACCAACAACAGAGTGCCATTTAGGCTTATTCTTACACACCTCACTTGCCTCTTTGACATTCATAACTCTTGTCATGCAAGCTCGTCTGTTCTTAAGGCTCCTGACATCACCTTCTGCTAGTACACGATCAATTTGATCATGGAAGGTGTGTCGTGGCCTTCCACGACTTCTGCATCCATCCACTTTTGCATTGTATATCTGTTTAGTCATTCTTTCATCAAAGAAGAAGATATTATACGTAAACCGAAATCACAAAACTAAAAGTAACATTTAATCGCAACCACGCAAAAAACAAGACAACCTTATAAACCCATTTAATAAAAAAATATAAATAAAATAAATGAATAATAATAAAAAATGTAATTGTGAGCAACGAAAACCGTTGGGGGAGGGAACTAATTAAAAACATCAATTCCCCGCTGCTGCGAGGTTATATTTCAAACACACACAAAGACCTGGTTGCACACAGAAAAGTGGACGCACACGAATGTTTAAAAAGTCCCGTGTGATATCTACGAGAGATTGGGATGCGCACTAATCGGGTTATGAAATTGGTAAGTGGCGTGAAATTAGAAATGTTTACTGACTATCTTAAATACGACAGTATGGTTGACACATGCCATAGAACGTAACTTAGAGCAATACCTTATACTTGACTTAATAATTAAATAAAAAATGTATTTATAGTGAGTAAGTAATTATAGTAAGTGAGTTTTTCGCTTTATTTACGTTATTTTCATGTAATTTTAACTTTTTGAGGAGAGCTATTATTTCTAAGTGAAACTTCTTTAGGATCGTTATGATTTGAATCTCGATGAAACCAAAAAAGCGATATGAAAAAGCAACACTAAATTCTCAGGTGTTTTTTGTCATTTGCCATTTTGGTAGTTTTGGTAGATTTGGCAGTTTTGGTAATTTTGGTAGATTTGGTAGTTTTGGTAGATTTGGTAGTTTTTATAGTATAGTAATTTTCATAGCCTCCTCACTCTTACCTACTAAACGTTGTAGATATAATCATGTTTGTCTGTATATTCTTTGAAGTTTCACTCCTACAGCTTGTGTACTGCACACACATATTTTTTAGTTGATTGTGGATCTCTAAAAATATATAACTATTTGGAAAAAAAACGCAAAGTGTAGATATATTTAAAATTGTCATGTCAGTCCGTCTGTTTTCCTGATTTTTTTCCGGAAATTTCTACGCGTCAGTGAATATTTTGTAAGAATATATAATCCATTATGCCGTTTTACAAGACTAGTGAAATCGCGAATAAATAGGTAATGATTAGGGATGGACGCTTATCATGAGGTTTTTGCACTGTATATACCTAAATTATACAATATACATTATCATATAGGGCATCGTAAGTCAGACTTTGAAAATTGATTATGATGTTTTTTAGTTAAAACGATAAATGGAGACCTTTTTTGAACTTCAACAGTCCTAAAAAATTTCAAAAATTTGAGGTCTTAGTTTCAAAAACATTTAAAAATGGTTTGAACAGTATCCGTTGAGTACTACACCTATATAGCTTTATTTAGAAAAAAGTATTTAAAAAAATAAAGTTACGCGACTCAAGATCATCCTTCAAGCTCTCGCTAAAGGTTAAGAAAAAAGAAATACCTATTCCTTGATCTTATGTAATATTTTATCAATTGTCCAAAAAGATATAATTACTTATTTAACTGAACGATACGCATCCGGTTATCCGGGTGTATACAGGGCCGTTTCTAGAAGTTATCCGGGCCGAGACGGGAATACCCGGGTGTCTTAAGGCGGAGCGGGACGGCGCGCTCAAACCGAGTTATCGTAAATTGATCTGGGGTGGCGCCACCGCACTCCCACCCAGAGGCGAGCTCCCAAATTTGACAGCAATGGAAATTGGCGGGAAAGATTATCGGTTGCCGCTCGATGCGTTCCATTAATGAATTTGTTTCTTTCCATTTTTGAAATGACATATTTTTTGTTATTTGTAATGATTCATTAATTTCGTTCTTCGTTGATTCGTGTTTTTAATTCAAATTTAATTGGTAGAATTAAGTAGGCCAGGCGCGTATCATGTAATGCAATTATATTCTAATTATATTTTCCTTTATCCATGCAAATACTCATACAAATGTGAAAGGGAGTTTCTTTGATTATTTATGTTTGCATTATCATGACATTTCGTATCAAATGTATTTTTTTTTCGATAATATAAATCTACTTCGAATACTTTTTACATTGGAAAATTGAATAGTTACATTACAATCCAGGCGAAAGTTCTAATACATAAAAAAAATATTTAGACTACTAGTAAAAGAACAGGCCCATACCGTGTCTACAACTACAAGATGGTGTTCAAAAGCTATGTAATATCACCTTGTTGGATCGCTCTACTGGTCACATACGCGAATCATAAGTTTCGCAAAACATTATACAAATAACTTGAAAATACAGTAGTGATGAGAAAATAAGGTAAAATATGAAAATTGAACTTGAATATATGGGTAGTGGAGCCAGCTTAGTCCTTTGTGTCTTAGATTCCCGATACTCACGTAGATACTACCTCATAAAAGCATGCACACACCAACATCTTAATAACAGAATCCGAACGAACGCTTCGGGCGATTTTAAAATAAGAATATCATAACTGGCCAATGGGTGGAGGAGGTGGATTTCGGAAGAACCTTCTCAGGCCACCCCGACAAGTTTTCGTGGCATGTGTAAACGATCATTTGATTTTAGAACATATTAAATATTGATGATAATTTTAGCCACAACAATAATAAATGTCGTTTGTAGTAATTACTTCAGTGATATACTTCAGTGGTTAAGAGACCTTTATCTTATTCCAGTGATTTAGGTCTTAATCGTAACAGTTATAATTACCTCAGTCATATTGATGTTAAGGATATACTGTATAGAACCCAGCACATTAAGGCTTACAAATGTGGCCTTCTGGGCGCGCTCTTAAGACTTTTCATTTTTATCTGTTTTGTCTAAAATATATTTTAAATAATCAAAAGCCAAACCGTGAGAGAAGAATGACATGTATAGCCATTTTGTCACGAAAGATTTAGGAACTAGAGGAGATTGTCGTTGTTAGTAATCGTCTTCTATAGCAATATTGTATATAATACTAGAATATTACAAGCATGATTTAATAATAATTGTAAATAATAAGGCAATAGGAAGAAGCAATGTTTGACTACTACGTCTTTCAATTGATCTAATAAAATGCTCATGGGGGAAACCCAGTTCAAAGAATGTTACGGAAGTTTTTACTTAATTAACGCCAATTCCTTATTGCTTAGTCAGAGATTAAAATATTTTTTGAATATCAAAAACATTCGATGTAGCAAATATACAATGTTACTTAACTATTACTTTATTTTTTTATTATTATATTATATGTTTAAAAGACCTTTCCGTTATTTATTATTGGTTTGTGTGTCTGAGTTCGGCCCTAGAATTGTTTATTGTGTATTTTACACAAGCGTAACTTGCTAACTTGGGGATATACAACGTATGTATTTATCTGCCGATTAAAATAACAACATATAAAACAGTATGCAGGTTTTCAAGCTTTTATAATTACTTTGAAACTCAACAGGAATTTGTTAGTTAATCAGTTTTTCTTGATCATTAAAACCGACCGTTTAAGTCTCGTATTAAAATAAGAAAATTTCGGTGGAGCGTGATATTTTAAAAATAAGAACCTCTTTCGTGGCATATTCCGTGGAGAGAGATTTTAAAATAAGAATAGTTTCGCGATGCCCCCCCTTTTCGGTTCGGGGGCCCCGTTTCGTCTGGAGAAATAAGAATTCGGGGGCCAGATTTGGGGGGTGCACCCATATTCGGTGGGTGTCGGGGGCTCCTTGATGAGGATCGAGGTTTTTCGTTGAATTTCGTTAGCTCCTTTTCCGAGGGCGTTGACCGGCTGAGTCGATATTAAAGACACAGGTCTGCGTATTCTCTGCCAAGAAAACCCCTTTCGTACATGCGCTTCAGTTCCAAGGAACACCCCTTACCACCTCTAAGAGTATTGGGATCCTTGGTGTCGACATTGCAAACGATATACAGTTCAGGGGCCACCTTGAAGTCAAGGCAAAACTTGCCTCCAAGAAGCTGGGAGTGCTAAACCGGTCCAAGCAGTATTTCACTCCGCGGCAACGCCTTGTGCTTTACAAAGCCCAGGTGAGGCCGCATATGGAGTACTGCTCACACTTGTGGGCCGGGGCACCCGCCTACCAGCTAAACCCCCTGGACAGTATTCAACGTCGAGCCGCTCGCATTGTTGACGATCCCATACTCACAGACGGTTTAGATACGCTTGGCCTTCGGAGAGACTTCGCGTCTCTCTGCGTATTCTACCGACTATACAACGGAGAGTGTTCCGAGGAACTGTTCAGAATGGTGCCTTCGTCTTCTTTTTACCACCGCACCGCACGCCATCGGCTGGGAGTTCATCCCCACTACCTTGAGCCGCTTCGCTCTTGTACGCAACGGTTCTCTAGAACGTTTCTCTTGCGTACCGTGGGGATTTGGAATGAGCTCCCAGCCGAGGTTTTCCCACAGCGCTACAACATGGGGTTTTTTAAAAAGGGTGTCATAAAATTTCTTCGAGGCCGGCAGCGCGTTGGTGACACCTCATATCTCGTGTCTTCTTCATTTTTGGCTACAAGGCATTTGAAACGGCAAAAATCTTAAAAAAATATAGAATTTAAAACAAAATCTGGTTGCGGCACTTGCGGCAAATGATGCGCGGGAGATCCACCCAAGTACATATGTTACACACAGGTTAAGCTAACAACATTGTTAATAAAATCAGCTAGTTGAAAATATGATGTAACTATAAACTCCATAACTAGCTCTCTCCATGCACTCTTATTCAATCAACCAAGTCCTTTTAGTCGAGCTCAAAATTGAATTTCGTTAGCCTAATTTCCGGGCTGTATCGGTTTAGGTCACGTAGGCAAGTACAAGCAAAATAAGTTCACTAATGCTCTATGGACGAAGATACTCGAATGGACAATATTGAAGCCGGCACATTTTTATATTAAAAAAGAGGCAATGGTGTTAAAATTGCATCATATCATATACCGTTTAAAATATCACGTTAGAAATAATTTTAATACCATCCAATTTATAAACTAACTAGCTGACCCGCGCCCAGTTCACAACAAAATCTTTGAAGGTCTACCCAAAAACTTTACCAGAAACTTAGTCGAACATTGTTTTCTTTTTATATTTCTCCCTCTTCTGACGTACCCCGATGTATTCTTTTTTTATAGTATTCTACTTTATATTTTTCATAGTATTCTCTTAAGCTTTTGCGACTAGTACATTTTAAAACTACGTTTTAACGATGATTTATTTGATTTTTGTTACTTCGACGTTATGGCCACTCTTCAATAGCCGTGATCACGGAAGACAAAGATGTCAAGTGTCAATGAGTATTGTTAAAGTTTTACATAGCCTACCGCCAATTTGTTCATTTTAATTATTTAGTTTTTATTTTGTTTATGGTTATTATTTACTCTGTGGGAGCCTAATCTTTAAGATTTTAAGCGGAGTTTTTGGCGGGAACTGTAATGGAACGTTGTGCTGTGCAGTTTTATTTTCTAATGTGTTTTTGCGAGAAATGTGAACTATATAGCCAAATGTGGCCTTTCGAATTTTTAAAAGAACTCCGTTGAATGACGTCGATTGTAGCCTACAATACAACGGCGTCTGGCTTAAAGGCCTAGTTGCCAAGCCTTAAACTTAAAAAAAAAAAAAGATTTTAAGCGCGTTATTTTATTATACAAAAAGAAGCCGAAAAGTTGAAATAATAATCAAATAAAATACCACACCTAAAACCGTTATAATGGAGTTTTATTTATGTTTTTTATACCGTTTTTCGAAAAAGTCGTGATACCGTAACGCCTAGCGCACGCGTCCCAAACTCAAGGGCGCGGGTTCGATCCTGGCCGGAACTCAAGCACCATTTAGTCACTTTTCTGATCTAATGTGCATATTGTTACAATTACCACGTGCTAACAACGTCGTGATGCAACCTGCACATCGAGATAACCGATGTGTCAAACTTGCCAAGTCGCCTTGGACAAGCGTGGCGGGTATACTGTCTGTTTCCCCTATAATGGGAGGCCCGAGCCCAGCAGTGGGACAATATGGGCTGATATTATATTATATATACCGTTTTTCTTTTTAGTATGTCTTAGCCTAACACTAAGCTTTGTTTACTTTTATTGCTTCAATAAATTTAACTAATACTGATATCTACGATGTTTATATTACAAACCGTTTTTTGTTGCAGGGTTGGTGCACGAATGCAATGGCGGAGTGCTCATTCGCGCGGTGTCAGCAAGAACGTCGCGCGATACGCAAGGAGCTGCAGCGCTGGACCAAGAATATGGTTTACATACTCGGTGAGTGCCGACCCTGAAAATGATACCAATTTTTTACTTATACACACATTTTAGTCATAAATAAAATAATCAAGCCATAAAATGTTGCAAAGCGGTAGTAAATTAGATTAGGCTCCCATAGAGTAAATAATAACCATAAACAAAATTAAAATTAAATAATTAAAATTAACAAGTTGGCGGTAGGCTAAATAAAACTTTAACAATACTCGTTGACACTTGACATCTTTGTCTTCCGTGATCACGGCCATTGAAAAGTGGCCGAAACGTCGGAAAAACCAAAATCAAATAAAATTACCGCGCGTAAAACCGTTAAAACGTAGTTTTATTATGTATACAAGTTGCGAAAACTTAAGAAAATATTAAAATAATCAAATTTAAAAAGAATTTCGATGACATATTAACTTTAACGTAAAAATAAAATATGAAAAATTATTTCCAAATTCAAATTTTTATTTATACTTAGAACAAAATAATACAACAAAATAATATTTAATAAAAAGAACGGACTTACTTTACGTATTATTTTATTTTGAATTGCAGCGCCATCTATTTTGTTAATCCGTCTTTTCTAAGGAAACTACGTCATTTATCAAGAGAAAATGTATCATAAGTATTAACTCGAGTTATAAGCCAGCACTGCGTCGAGTTTTATTCGTATACATTCAGTAGTTTTGAAAAAAGATGCGATCGCGGCGCCATCTTTTTCGCTATTTCGTCTATCCCACAAAAACAACGTTTATCGGGATAAAAAATATTCTAAGTTACACTCTAAGATATAAGCTAGCAGTGTGTAGAGTTTCATTTAAATCCGTTCAGTAGTTTTCACATGATGCTCTAACAGACGGACAAGAAGACAGACAGACAAAAATTCAAAAATTCTGTTTTCGGAATTTGCTCGTCCGAATTAACCCCTCTGATTTTTTTTGTATTCTTAAACGCATTGTACAAATTCGAAACATTTATAGATTTATTATAGTATAAATAGATAGATAAATTTAAACCTTTTTGAGGACCACTTTATAATATCAGAACAATATCAGTGATGGCTAAAACCACAGACTTTGTAGATATTTGGCTAAAACATAAGTGTTTTAATTTATTAATAGATATTTTAAATTGTAATGATAGTGTTACGACCTAGACGCCGACAAAGACAAAAGCACACCTGCAGAAACACATTTTATTAGCTTTCGGCATTTGGACTTCTTTTCTTTGTGTTCAAAATTTGTGATTAGAAAACAGCCCATTGTGTATTGTAATCTTTTACGACAGCCATTAGCCAGGTGTGTTGGATTTAAAGTACAAACTGATTCTAGGAAATTCGGTCCACGCGGACGGGCAGACGTATTGCATATGTGCAGTATAAAGCAATGCCACGATGGAGGGACGAGGCAGTTGATCGATAACCACGAGCGAAGCAAGACTTCTGTACATTCGGTAATCTATTTAGTGACGGACTTTGCGCGTGTATTTGAATTACGATCTTCTGTATTACGTTTGGACTTGCTGCGTTCGGTTATATTTGTACCTGTGTTATACGTGTTTGTATAGTTCTAATAAACTCTATAATAATTCCAACGGCATTTTAATTGGAGTTTTTTATCCGTGCAGGAACGGAGAAAGAATACAATTTCCTGCGGCCAGGCGGCCTGTCGTAAGAGGCGACTTAACAACCCACAGCCAGGTGGTAGGGCATTTACCCGAGTAGATGGCTACCACCCCTGGTCTAAATTATGTCGCCATAACAACCTTGAGTTGTGTTCCGGCATTAGTGACCATGTTCCAGTCTCCCTTAAGAGAGCAGCAGCGCATTTGTAGCACCTTTGGTGTTGCAAATGTCCATAGGCGATGGTAAACGCTTTCCATCAAGTGGGCCGTCTGCCTGTCTGCTGATCTTCTGCAATAAAAAAGAAATCGAGTCCTGCAACTCGTAACAATAGTATACATTCTAGAAAAAATACAGTCGGTGAAACTTCATACTCGTATCACGGAGAAAGTATCCAAATAAGGTCATGTTAGATTTATATGTTAGTACATTTTTTCATTAATAAATACATTAGAAAGTAATCGAATTTCAAAAGTTTGATTAATGTATGAGTATTCGCTGGTGAAAGCTGGTATCTCATAACTGGCTAAAACAAAACTTCTATCTAGTATGAAGTAGGAGATTATTGCATAAGTTTGGTAGTTCGGTGCATGCGATAATGAGCTTTTTTTATATAGGCTTAAAAGTTAAAATCGAGTGTCGCTTTATCCATATTTGTCTTGTACAACAACCATTTCGCAGTTGAGTTTGCTTTTCAGGTTTTTAGTGAGATACAAACCCTTATGGCGTCATAAAATCTGTGAGATCAGCTTTCCCGTGTTATTCCCTGTTCTAAGTACAGCATACTAGAAATTTAATTCTGAATAGCTCCAAGAAATTAGAAGACTAGATGACGCCACTGGTTCTTCTCCAGACTTTTGACATGTTTTTAAACATACATAATTATCACGCTTCCCATGGGGGTAGGCAGAGACGATGGATCTCCAATTGCGACGATCCTGACAAACAACTTTCGATATTACTTATTTAAAAGAAAATTATTATTATATTATTACGTGAAAGACAAACTTTATACCACTTATAGTTTATATAGAGAAGGAGAGCAGGATGTTAATATATTTTTTTTAAATATGCATAAAAAATACATTAAATCAATAAAAAATCATTGAACACACTACCATGTATTTGACACACACACGCATATATACTCTTTTGTTTATTGTTAAAGTCAAAGTAACAGTGTAGTCTTGGCGAAATCTATGATTATAGAAGTATAGTCTTTGACAACAGAACCTTAATAGTTACTAGTTTAAACAATTTTGGTAAATAAATCTCTGAAGTCACCCTTCAAGTTCCCACCGAATATAGCCTAGCACATTCTATTTATTTCATTTCTCATAAAAACCAAATTTTAAACGTGGTCACAGTTTAAGGCTTATAAAAACCACACGCGTAAAACCGATTTACCGATTCGAGCCGATTAAACGATTGGAATCGATTCGTACAATAATTCAGGATTTGGCCGTTATGACCTCGATTTGTAACCTAAAAATATAGTGCACACTTTTGTTCCATTTATGAACTTTTTTATTTTACTTTTTTGTTTTTGTTGCTTCCATAATCTTTTATGTACTTTTATTGTATACTATTTGAGTTTTCTATAGAGCTTTGATCGCATGTAAAAAGTTTAAATCCGTATACCCAAATATTAGTTATTAATCGGGATAAAAGTACCTGTCCTATATTTATTCGTGCTCGAAATTCGACCATAATAATTAATGTCAAAGACTGTAACTTCTATAATCACAGATTTCGCCAAGGCTACACTGTTAATTTGACTTGAACAATAAACAAAGGAGTTTATATGCCTGTGTGTCAAATACATGGTAGTGTGTGTAATGTTTTTTTTTATTGATTTAATGTATTTATTATGATATAATTTTAAAAAAATATTAGCATTCGTCGCTTTTTCTCTATATGAACTATAAGTGTGCGAAATTTCACACTCCTCCGTCCGCTCAAATTTAATATATAGATAGAATATTTTGTTCAAAAACAAATCTTTCCCTTGGTTTCCCGTTTGATATTCTACTTCTTCCAAAATCAGCCAATTCAATTCCTGACAAGGGTAATCGTTTTTTTTTTTATCTAATGATACCGCTTTAGTTACCATGAAAATCGACCTTGAGACTCCTGCGTGTTTTTCGCTACTTAGCATAGTTCAAGATTTGGCCCTGAAGGCCTACTTGAAAAATCCACCAACAGTTCTTTCATAACCGTTACTTTCAGATACTTATACAGGATATGTATTTGAACGCAGCGATCACGTGATTTCAGTGCTTTTTCTCCATCCCAAAAGTGCCCAAAGAAGTTTTCACTTCAAAAATTTGCTAATTTGCTTGCTTAGGTTACTTGTAAAAAAAATGGTTATAATCCTTTTTCGTTCGTAGAATAACGGACCATTTACATGGAGAGAGTTTCTTGTCTCGAAGATACGATTGTCGAAAGTAAGAAAAAAAAATACAAAACTAAACATACGATATCGTAGGTGGAAGCGCGATAATCGCCTGGTTTTTGAATATTGACGTCTCTGTGTAAACAAAATACCGTGTTAATCACCCAGCTCCGATGGTAAGTCTCGCATTATAATCTGTTAAAACTGCTTTGTACGATACTTGCATGAACTTAAAAAAATGTCATACGAGTTCTAGTTTAGACAAGTCGAGAAATCGTAGGCAAATATCTCAATGCGATTTGTGTCGTAGTATAAATAAATTCTTGGTGATAATTACCTTACGATTATCGCATGACATACTCGTAGGCGACTCAAGCGGGTGCAGTGTTGTGGAATTTATTTATCAACTTGCAAATACATTATCAAAATTCTATTCACAAATAGACAAGTTATCAAATTATAAAAGTCGCAGTAGGCTAAAGTGCGAACATTTAATTTAAATTGTGTGGGTTCGAATCCTGACAGAGCGCATGCACCGCCTAGACAGTTCTGGCCTCATAATTCTGTCACACCTTTAGAATTAATGAGAGCTAAGTAAATTATGAAGTTTTTCAATTTTGTACCATAGTTTAATATTTATTATTACATATTTGACATCCAAATGCAATATCTGGCCTTGAAGCTTTATTATTCACATGTTTTCAAAGCATATCATGTGTATGTGTATCTCACTAATCTGCCTTAGCAAACCGTAGCAGCTTATTATCTATTCTCGTGAAATAAGTAAACCCTTGCCTTTCGCTTTGATATTGATCCCGCTGACATTATAATACTATAGACAAATTATTATCAAGAGGTAGATTTTGGTAGTTTTAATTTTGACATGGTATTTAAAAAAGAGCTCAGAAGACAATTGAACTGTGGTTATTTTGGATTCGATTTGCGGGTACCCCTATAGAAAATTTCTGTAATGTGTTTCTTCAATGTTCAGTTGAAAAAGCGTCAATAGTAAATATAAATTAAGGAATAGATTTGTTACCACTGTGGCGGGGTGCATCGTTTGTTGCAGAGCGCATGCGCGCAACTGCTTCTCTGCCAAACAACCTGTTGCAATCGGGACAGCGTGCACAAATGCAACTTCTCTCTCTGCATTATCACATTTTAAAATACTAAAATCCTACGATGAGTGGCCAATAAAAGTCTCTAAAAAATTCCACTAAATTATTAATATTATAAATCCATGGTGTTATTAAGTAGAAGTCTGTTTAAAACAATTCCAAATTCGATCGAAGAAATCTTCATTTCTTATGACTTTCAAGACGCTAGTGCAGTGAATTTTGTGTAAATATAATCTCAGTGCGTCGTGTAAATAATTGCATTATAAAAAAAGTAGTTTTCCACTGTTTGACTGTTATAGAGTTGTCAAAAAGAACACTTTTTAAAAATTGTTCAGAATTCGAAATTTGAAAATTTAATTGGCAGTGCCGGCTGTGTGCCCGGTGTTCCTGGTGCGAAGTTTGAACGCAACAAGTGTTGGGATGCCGTCACCGGTAAATGTGCCAGTATTATACGACTTTGCATGCAGCTTGCAGCTTTTGCTGGGATTATAGTTGGTCCCGTACGTGCGGAACCGAAATCGGGGTATTTGTTTTGTTGATTTGCACACTTTGTTTGTGCAATTGTTTTAACGTTGCACTTTTTAGGGGGGGTGGGTGGGGTTCTTTGTTTAAAGGCAGACGTCACGCCATCTTAGAATGTTCGAAAAAAGTGTCATGGCGGACGGAAGGAGTTTTTGTTCTAGTTTTCGCCAACCTGTTTTTTTCGGCCAATATTTCTTATTTTTTTTAATATCCGCATCTAAGCACGCGTGAATCTTTAGTTTAAAATCTCCGCACTAACATTCTTGTATTTATGCAGTAATTTGGGAATTTAAAAAAAAAAAGTTCTAAATTTCTCAAATTTAAATTAAGTTTTTATCATCAATTACAATAATTGCATTCTTATTTTTCATAATAGGTATGGTAGTACATAAACTTTAAAGTTACGTAACTTAAACTTAACATGACGAAACCTAACTTTGTCCTACTTACACACATCGTATCGATTAGCGGATGTAACGGTTTAAGACAGTGCGTAGATTCTTTTATAAAGGGCACATCGGAGAACAATCTTTAACTAAGTGAAAGACAAGATTATCATTTGTTATTGTTCTATAGATGTTTTGGCAAATCTCAAGCCTTATAACATAGTCAAGTTCGCCTATCTATAGGTTTAAAAAAATCGGCGAAGTGCGTGTTGCGCCACGCGTATTCAGATTCCGTAGAAGCGATGAACGTCCTTAGTTTTTGGCTCGGAACCCAAAAAAATAATTTAATCGAAATTACCCCGTATTTCAAAAACTACTCGGCGGATATTATTTAAACCAAATTTTCGTTTAAAGTGTATTTTAAGAATAATCTAGCTTAACTTTTTTTTTTCCATTTCGCAGAGCAAAATTTGCAGGGGAAAAATGTGACACGGGGTCAGAGTTTTAACCAGTTTGGGTGCTATTATTTTGCAACCTATTAACTTAAATAAAAAAAATTATTGAGAAATATCGTCTTCAAATCGTTCTCATCATCATTTTCAGATCATTCCTCTTTCATCCTAATTTTTTTTCAGACCAGTTCTCTTTTATTCGTGCAGGAACCGAGAAAGATTTCAAACGGCGACAAAATAACCCACTACCCATATTTTAGACCAGGGGTAGTAGCAATCCAGCCGGGAAAATGTCCTACCACCTGGCTGTGGGTTGTTTTGCGCCTCTTACGACAGTTTGCCCGGCCGCAGAAAACTGTATTTTTTCTCCATTCCTGCACGGATAAAAGTACAAGCTATTGTAATATTTTCTTAAGTTTTGGCGACTAGTTCAATGCCTCCAAAACCCAGGTGTGTCTCTTCTCTGCCAAAAGGAGCCCTTTCAAGGTTACTTCTATTTCCGAGGTGTCTCCATACCGATAGCTGACCGTCTTCAGCTTCTTAGCATCTCTCTAACACAGACTCTAAATTTTGGCTCCTATATAGAGTCTGTTGCTCAGCTAGCAGACACAAAGCTAGGGGTTCTATCAAAGATGAGGCAGTACGTCACACCACTTCAGTTGCTAAATCTTTACCAAGCACAAGTACGGTCTTGCATGGAATACTGCTCTCATTTTTGGGATGGCTCAGCCAAATACCAGCTCGTGACACTTGAGTCGATAGAGAAAAGAGCTAGGAAGCTGATAGGCAATGATCGACTATTCGATGAGAGGCTTCAGAGCCTAAATCATCGATGCAAAGTCGCTAGTTTGTCGGTATTCTATAGAATACATTTTGGCAAGTGACCCACGGAATTGCACGCATGAATTCCTCCCGCACTATTTTACTACCGGACCAGCAGACGTACGAGCTCACGCCACCATATATTGTGGAAATACCAGCAAAACGGACGAAACGCTATGCTTTTAGTTTTATCATACGTACTGCTGAAGAGTGGAACTCTTTACTGTCGTCTGTTTTTCCTGAAGAATACAATCTAGGTGCCTTCAAGTCTCGCGTGAACAGGTAAGCGTGCTCCACCTTAGACTGCACTACCACCTGACATCAGGTGATAAAGGAAGTACTTACATATATCGGTGTTTAGGAATTTCTTAGAAATTTTGGTATGCACAATGCCGGCAGTCGAGTTTATTACAGGCTAGGATAATAAAGTAATAAAAGAAAGTACACCGCTGCGCAGTTTTTACTAATTTTGGCCTTAAAAGGTACTTTTTATTACTCAATTGTTGTTGTAATTGAGTAGATGGAATGCTATATAGAATGTATCACTGCATGGAAGACAAGCTAAACCAACAAAGGCAAGTGATTTGGACGTTTAAGGGAGTTTGTCGTTAAATCGAGTGACGTTACATGGAGTTTACACTGTATTAAAATCGACAAACACACATAACTCTTAAGCAGAAATATTGTTTTACCGTAATTCTATTTAGGCGGATTTCATTCATAATATAATTCGGTTGTTTTTGACAGCCCCTCACGGCTCAGTGGCCAAAATACGTGGGCACGTCTGCATGTGACAGCGAATTCGATTTGTGTCGCCAACTCGTTTTATTTTTATTTGTTATCCTGTTATACAATACAAAATATTTAGTGTGGGTGCCACGTGTAAAGGATTTTTATGTATTACCTACATACAACATTTTGTATAATTAAAAACTGTTGCCAGTCTGTATTCCTTAGAACGCCTTTTGTACTTTATTCAGGGCAATGGTTAAAAAACCCAAAATAATGTTTACTTGGAAATGAGAATAAAATAACGCTATTAATAATAATAGTACCTATTCGCAATAATGGCGGGCAAAGGATTTTAGTCCATACAGCCAATTGTTTTCGAAATGGTCAGCCAGGTGGTGACCTAAGCGCAGTATTAGTGACGTACCTATTTTTGCTTATCAATTTTTTTTTTCAATAATCATTTCATAACTTATTATGTACTTATATAATATTGTTCAAAATATATTTGTTTTGTCTATTCTTTGTTTGTTGTTGTTCTCACTATATATCTCTAGAATTTTCTTAAACATAATTATTTAAAAGTTATAGTTTTTTTTTCTTCTGTAAAGGTGACGTTACTGCTTGCCACTAACGGAAGACCAGCGTTGGTTGTTGTCATCCAGCGTTAGCTGAATTAGGGTCTGTTTAGAGTTAATTAATCTTTGGCTTTTATTAAACTGTTTATGTATTACTTTATTCAAGCAAATAGATTATAATTATAAGCTACAATATTAAACTATAACTAACTTAAAAAATATAATTAAATACTAAAAATAAACTAACTAACTAATATAGATTAAAGACTTTGTAACAAATCGCTGCCAGATGGGTGTACGAACTGACCTGATCGTTGTATAAGCATAGGTGAACACGTCAGCGCTACCGCGCCACCGCTGCACCGCTAAACTATGTAGAATATACGCAATCTCGCCGACGTCGCACTTTGACTATCGAGCGGTCGTCAATGATGGGGCGGCCAAGATTCGCATACTTATATATAAAAAATCACAGAATAGCAGCGCGGCGGCGGCGTGGTAGCAGTGCCGTCTATATGAACGCTAAGAGTTACGTTTTTGCCAATTTTTTTACCAAACTCTAAAAATGGCTATTCATAACCACCACAACAATATAATTATTGTAGAATTTAATGGGAATTGGTTATTCCGTTGACAGTTTGTTAAGCTTATTCAGTGTACAAACAGAATCAGTCAATCATTTATATTAAACAGGTTCTAAGTGACAAACTACTAGTAATAAACTAATAATAGTTTTAATATAGATATTTCCGCGTTTTTGTAGTGTTACGTATTTGAGCGTTGATATAACTCCACTAGATGAGCTTTGAGCGTAGTTTGAAGGAAATCGAAGCATAGTTCAGTACATTAATTTTTTTTTTATTGCGTGAGTTCAACAGACAGGCAGACATACTGTCATTCCTACAACGAACACAACATTTTCTCTATCTTTAAATTATATATATGTGACAGTTTATGCAATAAAATGCTATTCTATTCTATTCAGGCAGACGACCCACGAAATGGAAAGCGGTTATCATGGCCTATGGTGCTACAAATGTGCTGCTGCTCTCTAACGGCAGACTGAAACCTGGCCAACTAATGCCGGAACAACGCATGTTTGTTATGGCGACATACTGTTAAACTCAAATAAATAAATTATAATAATAAGGCTAATAGTGTCACGCCACATTTACATAAAATTTGTCAAGGGGCGTCTACGTGTTGGCCTTCTCTTGGCCCCACGCAAGCCCTCCAAAAGTCTCTAAAGACTACTATTAAAGAACAAAGACGCTCCTGGTGACGCATCCAGTGTACCTAATTCTTTGTGCAAAAATGCTCTTTGGGTGCATGAAAATAAGTGCACTAGTTCAATAAGTACAAGTCTTAGTGTTGCGCAATTATTATGTTTTTCTCAAGGCGTGATTTATATTGACCTTTTGCATTAGTATATTATATAAACGTTATACATACCTATTTCTTGCAATAAATTGTTCTCGTTATCAAAATCTGATCGCGTTGTGGCAAAAATGGCACCGAAAAACATCATATCGGACTTCCAGTCTGTTGATAAACAAATGGCCCGTTCCTGTATTTTACTCAGCGTCCAGTTACCTTACTATCAAAAAAAAATTTACATAAGTTCCAAATAAGTAATGTTAATATTCAACAGATGGTAAGGAAAGTGAACGAATATTAAGATATAGGAACCGGCCATCAGTCATTATTCTTAAAAACCGTTCGACCGTTATAAATAAACAAAAATTTAATTAACAATATCTTCAACAGTATCTTCTCAGAAGTCGAACCTAAATATCTACAACCCTGACATAAGAAATTAATCATTAAAGCGACATGACTTGATAATTACTACAAATTCAATTAATAAATTGATTAAAAACTATATATCAAAATCGAATAGAAAAACTAATCGATTATAGCGATGCTCCAATCACTAAAAACAATAAAAAAAAAACATAAAAATACGAAATTTAAATTTCGAATTTCATTTAATATCGCTATAATAAAAGTCTCAATTGCACACCATATCCATAATCCATGAGCCCGTGACTAATTTTTGACGAGAGTCCGTTCCATCACTACAAACGCCATCTCATGGATTCCACAAAAAATTTTCACCGTACCATTTTCTTATAAGAACTACACACACACTAATAACCACCCTATTCGTATACATACAACATGACAATGCACACAACAACAAAGCGCCCACACGTAGAAAAAAAGCGATAAAAACTACACAAACTTGATACGCTAGAAAGAGATGCACGCATTCTATTTTCGAAAAATTCAAATTTTTGACAGCTATCTCTGTCGTAGAGTATAATGCGATCATAATAGGATGCCTTTGGATTATTATGAAGGGCAAGACAAGTGTGTAAAACTGAAATGCACGAAGTTCATGCAAGAGCGGTTACTCACACTAATGCAGTATGCAGCGCTACTGCACTTTCCGCTGTAGTGGTGTTATAGTGCGACCAACAAGTTTTGAGCGTTTTGAATTATTTTACAACGTACATTTTAATATTACGAAACTTACTTCATGCTTTGATTAATGTTATTACACTAACTCATAGTTAATTAAGTGAAAATTATTTAAGTATTTTTTTATTGAGCTTTGAAAATTAATAACGCTGAATTTTTAAAAATAATATTTAATAACTTTATAAAAAGCAAATTGTTTATTTTATATTTTAGGTTTCATACACCCATTTTAAGAGCTTGTTTTATTATAAAATTACTTGGATTACTTCACTGATTCATTTGCGATCAATAATAATAAATCTATTGCTTAAATCAATTAATCATCTCTAAAGCTAAATATTTTTAAAAATAATAACATGTCTATATGGACATATATAAATATAACACATATTTTATTAGCAACCCGTATTGGGCGCTTAAACTTAATTTACGCCAATTTTTTCGCGAATTCTTCTTTCGTGCTCAACGATCAAGAACATTTGGTCGCGTGCAACAAATACAAGGTAATGGCTAAGTACGCACGCGGTCTAGTACGGTGTGCGCCGCCAGTGCAGTCCCGCCTATGCACAATCGGTAGAGAGTCGTATTTCCGTTCCCAACAAACGACAGGACCATAACACGCGCACCGAAAAAACCTCCGAAAATAATAAATTTAAAAAAAAAAACAGGAAATTAAGAAAAAATATTTTGACCAGACTATATTTTACAAAATAAAAATAATTATACTCATATCATTCGCGTAGTGATTTCGATAAACAAAAACAAAAAATATTTTGGGATTTAGTGAGTTTTTTGCATTTTTAAAAGTACGATGCGAGTCACATATCAAAAGGAAACCGAGGACCCGAATCATATTTTATAATTTTAAGTATAAATATAACATAGAAAAGAATATTTTTGTGTACAAGTGACAGTCGTGATGTGTTATGATATATCCTGTGCGATCGCTGTGAAATACGGCTAAAAGGATTTGTGATTTGTCTGTGGAACATTCTATTTACAAAATTACCACCGAAGTGTCAAACTGGACCGAGGACGGACCGGCCACCTCTGACGCATGTGAGTAATAGCCCGAATTAAAAGAGAAAAACAACAAACTGCCCTTAATCTTTGGCTTCGTTCTTGACTCCTATTTTTTCTCGTGTGCATATAAATGCACGCGTTACGCGCCAGTGTGCGTTAGGTTCACGCACATTTTTTTGTGTTTTCCTAACCCCCACCACTCGCCCCACCTATACTCGTAATCTGTCCCACTCTTTTTCTATGACTACGCCGTTTTACGTCGCTGCCATAGCAACGTGTGCGTGCATTGTTTATGTGTGCGTTAATAAATGGCAACCTATATTTTTGATCGAAGGCCGATGATGAATACTAAATTCTAATTTTAAATAATATTAATTATTTCTATTAGTCAAACTTTAACAATATTCAAATTTTAAAATACGAACGTTATTTTATTATTTGAAATACGAACTATTTTTTAATAAGATGCGAAAAAATATTAAGTTGTTATTTTATATAAATACATTTAGATTAATCATTATATAAAAGTAATGTAATGATTAAAGATTGTTAATAGAGTTGATTAAAATTAATTAATAATAAAAATTTCAATTAAATTAGGATTTTATGTTAAGGTTACGAAGCTCCGAGTTGCATCGTAGGCTAAAATAAAGCCGTCGGAACTTCTTCGCTGCAGTTCAAATTATTTAAATATTTTAAAAAATTATTTAGGCGTATAATTGTTTTTGATTTCTTAGATAGGTTTGTAATTTCGATTTGAAATAGTTTCTTTTTAAATGGTTTCACGAGATAAATAATTATACCTACTATATAATACTTACCTATAGTTATATGTAAATGTGAAAGTGGATTCTTTTTTTTAATAGCATGTTTGTATGGAGGTAGATTTTTAAGTACTCTTGACGCTGAGGTTGAACATAGGATACTTTTTATCCCAAAAAAAATATTTCCGCGAAATACCGGCCGGCATAGGAAATATTCATTTATATAAAAGCTTAGTACCTACTTTGAATACTTTTTATATATTTTAAAATCGAAACACTCCATAGGCTTAAAACCTATTCGTATTGTACCGGATACCTAATGTAATAATACCGGCAAATAACAAAATCCTAGTAAAATTATCATATCTTTCGGTCTGTCTATTTACACCACAGCTGTTTTTTTTTCAGAACCAAGGACAAAAAGAAATTAAAAACTTGCAAACTACCACCTTTCCAATTTCGTTTTACGATTTTCATGAAATTGATTTACGTTTAAAAAACATGCTTTAAATAATAACGATCTTATTCATATTGAATTAGATTATTAGTCAGTTTGAAGGCTTCTTTATCATTCTTAGAGAAGCTTCCGAGAAACTTAATCTTAAGTCAATATGAAAAAGACGATTAGACGTTGATTGAAAATTTTAATTAAAATCTATTTTTAATAGTATAAAATTCTAAACATGCAGTGTCTGTACATTGAAGCATTTTAAAAAAGCAACTGGAATACACTATATAAACGATGGAGAACACGGTGCATTTTTTATATTTTTTGTCTGTTTGTCGGTTTATCTGTTTGTTCGGGACTCACGTAAAAACTACTGGGCCGATTTCGATGCGGTTTTCGCTGAATGCAGGCAAATTCTTAGACTTAAAATCTGCGCTACTTTTGGACCTGGGAATCCCGCGGGAATTTTCCCGGGAGCGGTTTTTAGTTATTCGAGTGCATAAAAATTAGCTTATTCCGATACAGTTTTCACTAAGACGAAAGCTAATAACATTATTTTTTAAATTCTGCGGTACTTTGTGAATGTGAGGTGGGAATTTTAAGTCAAGCGTGGACGAAGTCTCGGGCTTATTCTAATCTTTATATATATAATTCTTCTGTACGTGTGTTGACAGTGAACTCCTCCTAAACGGCTGGACTGATTTGAATGAATTTTTTTGTGTGTGTTCAAGTGGATTCGAGGATGGTTTAGATTCACAATTGGACCCGGTAGGTGACGCTGCAATTGGGTTCTAAATTTTATTTCTTCAGGGCAGAACAACGTCTGTCGGCACAGCTAGTTTTATATAAAAATTAGAACGGACTGGTGTTGCCTACTATTATTGTACATTTTTAATTAAACGTATCTCATTTCTTAGTTTCTTTCGTCTATGGTATTATTATTGGAGCCCACCATTTCCAGGTAATAAACAGGAATACACGCTACATTTATCTAAGACGGATTTACAGGTTTCATAGATCTGTGATGAAGATTTGCAAGTTTCTTTAAATGTCCTTTTTCGTTTTTGCGGCTTAGTTATTCAATATCAAATATACAGCTACAATGACCCAGAAGTTGCTTTAACGGGGTAAGCATTCAAATCCCCCTTCCCCCATTTTTGTAATGAACTGAGAGCTTCCTTCACTTTTAAGCACGCAAATCTACAGAATTTTGGGCGAACGTAAAGAGAGATGATACTGTGCAGTTTAACTCCCAAAAAATGTATGACATTGGTTAAAAGTGAATTACAGTTGTATGTTTAGAGTGCCACAAGAATTGCCTCATAGGACATCAGTCAAAGAATTACGCTGCAATTTCTCCGAGGTTTCTGTTGTTGAAAATAGAGTATTTGACAGTCAAATTGAAATAGAAAGAATGACTAAACAGATATACAATGCAAAAGTGGATGGATGCAGAAGTCGTGGAAGGCCACGACACACCTTCCATGATCAAATTGATCGTGTACTAGCGGAGGGTGATGTCAGGAGCCTTAAGAACAGACGAGTGTGCATGACAAGAGTTATGAATGTCAAAGAAGCAAGTGAGGTGTGTAAGAATGGGCCTAAATGGCGCTCTGTTGTTCGTGCCTACCCCGCGAGGGAACTGGCGTGAAGTTATGCATGTATGTATGTAAATTGAAATACTTTTTATCATTCGACAAAATGTCGAAGTCGCATAAATTTGTAGAAGCGTATAGATAAATTAGCTTCGAGACGTTTTTGCGTTTATAATAGTGTACTGACAGCACATAAATAGAAAAAAAAATACTTTTATATATTTTTATAGGCAGGTACTTAATATGAAAATAGTAATATTAACCGATATTAAAATAATAAATATTAGTGTTAAACATAATCTTTAATACTAAATTTCAAGGCAATTTAAATTTCAAGTTTAGAAATCCTTTAAATACAGTGTAAATTCTATATAACGACACCGAAGGGACTGTGTATTATACGGCCTTGTAGAGAGTTGTCGTTAAATGGAGAGAAGTCTGTTTTTGTACCTGACGTCTTTTGCTGCACCAGTAATTTTGTTGTATTTTTTTTTACTTATTTTATTCATATCTAGCGATATTGAGACATGTTGATGATAAAGGAAGTACTTAGAAATTTCAATATTTAGGAATTTCTTAGAAATTTCGGTATGCATGATGCCGACAGTCGAGTTTATTACGGGCTAGGATAATAAAGTGATAAAAGAACGTACACAGCTGCGCAGTTTTTACTAATTTTGACAAGTTAAAAGGTACTTTTTATTAATTAATTGTTATCGTTATTGAGAGTGTGTGTAATACTATATAGATTGTATCATTGTATGGAAGACAAGCTAAACCAATCTAATCTAAGTGATTTCGACGCTTAAGGGAGTTTGTCGTTAAATCGAGTGACGTTACATGGAGTTTACACTGTGTACTAATGCTACTACAAACGCAAAAATGTCTGGAAGCTAATTTACCTGTAGCAAGATAAATATGACGTCATAACTTCAACGAGTATTAATTATATTGGTTGAATCAGTAATTAAAATTATTTCTATAATAATATTATAGTATTTAATAAGAAGGTATTCTATATGAATAATGTTGTAGCATTTGTCAATTAACCAATTCGGCGGAGGCTTCTGTTATTTAAATAGATTTTAAACTTAGAATGTCTGTTCATATCGACATTGGCTACATTCACAAATCACGCAGCGCTATATATTTAAAAAAAGAATAAAATGGAGAATATTTGACGTAAAGAAACCGTTAAGTTTTCAAATATCGAACAGCGAATGCGCCCTTCAAGCGCTGCGTCGCTGCGCCCGCTAGTCCTTGCGCCTGCGCTCGGCCAAGGCGAATGCGTTTAAACCAACTGTCAATGTTACTACAACCTACAACCGAGTTCACTAGCAACTTGGCTGATTGCCGACGCCATTTTGCTTCTGAAGCTATTTGAATGCGCTACGTATAAGCATTTTATGGCTTATTTGTAGATACACTTGGAGTTGTGTTAGTTTTAAAAAAATATATATTTTTCTTTTCACACTTTAATGCAATAATACTAAAATACTTTCTCGAAACCTTAGTAAGGAAGCGGGCTTAGAACAGGGGCTATACACAAAAATTAAGACGCGAAACTGACACTTGCCTAGATATATTGGTAGATGCAAGACATGGCAAATGTCATGCGTCTACCACCATGTCATTTTGACATTTTCATAGTCGTAATACGAAAGTGACAAACCCACCAACTAGCGGCGGGCGTGCAACAAACGTAATAACAGATACTTTTATGTTAAGGAAAATATTAGGTATCGTAAGATTTTTAACCTAGATTTGTAACTAGATTTGCATGTAGTAATACAAGTGGCCTAAATAAATACTTCTAGAACACGGCGACAACTCCACTATGTATCATAATAATTGTGTCAAAACAGTCCTTCATTGATTTTACCAGTTGCTATATATTCTCAATTAAAAAACAGATACTTATAAAGCCATTGATCAACTATTCTGACACAAATATAAAACTGACTTGAGGTCACAAAAAGTTACTGTGAGTATAAAAGTCCAAAAATACCCGGAATTACTTAACTTAGTGCATGTTTATAGGTTTTAATTAACATTTTATTACTATTTAAATAAATAAAATAAAATTTTGAATCAAAACGTATTTGGAAATGTTTAATCAAGTTCAAGCCCTTGGTTCTTTAAATTACCTTAACTCCACTGGCCTGCACGAGCGCAAGCCACGGCCGGTCGTTGCGCAGTCGATGTGCGCTTATGCAACCAACTTAATGTTACTGTAACAACTTGATACATGCAACTAGGTTTACTTTTTATGAGATTCCGTAGATATATGGTCCGCTCCTACATTATCTTACGATTCATTCACTTGCCTTAATTCCCGGTTGAATTTCGACATAAGTTGTATTTTTTTTATTGCCGGAGTTCAGCAGACAGGCAGACGGCTCACTTGATGGAAAGCGGTTACCATCGCCTATGGATATTTGCAATACCAAAGGTGAGACTGGAACCTGGTCACTAATGCCGGAACACAACTCAAGGTTGTTATGGCGGCATGCTCAAGACCAGGGGTAGCCATCCAGTCGGCCAGATGCCATACCACCTGGCTGTGGGTTGTTTTGTCGCCTCTTAAGATAGGCCGCCCGGCCGCAGGAAATTGTATTCTTTCTCCGTTCCTGCACGGGTAATATTGTTTTGAGTTTTGTATGGAGCTTATGTCAAATTATAACCGATATTAACGCAAGTGAACGACTAGTAAAAGGAACGGGACAATAGACGTCCCTTGGAATGTACATAGATACTGACAACGTCTCGGGATCTTTAAGAAATTATGACACTTTTTCTTCATAAAATGCCCAGAGCCCCAATTTTGTCATTACAATATCTTCAGAATAGTCGATCACTGCCTCATAATGCCTGTTTTTTCGTACAAAAACTACCACCATCTGACGAACACTGTAATAGCAGAATTGAGACACTAGTCTTTATTATTAATTATAATATTAATTTTTCACAAGATTTTTACTCGAAAGTACAATAAAACTACATATAATTCTTGTTTAATTCCTATTTTTTATTGAAATCAGTTGGCAATCAAAGTTTGCCTTTTTACCATCTGATTATGGAACCATAGTCTTTCTGTCTTGCTCAAATAACCACAATGACAGGCGACGGTACTAAGTTCATTAAGTGTTGCCAGAAATATTAATTTCCAATATAAGCTCATCAAAATTATAGATTTTGAGTGATGCCATAAAAGGGAGTTTTTATGGCAGATAGAAAAGCCACGTTCCACTAAACAACTTTTCTTGCTTAAAACCATATTAATATCCTACAACTGTTACTCATTTTAAGATAATATTAGGATATATTTGTACAAAATAAAATTGCACTTAAAACAGCACCCACAAAAAGGCGATATTTTGGTGGGAACTAAATAGTGAAGTAGAGCTGTGCAATTTTCTTTTCTAAAAATGTATTTTTATTATAACTTTAAAATGAACACTAGTTTAAGAATATTGATGGTTTTTGAGTAATAATTGTGTTTTGTGAGAAATGTGAACTGTATAGTCAAATGTGGCCTTTCGAGTTATCACAAGAAGTCCATTGATTGGCGTCAGTCGAAGCCTTAAAATTCGGCTAAGCTTACTAAAGACTTACATATCAGACAAGACTGTATGGCCTGAGTTCCTTTGAGTGAAATTGTGGTGCATAAAACCACAAAAACCCGCTAAAACACTATTCGGATTTGTATTTGAAATTCAAAACTTTATCACTTCCATTTCATACAGTTACAGGCGTGTGCTTATTTTTTATCTGTGCACAGCCAAAATATCGCATATCAAAATATGGGTCATTCGTAAATGTCGCTGCATACACGGCCATATCTCATTTCCTGAATGCGCATTTGACCTTGTTCCGTTCCGAAAATAACGAGGATGTGTGCTTTCATCTTTTTTTTTCATTTACTCGCATTTATTTTGTGTTTTACAAGCAAAAAGTTTACATACGAAGAAATAATTACGGCCAGTAATTTTTGGCGGGAATCGAAAAGTTTCATAGTTGGCTCTATGATTCTATTTTCAAAAAATAATGTATATATTTATTGTTAGAGTCCGTGCCACAAAAGAAGTCCCGCAGACGTGGCGCTGCAATCGCCGTACTTAGTCCTGCCAGAGTTGTTATTCGCTAATACGTAAATCGACTTAGATTTTTACTGAATAACAAATGCAAAATATTCCTTAATTAAAGTTGTAAATTTATTTCCTGGCTACTTTACGAACAAATTCCTACCAAGCAGCGGAGCTGCCACTTTTAGTTCTTTTATTTTCTGTGGGACTTCTTTCGTGGCGCGGAGTATACAATATATTTTTACAGGTATTTACACCATAATATAAAACAATATATAAAAAATGTATAAATTAAATTTCATATGAATAAGAAAATATTGAAAGGACTTGATATAGTTGTTTAAAGTAAGAAAATGGGGAACAAAATTTTTTTCACAAACTTAATTCTATCTTGTATTTTTATCTATTACGCACACGTCACTTGCTATTTCTAAAACCAATTTGCTAATAGTGTTGTTTTAAGGTATAATATAGGTTCTATTCACTTTACACCTTCCTTCGACGTATAAAACCAAAAATGTTACATAATCCCTACATTTAATCATGGCTCCAATTATAGGTGTCTATTATTTTATTGGGAGTTTTTGGCGGGAACTGAAAGGGGACGTTGTGCTGTGCAGTTTTATTTTCTAAAAATGTGTAAAATTACTCTAAAATGAACAGTAGTTGTAGGATATTGACAGTTTTTGAGTAGTAATTATGTGTTTTTGCGAGAAATGTGAACTATATAGCCAAATGTGGCCTTTCGAGTCTTCACAAGAACTCCGTTGAATGACGTCGATTGTAGCCTAAAATACAACGACGTCTGGCTTAAAGGCCTAGTTGCCAAGCCTTAAAATTAAAAAAATAAAATTATTGACTTACATTGATAGATAGGTAGACAGACGCACATACCTGACAAACATGATAATTTTGTAACGGTGTCGTAGGCCAAAATAGTTTTTTTTAAAGTAGAAATCTGTTTACGGCCTTGTCTCCGCCTGGAGATCACGGTGAGCGGGTGTGGGACACACCGTCCCTGGTCTTATTTTAGAGGAGGTAGGTTTCCAGTGACTGGAATACCCACCAAAACTTCCAGTTTTTTTTTTATATAGTCCACACTGACATCGACAAGGGTTTGGTCAGAGGCAAAACGCTACATTTCTTGTCGTTACACAATTTACACTGTTCTAAAAAAATCTTATAATCTAATACATTCTTATTATATTTGGTCTGAAAGAGAGTGTCGGGGTGAAGGTAAGGAAAGGAATGCTTCGGTGGTTCGGGCATGTGGAAACAATGCATGATGAAAGCATGACTATACAGATATACAATGCGAAAGTGGATGGATGCAAAAGTCGTGGAAGGCCACGACACACCTTCCATGATCAAATTGATCGTGTACGAGCAGGTGATGTCAGGAGCCTTAAGAACAGACGAGCGTGCATGACAAGAGCTGTGAATGTCAAAGAAGCAAGTGAGGTGTCTAAGAATAAGCCTGAATGGCGCTCTGTTGTTCGTGCCTACCCCGCAAGGGAACTGGCGTGAAGTTATGTATGTATGTATTCTTATTATAATTGATTATAAATATATTACATGTTATCGTTAACATTACAAGATTCTTATATACTAACATGTATATTAATAGACTTTAAATAATTATATAATGGTTTTATAACAGGAATTATTATAATCTGATGTCGGTTTCTTATCTCATACAAAATGTACAATAACTTCCAGTTGTTCCCTCTACTCTCCTATATCCAGGGCCGCGGGAAATAGTCATCACCAATCGCGTAGGCTAAATAGGCTCCGTCAATTGCCGGGGCGAAAATGGCTACTTAGAACATGAAAACAAGTTTAGATAGTAGATTTTCACTAAATCGTTAAACATTTAAATCTAAGACGAAAGATCTAGATGATTACGAACGATGAATGATATACTGCAAGTAGGTATCTGTGTGTATGTGTGTGTTGTGAATGGTGCGCCTGCGCAGGCCAAGGCGAAAGTCGAACTTAGACGCGTACACTTGAACAAGAGTACATAAATAGACTGAATAGAGTTGTTAAACATTAAGCAATCGAATGAACGAGTTTCTTTTGTATATCAAGACATGCCCGCAACTTTTTTTTATTTTTTTATTGCAGGAGTTCAACAGACAAGCAGACGGCCCACTTGATGAAAAGCGGTTACCATCGCCTATGGACATTTGTAACACCAAAGGTGCTACAAATGCGTTGCTGCTCTCTTAAGGGAGACTGGAACCTGGTCACTAATGCCGGAACACAACTCAAGGTTGTTATGGCGACATACTTTAGACCAGGGGTGGTAGCCATCCAGCCGGGTAAATACCACGCCCGGCCGCAGGAAATTGTATTCTTTCTCCGTTCCTGCACGGATAAAAACTTCTTCCACGCTTAACTTAAAATCCCCGCGGGATTATCGGGACGTAAAGTACCATTTAAAAAAATTAGGCTATCGTTTTAGTGAACACTGCAGGAATAAGCAAAATTTTATGCACCCCAACCACTACAAACTGTTTCCGGGAGAATTTCCGCGTGATTCCCGGGATAGAAAGAAGAGTAGATTTTAAGTCTAAAAATTTTCTGCCGTTACCGATTAACTTACCTTAGTGCATATATGTGAATACTGTTTAGGAATTAACTTTCAAAATACTGTTTCTGTTCGCTATTTAGGTTACTGGCCATCGACACTAGATACAAAGTATTAATTCTGAATATTTTATTCCATATTATGCCATCTTTTTTTAAATGATATAATACAATAAAAGAAATCATAACTTATTTGTGTCGGGGTGAAGGTAAGGAAAGGAATGCTCCGGTGGTTCGGGCATGTGGAAAGAATGCATGATGAAAGAATGACTAAACAGATATACAATGCAAAAGTGGATGGATGCAGAAGTCTCGGAAGGCCACGACACACCTTCCGTGATCAAATTGATCGTGTACTAGCAGAAGTTGATGTCAGGAGCCTTAAGAACAGACGAGCGTGCATGACAAGAGTTATGAATGTCAAAGAAGCAAGTGAGGTGTGTAAGAATAAGCCTAAATGGCGCTCTGTTGTTCGTGCCTACCCCGCAAGGGAACTGGCGTGAAGTTATGTATGTATGTATGTATGTATAACTTATTTGTATTGTATTCTACCCATAGTCCGTCAAGACTATAAGTAGAATACTGAGCCTAGATCACCGTCTTCTACGGGCAAGGTGGCCAGAAGGCTGGCTACGTTTCCTCGCTGGATCGCCATACTGATCCGTTGCCCGAGGTAAGCACCAGCCTTCTGATCACCTGAAGAGTTAATGAGTCGTTTTGATAAAATTCTATATTTTTAGTTTAATTGGAAAAAATAATGGTTTAGGTGACTAAGTTGAATGAACGCTTGGAGCTTTGTCTTAAAGGGCTTGACACCAAGACATAAAAAATAAAGCTTTTGACGGAAACTTGAAGAGTAATGTTTTATGTGTAGTTTTATTTTTAAATGAATAATAATCATAGTTATTGTTTTTAAGCAAAAAAATACTGTTTGTGTGAAGAGAACACAAATGTGTGAGAACAAAAATATTTTTTCTCTGTTACTCCACGTCGGTCAAAGACTATTTGGCTGAATTTGGGGTGTAGATTTTCACCTGGTGCCTATTTGTTTGCAGATTGATTTAAAACTGAATATTCATGAATACTTCATACGGGCTAAGTACGCAGACTGTATGAAGCAACATTTAAAGTCGAAATTTAAAAATATTAAATTACAATAATTGATAAAAGTACGCACGTTTTAGAACTTAAAACTGTTTAAATTTTATGTTTATAGTTAAATTATCGTTCTGAATACTAATAAACCTATTTTGAAACCTCGTCAATGATACATGTTAAAAATGATTACTAGTAGGATTAATATAATGATAAGCTTATTAATTTATTACCTCCCTTTTTTTAAGTATTTTATTTAATACGTTGTCTTGCCTTGAAAAAATAAAAATCTAGCACCCGATCCCAGCGCCGTCTACCGGTTCCAATTATGAATCTAAACCATCCAACGACCCATTCAAACAACACAAAAAAATTCGTCAAGATCGGTAAAGCCGTTCTCAAGTTATGCGGGTACCTAAATTTCTACGATTCATTTTTATTTATATAGATTTATAATTATCATTTACAATGACATTAAACTGAAATACACCTATACTAAAAATATGTACAGCTTAATTTACAACCCGAAATAGTTACGAATAGTAATTGAGTCCCAAATCATAATATTAATTTATTAATATAAAAGCTTCGTCGAGATTCCTAGATGTTTCACGTGACTAGGAGATTGGTCTATAGTTCGGGTAACGCTATAGCGTTGCCATTTAACAAGGTAACATGGCCAGTTGTTTGGGAACGATTACACCTGACAACGGTCTGACCCTAGTTTGTATAGTTTAATTTTAATTTTACTTTCGTATGTGCAACATTGTTTAATTATTTCGAATGTTTCATGGTCATGCAGTTTCACTTTTATGACGTCAAGGGATGTGAGAGCAAAAAGATTGAGACAATACGAAATAAGGTCACTCAATTTCGGCGGGGACGAACGAAAGAAAATAAACTTTTTGTGCGTCTAGGGTTCCGCATGTATCAGGATATAAAGAGAACTTTGATATTTGTTATATTTTAATTTCTGTACCTACTGGACGTAGAACTAAACACTGGCTAGGTACCTCTTATAGAATCTGTACTAACCTATTTGTTAACGACGTCCTCCTAAGAGCGTATTATCTTGTAATATTTTTAAATTCTAAAAGAATTCTTAAGTTGCATTCAATAACGCAAGCAAGATAGAATGAACCATTCGTGAGCAAAGTATGGAACAAACCATTCGTGAGCAAAGTATGGAACAAACCATTCGTGAGCAAAGTATGGAACAAACCATTCGTGAGCAAGGTATGGAACAAACCATTCGTGAGCAAAGTATGGAACAAACCATTCGTGAGCAAAGTATGGAACAAACCATTCGTGAGCAAAGTATGGAACAAACCATTCGTGAGCAAAGTATGGAACAAACCATTCGTGAGCAAAGTATGGAACAAACCATTCGTGAGCAAAGTATGGAACAAACCATTCGTGAGCAAGATATGGAATCGACCATATGTGAGCAAGGTATGGAATGAAACTCTCCCTTCCGCGGGTTTTCTATAGCGCTACAGTAAAGGGTTCTTCAAAAAGGACGTTAACAGATATTTAAAGGATCAATGTATCAGCTCTTTTGATGTTGCACATGTCCATGAGTGATGGTAACCACTTGCTCTCAATTGAATCCATTTGCCAGTTTATCTACAAGCAGAAGATTGTGACATACAAAAAGACAATAAAAGACGGCTGAAAGTGACCAATATATCTATAACAGTTTTGTTTTTGACTAAAAACTAAAAAAGTATCTTATATATACATACATATTATCGCGCCTGTTTCTCTTTAGGGTAGGAGTAGGTAGGCATAGACTATGAATTTCCACCTGCTACGATCTTGACAAACACTTTTCGTTTTATCAGATCATCATACATACACGCTTATTTAAAGTGTCTGTCACATGACCTTTTATCAAAATACCTCCATTTTGATCATGGTAAGTATAGTGAGTTTGATACTAAATGTACGAAACCCATACGTCTTGAGTTTGATTATTACTTAACATTTTTTTTTTGTTCATTTCATTACTTTCGTCTGGAGGTCGTCTGTAAGCAGTTTCGCACTTATTGTTTTCATCCTGAGCATGACAGATGTTTTTGGGAGTATTATCACCGTTGCCTTCATATTACAAGACATAAAAATTAAATGACTATTTGTTTCAAACAAAGGTTGGTGATACTCTTTTTGAAAAAGTCTTTAATTAAATTATTGATTACCTGACTGATAAACTGTAATTGCTTCTTTGGCCATCCAACGCGGAAATGCGGCCGGCATTTTGGGCACGCTCCCCGCCAACAGCGACTTGGAGTCTATTTTTACTTATAGATTATTATTTTATAAGTATAGTTTTTACAAAATTATACTATACATATGTTATTATATTAAAATATTATTCACGCCAGTTCCCTTGCGGGGTAGGCACGAACAACAGAGCGCCATTTAGTCTTATTCTTACACACCTCACTTGCTTCTTTGACATTCATAACTCTTGTCATGCACGCTTGTCTGTTCTTAAGGCTCCTGACATCACCTTCTGCTAGTACACGATCAATTTGATCATGGAAGGTGTGTCGAGACCTTCCACGACTTCTGCATCCATCCACTTACGCATTGTATATCTGTTTAGTCATGTTTTCATCATGCCCGAACCACCGGAGCATTCCTTTCCTTACCTTCACCCCGACACTTTCTTTCAGACTAACTTTCTTGCTTACTTCGGTATTACGAACGCGGTCCGCGAGCGTCACTTATGCTACACCAGAATTCGCCTTTATAAATTAAGATGACCGTGACTCTCTCACCGAATTATCTATTGCATTATACAAAGTAATGAGAAGGAAACAAAAATTTTGTTGAAGAAGCTTTTGAATTTCTTTTTAACTAAGGTAATGTGGAGCACGCTTATCTAGATAATACCTATTCATACGAGACTTGAAGATACCCCGATTTTACTTTTTGAGAAACACGGAGTCTTTTTTTTTTATACAGGGGAAATCCGTTTGAGGACCGTAGGCCACGCGAGGGGGAAAGGTCGCGGCCCTTGAGTGGGATTCGCCAGGTCGGGGTGGCACTAGCACCCCACGTTGAGATGTGAGATGCTATTGCCACGCCGCGGTTAGGGATACCCACTAAAACCCCTGTCCGATCCCAAGCGTCCTTTGTCCGGGCTGTGGGCTCGCTCGCGCATTCAGCACCAGCCCGGACGGACGGCGGGCGGCCCCTTTGCGGGCTGGCCTCACCATTTGGTAGCCGGAGATCTGGGTCTTTCCGGCTCCTCTACCTCACCGCGAGGTGAGAGGGGGCGTGCGGATCGGTGCGCGTCCCTCCTCTCCGGCCTTTATGTGCGGGCGGGTCCAGTTTCCCCGCCGGTCGCCCGCACGGCCGTAGCCTACGGCGGCTGGAGGTTGTCATGGACGACCCTCCGACGCCGCCGCCGGCTCTGGCGGGAGGGGAGCGTAGCGGATTGCTCCCTCTCCCGCTCCGCCGCCTCCTTTGCGGACATAACGGAGAAACACGGAGTCTGCTAGTACATTTAACAACTCTGCCGTACTCAGAAGAAAAGTAGATGCGAAACGTTTCGTTTCCACTGGTGGCGTTTCCAGTGTGAAATGATGGCGTAGACCAGAGCGCCTTGTCATCCGAAGATGGAATGGTGTAGGGGAATCAGGTCACACAGTTCATCCACACACTTTCCGAAATGAATCCTATAAAAAACCGATAGACTACCAACCCGGCATCGTGGCGCTCGGCTTTGATGATGCCTAGATGGACGAGATAATACCGCGTTCGCTCGTCTCTGACAGCACAACCGCCATATTTATTTTTAGTCTATGGGCAGGTGCAATTGAAATTTGAAACATAGTCTATTTTATAAAACAAACGGATTGTAAATAAATCTTTACAACCTGGAAATGTGTCTGCTCTTTTTTTTTATTTCTATTAATTAATTTTCAGTATTTTATTTTTGGTTTGCGGTTTTAATATTTTGAACGTAGATTATGGTTATATATATTAATAGTACTTATACGTACATTGTATTAGAAAAAGCAACTTAAATCTTAGGTGAGTGTTTCGACTCTTTGAAGTTGTAAATAATAAATTTTAAACATCAAGATTAATCGCCCTCAGCCTAAAGCTACCGGAGAAGCAAGCGGGTCCGACCGCATCGCTCATAGGGTTGTCGATGTTGCTATTAGCTCTCTTTGACACAGCTCTTTACTTTTAATCTATGATACTTTTAAAACGTTTCGCCTCCACGTTCCTTCTGCGTACGGCAGAATTGTGGAATGCACTACCAGAGTCCGTGTTTCCCGAAAAATACAATCCGGGTATCTTCAAGTCTCGTGTGAATAGGTGCTATCTAGGTAAGCGTGCTCCATCTTCGACCGCATCGTCCGGCATTGGACGTGATCGTGGTCAAACGCAAACCTATTTAATATTAAAAAAACTTGAGAGGTGTCAAGGGACACCCGGATGGAACGAAGTTCCTTTCGATTAATTAGTGAAGGAATTGTATTTTTTTAAATTTTTTTAAGTTATTTATTATTTATTATGTACAAAAAATCTATATACACTCAACAAAAATAATCGTCGCGACACCACACTGTTCAATGCGAAATAGAAAGACGAAACGAAAATAACTGGCTTGCTTTCTATGAGAGAGAGAGAGACAGACAGAGAAACACGCGCACGCCGCACGGCTTACAACTATAGCAAAAAGTGTCGTTACAACTTTTGGTCTTAATTTTTTCCGTCTTTCGCAACGCGCGATAAGGAACTTCGTTCCAAAAAAAACTTCAATCATTCATTATTAATCATGGTGATCACCAGACATGAAGTAACCGTCACAGAGACGGATATTTAAATAGCGTGTAAATTACATCAGTTTGTACCAATGTAAAGAACAATACGTGAATAATATTTATTCATAATCTCTTTAAATAGAGTATGAATGAATGAATGAAACTATTGTTCACCATAAATTTAAACCTACACAGTTAATATGGATACATTGGCATTGGGACAATGGCGGCCTTATCGCTCAAAGCCTTCTCTTCTAGGCAACCCGGTGTCTAAGGAGACTTTAAAAGAAAATTTAAACAATATTTAGTAGTTCATAATCAAACCAACTGAGAGTATTTTTTATTATCTAACAAAACGCCGACGCCATCTGGATTATGTACGAGCGTTGCAAATCATAAAGTCATTTCTATAACGAGTTAAATAGCGTATTAATTATAGTTTAAAAAGTAAATTAAATTATAATGATGATATAGTATTAGATCGCTCTTTTATATATATTGAACATTGCCCCAGAATTTATTGTGATAATATGTCAACTACTTACTCCATTACGAAAACGCTATAATTTCGCTATTGTAAGTTTTATATAAAGTCATATCGCTCTTGTTAATTGTTCTTTCATATTCATAACGCAAAAGAAATAACTCAATAATGTGCACGTTGTAGAGAGGCGTTAGTATATTTCCAAATATAGTCTGCTCCACGTTTTGTTATCGCTCTCATTTAACAGCAGATTAACAGCACTGTAAATGATTTTTCATAAAAAAATTAGGTTTATTATTTTAAAGTTTCACGTGAAATTCCTTGGACTCGCACAGACTTGTATAATGTAAAGCAGTCTGTGGTAATTCCATGACAGCCCTAAGATCGCAAGAATCTCGTTACGGACCAGTTTTAAACGTCAGATACTGAAGTTATACATTATATTTATATCTACAACACTTAATACACATATACGTGTGCATTTAGTTTGTATGCGGGCAAAAAACAAAATAAATGTGATGTGAACGACCGTTCGGTTGAGGTAGGGCAGGTTTTTGAACTGTCAGTTGGCCAGTTTGACAGCTTTGAGGCGCGCATTTTGAATTGTGGGCGTAGAGAATTTCAGTTTTCTTTTTTTCGGCGCTGATTTGATTGGGTAAGATTGCCAGTTTGGTCAGGTCAGTTTGATTTATTTTTAATTTGTAATGGCCTGTGATTATGCTGGTTACTGACGTTAGATTAAAAGAAGATTGCGAGCAAATAGATAAGGAGTCGGTGAACGAATTGTTCTATTTTTATGAATAAAGTTGATTGACTTATAATAATGATAGAATACAAAGATGAATGACTTCTACGTACAGGGAGACTTGTTTTATAAAAAGTATGTATACAAAGTATTTGCTATATAAAAATAATTTCAGTTAACGGTGTAACGTTGTATTTTTTGGTTTTCGTTCAATTAAATTATTATTATTTATACGCAATATTACAGTTACAAGTAAACTACCGTGACATGGTATTAGCGATTTTTAATTTTTAATCAAATCACTTCATTGTGCGTTTGTCATAGTTTTCATCGTCAGTCAACCGTTGCTCACTGCTGGATGTAGACTTCCCAAAGTTTGTGCCACCTACCCTAGTCTTATCCAGCCTTCACCTGCGACGTTTGCCGAGACTCGCTTTCCATTCCAGGACTCGTCTGCTCCGTGACCGGCCCACTGCGGCCTAAACTTACTAATTTTTAGTTTATTTTAAACAAGAACTGGGTTCAGTCGACGTGAAAAATCAAAACAAAAGGAATCAAATGCAAGTCTTTCAGTAAAAATATTTTTGGCAATAATCTACACATTTATGTTTTATAAAACAACGATCCTAAATTCAAACATTTCAATATCCCTACTTACCTACTAACTAATTATGTATCTACTTGTATTTGGATTACTACCACACGTGGTTTAGAGGATGCCGCAATAACAACCTTGATTTATGTTCCGGCATTAGTGGCCTGATTCCTGTCCCCCTCTTCGAGGCCAGCAGCACATTAGTAGCACCTTTCGGGTAACAAATGTTCATAAGCCACGGTAACCACTTTCAATAAGAAAGGCAGTCAGCCTGTCGGCTTTACCTGCTCCAACGATAAAAAATTAACATATAAGTTATTATTTAAAAGTGTCGCCATCTATGAATGTCCCTTTGAAACACAATTCTAAATTTAAACAAGTTGAAAAAAGAACACTATTCGAATGTATACAGTTTTTGCTATTTTGCTGTGCACTTTATGTTCCAAATATGTGTAAATACTAATTTAAAATGACCAATAGCTGTTGGATGTTGATAAAATTTGCGTTGTAATTATGTGTTTTTATGAGAAATGTTAACTGTGTAGTCAAATATGGCCTTTCGAGTTGTCACAAGAACTCCGTTAATTGGCGTTAGTCGAAGACCTACTACAATCAGCTGGGCTACACTGAAAACATCAGACAAGGCTGTAAGGACAAAGTTCCTTTGCCTGCCATTGTGGCGAATACTACTACTATTACCACGTCTATGAATATTTAAACCACAATTCTAAATTCAAAAATAGATCTAACATAAATGAGAAAAAATCATTTTAGAGTACAATAACCGATATAAACTTCAATAATCGTCATTTTAAATGGAACAATTTATTTCCAATACACATAAAATGTGAGTCATAAAAAGTTTATTGAACTGATAACACAAAACCTATTTGACCTTAAACACTTTGTAATATCGAAAACAGGGCTATATTTGTTTGTTGATTATGTTTTTAAAGAGAGCAAATTTTTTTTTATTTCATGAGGCTGCCAAACACGTAATGGAGAATGGTTACCGTCGTTCACAGACGTTTGCAACGCCTGAGGCCCGATTCTGCTAAAACTATCTCGTTAAAATCGGCCGAGACTATCGTCACAATCGTAGTTTTGCCCTATTTCAATATTCTATTAATTCCAATAGCGTGCTCGTGGCGCACCACTCTATTATCTATATATATAAACATATAATATAATTGAAATCCACGTATATAGTGACTCATCACGATATCTCAGGAACTATAGTCCCTATAGACTTGAAATTTGGCATGGACCTTCCTTTCGCTAATTAGAGGTCAGCTAAGAACGGATTTTACGGCACGCCAAGCGGGCGGATATCTTGTAAATATTAATTAGAAGCGAAAACTCGCGAAATAAATATTTGAAATTTGGGTAGCTTTTCCATATTTATTTCAGCTTACGCCATCTCTACTAATGGTAATAGCAATTTTTTTCTAACTTTATACCGCCGTGACGATATCGTGATCATATTGTGGATTTAGTAGAATACGATTTTTTTATACTATCACCATGGAATCAACTTTGAATATCTTCACAGTGCCAAGATATTGAAATAGTAGAATTGGGCACCAGGGGTGGTGCTGATGAGATAGAACGGATGTGATAGTAAGGAAATGGGTTAAGAGAGAGGGGATAGTAGGTTATCGATACTCTCACTTACCGTACGATACACGAGTACCCCAAGGCTATTTTACGTCATAGTATTTCACTACTTTTATCCGTGCAGGAACGGAGATAGAATACAATTTCCTGCGGCCGGGCGGCCTGTCGTAAGAGGCGACTTAACCACCCACAGCCAGGTGGTAGGGCCTTTGCCCGACTGGATCGCTACCACCCCTGGTCTAAAGTATGTCGCCATAACAACCTTGAGTTGTGTTCCGGCATTAGTGACCAGGTTCCAGTTTCCCTTAAGAGAGCAGCAGCGCATTTGTAGCGACTTTGGTGTTGCAAATGTCCGTAGGTGATGGTAACCGCTTTTCGTCAAGTAGGCCGTCTGCCTGTCTGCTGAACTCCAGCAATAAAAAAAAAAAAAAAAAGATTCTTGATGGAAATAAACAACTTGTACATTCGTATCTTTATTATAGTGTAGAAGAATGTCGCTTTACGCGTCTGTTTGTATATCCGCTAACTCGTACACCGCTCAATGGACTAGTAACGGACGCAAGGTTCAAATGTGCAAAGGATTTTTAGGTTCAAAAGTTAGCCGTTGAACGCTAGAGAGAATCGAATGCATGGCAGTTGGTAGTCATGGGCAACTGACTCGGGCCGATCCCGAGTGAAGTTTGTGTGCATTCGCTCGGTTTTTTTTCATTGCATGAGCTCAGCAGACTGGCATACGGCGTAGCTATTGGAAAGCGGGTTACCATCGCCTATGGACATTTGTAACACCGAAGGAGCTACCAATGTGCTGCTGCTCTCTAAATGGAGACTGAAACCTGCTTGCTAATGTCGGAACAAGATTCAACATTGTTATGGCGGCATACTCTAGACCAGGGGTGGTATCCATCCAGACGGGGATATCCCTTCCACCTGGCTGTGGGTTATTTTGTCGGCTGGCCGCAGGAAATTATATTCTCTCTCCGTTCATTTGTTTACGTTTTAGGCAAAGTCCATTGAAATGAGTATACCGAAGTATTTGCGAAGACGCAACACATCGTAAAATCACGCGGCACACGGTATTGACAATAACATTGTGTTAATCATTTCGTCAATTAGCTAACGCGGAATTCCGGTTTTGTTTGTATATTATAATTTGTTTGTTTTCCAAACAGTTTCCCACTTGTTTTGTTTTAATGTTGTTTAGTTGTTGAATAATGTGTGAAGTATTTAACGTTTAATGTGTTACATACATAGCTTCACGTCAGTTCCCTTGCGGGGTAGGCACGAACAACAGACCGCCATTCAGGCTTATTCTTACGCACCTCACTCGCTTCTTTGACATTCATAGCTCTTGTCATGCACGCTCGTCTGTTCTTAAGGCTCCTGAGATCACCTTCTGCTAGTACACGATCAATTTGATCATGGAAGGTGTGTCGTGGCCTTCCGCGACTTCTGCATCCATCCACTTTTGCATTGTATATCTGTTTAGTCATTCTGTTTAATGTGTTGTAGTAACAAATGTTTCTTCAAAAAACTAAGAATTATTTTGCAGGGATCTGCATGTGAGTCTACAGGAAAAAAATATTAACGAAATGTAGGTGTGGTATTGGTGAGCCATGGAAGGCAGGATGCTAAGGGCCGGTTCTTATACCTTAGCGACCGTTCATTTGCCTTACTATTATGGCCTAAAATTTGACATTAGCTCCATTTGGTAGGGTCAGCCTGTTAAAGGGCCGGCCGATAGCCGTCCAGGTTGGAGGTGAAGGCGCGAGCACGTTCGAGGATCGGACAGCGGTTTTAGTGATTATCACTAACTGCGGCGTGGCAATAGCACTTCATACGTGAGGTGCTAGTGCCACCGCTATTTGGCTAATCCCACACATGGGCCGCGATCTTTCCCCCTCGCACGGCTCACGGTCCTCAATTCGGGGGGGGTTGTTGTTTGTTGATTGACATAAGCTGCATACAAGTAATATCATATAGGAACAGGCCATAAATGATATCTCATCATCAATCATACTTGTCTCCCGGTGACTTCATGCTCTCATTGCGTGGGGCGATTTGTAACGCGCCCCACGGGAGGAGAGGTATAACTGCAGATGGAGAAGCCTTAACCCAAGGAACCACACACGCCGCCCGCTCGTGGCGGCTGAAGGACCAGACTGGCCCTTCGACGCCGAGCATGCTCCACCCTATCGCATCTTCGTTTTGTCCGTGCAAAAACGGAGAAATAATAGAATTTCCTGTGAGCAGGTGGTCTGTCGTAAGAGGAGACAAAACAACCCACTGCTAGGTGATAGGGTATTAGCCAGTCTGGATGGCTACCACCCCTAGCTTAGAGCATGCCGCCATAACAACCTTGAGTTGTATTCCAGCATTAGTGGCCAGGTTCCAGTCTCCTGTTAGAGAGCAGCAGCACATCGGTAGCACATTTGGTTTCCCAAATGTCCAAAGGCGATGATAAGCACTTTTCATCGGGTGTGCCGTCTGCATGTCTGCTGAGTTCATGCAATAAAAAAATCTTCACTTAACATCAGGTGAGATAGCTGTCTAACTCGAACCTATAGATACCATGATAAAAAAGCTAAGGAAGATTGACCTGTGGCACGTAATCATATAGGATTCAGGAGTTTTAAGAGCTAGGTTTTACAGGCTGATTCCCTTTTCTAGTTTCTTCTTGCATGGTTAATGTTATAAAGGTGTTTATTTTTGTATATAAAATAGAAAAAACCTTTAAAATAAGTAGTTACGAGAGCTTAATCTAATTTAACGTGACGTCAAGTATGATATGAGTTTAACAAAGGAGCGCGGGATCGATATTCGCCTCCCGAGTGGCCGATTCGCCAACCGACCTATAAAATGTTAAGACGTAACACCCCGGATCATATAAAACTAAAAACTAATATTTGGATGTGGTATTCACAAAAATAAATTCAAATTTATTTAACCAAACTTCTCATTACATGACAGCTACAATAAAAGATTGTGCTAAGTTACGTTATCCTGGTTGTCACGTTCTGAGCGAGATGTAGCTCCTAAAGAACCCTGCACTAGGCAAAGCCTGAATCGCAGGGATCATATAATTTATATATACATAAAATGAAGCATTATTCAATACATATTTATAGTATGGAAGTGTGAGCGCTTGACTGAGTTGCGTCTGTGTGCGTGCATTCGTGAGTGTGTGTGTGTATGTGGGCGTGTGTTTGGATGTGTGTGTGAGTGTGCATGTCTTTGTATATAATATAATATAAGTAATAATTGTTTTTAAATCAATGAATATGAGAAATAAGTGCATAAGGGGATCTCTAAAACTTGCACCCGTGACGGACAAAATTGAGGATTAAAAGTCACTTGAAAAGATTGTTAAAATGGAAGATTGACGGGTACAAATGTAAAGGTAAATCAAAAAAGAGATGGATTTATTGTGTGACGGATGAGTTGTGATGTGACAGAAGACCTAAAAGATATACTGTGTCGATTGCAAGAAATTTGGAGAAAGTGACAGACATTTGGAGAAAAGACTTTAAATAAATAAATAAAATCGATACACAAGCACACACATTGTTTATCCTCAAACTAAGCAAGTTGAGCTTGTAGATATTATAGGAAATATACAACGGACCACTAATGGGGCCGATCTAAGACACCCAGATTTCAGTAAATAATTAATAGTTTACAAAATTTACAAGTATAAATAATTTAATCGAATATGTCTATTCCATACCGACTGTTAACTGCAAAGACTTCTCATCTAATATTTGTCGACCAGTAGCTTTTCTTACTAATTCTACACACAATCATTCTTATACGAAAGTAGAAAGTCTACTATATCTGTAGATTTCTTCTATTTAATTTTGAAACCACCAAAACTACGAGCTATATCTACGTTAGTTATTATTATTTATTAATTATACTATTTCCATTTCTTTATTTTCTCGATGACAGTTCTAATTTGATAGTTGTAGGTAGTGTTGTGACCAAATAAGTAATGATATTGATCGCATATATTTATTATGTTTTGAACAAAGACAAATACAACAAAAACATTCAAATATATTTTTTCAAGTTGAGAACACTCAATGACCCACCGCCATTTTGTGTTTGTTTTAATCTGTCACTCGCAACAAGACGGTCGTGCTATATTATATAGTCACTACATTTCTGTTCGCTGAGTTTTTCACATTATCCATACGTTATGTTGTGTATTTTGTGTTCCTCCGTATTGATTGCTGCCCAGCTGTCAAATATCAAAATACCTAAAGGATCTCTTCTGAAAAGGCAGGCGAGAAAACTGGTGATCAAGGTTCGTAATTACTTTGAAGCAGAGTATCAAAATGGTGGCCCGCTATTACCACTGTCGCAAGTTCGAGAGCGTGTTGCGCTCGCATTAGAAATTAGTGGACCTACGGTTTCAAAAATTACTACCGAAGCTTACGGTATAAGCGGCATGCAGGAAAATAAGCTTCGTACGCCGAAGAAAAAACGCCAACCACGTCGTGTGACATTGGTTGACAACTTCGACGGTAACGCTATTCGCCGTCATATATATGACTATTACTTGCGCAAAGAAATTCCAACACTTAAAAAACTTATTGTTTCTTTACGTGAATGTGGTTTGTTCCATGACGAAAAATAGTCATTAAGCTTGGTTTTGAAAGAAATTGGATTTTCTTATAAAAATCGGACAAACGTAAAATGTTAATGGAGCGACACGACGTTGCTATGGCTCGCTGCAAATTTTTGATCGAAGCCAAAAAGTTATCAGATTGGTCAAATGTGATTTTCACTGACGAGACTGGGTTAAATGCAAACCACACAGTATCTAAGAACTGGACTGACGACACCGCCGCTTCCACTAGTTCAGTGCCAATGGAATAAGGTGAACGCCTTATCATATGCCATGCAGGGTCTACGAAGGGATTAGTGTCAGATGCTTTACTGGCCTTTAAATCCAAGAAAACAGTGGACTACCACGAAGAATACAATTAGTGAATATTTGAAAATCGAAAAAAAGCCTCCCTAAAAGATACATTACCGACGAAATAACTGCCGAATGTGGTCATTGGGTTCTTCGCCTTCCGCCGTATCATTGCCAGTACAATGCTATACAACTAATATGGGCACAAATCAAAGGACACGCCGCTCGAAACAATACCCATCCCCCTTTTATGGCAAACAAGATGTTAGATTTATTAAAAAAATGCATGTGCGGAAATAACCTCCGAACACTGGGAAAAAATTGTGAGAAGAACCCAAAACATTATAGCGTCGGATTGGGAAATTCATGTGGCATTCCATAAAATAGAAGTACAGGAACTTATAATAAATGTTGGGGAGAGCTCATCGAGTGACAGCGACGATTCATCAGATTTTGATTAAAATAAATAAATAAAGAATCAACATAATATAATTCCATCTTGTAATGAAATTTAATATTAGTTAATAAATTTGTACAAAATTATCCGGCAATAGTTTAGTTTCTTACGCTTTGTAAAAAAATATCGGGTCTGTTATCGTGTTACGTTTATCGATAGCTCCATCCCTATCAGTTTCTGCGACTCTGCTATGACCTTGTACTTGCGTAAGCGTCATATTTTTATTAAATAATGTATACCTAATGTAAAAAAGACGCTTGTTCAAGTTTCCACAGGTGTCATCGAGAAAATAAAGTAATGGAAATAGTATAATAAACTAAATTTTTGATTAGTTTTTATATTATACATTTTTGTACAATATATATTCTATTCTAGGTTAGTTTAGATTATATTTGTAGTTATGTAAAAGAAAAAAAGGTTTTTTTTTAATGAATTCTATATAAAGTTTCGATACGTTGAGTTAAAGGATGTCTTGATAGTTAGTGTCGATATCTAAAAACTATGTGATAATTACAGACTTGGAGATGTCTTGGCCTTGTACTATGATTGGTTTACTGCTAGATAATTGCCGCAAATACATTGAGTGTCTTCGATTGCCGCATCCTAAAACGTAGTTCTTTATACGACTCCATGTTTCATCTAGACGGTCAAAGATCCCGAAGGGAAAAGCCTTGGTTTTAAAGAAAAGAAAGAGTTTCGTGTTATAATTGAAAAGTTACTTTTGTTTACACGCTTTTTTATTATGGTTTCATCACCAATTTGTAAGGGAACGTGCCCATACTACGTGACGCGTTCAGGTAAATGGGAGATCTTCAAAATAACAACCTTGGTCACAAAGGCGGGGCGTATTAGGTTTTTTGCTTTCTTTCTTGAGTCCTCTAGTGATATCTCGCGCTTTTTCGAGCTATAAAATATGGCGCGCAGCGTTTAGCGCTTTTTTAATAGCTTTAAGGAAAGTATGAGCCAATTTCTTTTCTTGGTTCTCGGTTTGAAAAAAAGATTTATAACCGTATAAGTATATATGAGCATTGATCGTGTACTAGCAGAAGGTGATGTCAGGAGCCTTAAGAACAGACGAGCGTGCATGACAAGAGTTATGAATATCAAAGAAGCAAGTGAGGTGTGTAAGAATAAGCCTGAATGGCGCTCTGTTGTTCGTGCCTACCCCGCAATGAAATACTACGTGAAAACTAAAAGGGGGGTAGCATATACTACGGACGCGTTCCGTTAGTAGCTCGCAACGCCCATAGTGCTCCGTCAGCCGTTGTACAATACGACCACGGTCGTGGCGAAAACGTAACTAATGATGTCATCATTTCCGATCACACAGCGCTCGCAACGACTCATTTCAAGAGGAGGGTCCAAGTGGGCATTGAGCACAGAGCATTAAAAAAGAAAAAGGCACGATTTTTAAATCAACCAATGACATTTGTGTATTCCGTCGTTTATGACATCAACGCTCCATAATCCATTCCACGAGACTGCAACGTATTGTCAAATTGTAAAAAGAATCACAACAACTGCATTCAGTGTCCGCTCCCCTATTACCAAGACTATAAAACAAGATATATCTTAGAAGAAAACACGTCTTGAAGTCACGTGGCGGGTGTACCGCACTTGGAACGCGGCCAAAGCAACTAATTTGCGACTATTAGCAGCCTCTGTGTTTGTTTGTTGGAGGTATTACTCATGTTGTGACTACAGCTGAATTATGGTCGACAAACGTTTGCTATAAAGTTTGTTTCGGTTTTGTCAAATCAAATCAATATACTCTATATATATATATAGGTATATGATTGAAGTCCGCGTATATAGTGACTAATCACGATATCTCAGGGACTATAATCATAATACCTATAGACTTGAAATTTGGCATGGACCTTCCTTTCGACAAGTAGAGGTCAGCAAAGAACGGATTTTACGGCACGCGAAGCGGGCGGGTATCAGCTAGTTTATTATATATACGTTTATAGAAATTTACCGTGGTGCTTACATGTTATACCATATAAAGGCGTACAGATATCTCTTTTTTTATCCTGCCCCTGCAAAAATAAACATTTAGAATCCACCTGCAACGCCATCTACCGGGTTCAATTGTGTATCTAAACCATCCAGGGACCCACTCAAACACACACAAAATTTTGTTAGAAACCGATTAGAGTACCATCTACCGGTTCTAATTGTGAATCCATCCAAAATCATCCCGAGACCCACTAAAATACAAAAATTTCATCAAATTAGGTCAAGTCGTTTTTGAGTTTTAGCGAGATTGACGAACAACAATTGACTTTTATAATTAGGGGCCATCCAGAAATTACGTCACACGTCGACGAAGTGTGATATTGTGTGACAAGGGGAGGGAGGGGGTCCTAAATGTCGTGACGTCACATTTCAAATAATATATCTGTAAATGGTTCGAGTATGTACATTGCGTTTAAAATTATAAAAAAAATCAGGGGGATATTTCGGCGCAGGAGATTCCGGTGCATTACCGGAATTTTTAGAATTTTGTCTGTCTGTCTGTCTGTCTATTCAAGCATCACGTGAAAACTACTGAACATATATGAATAAAACTGGACATAGTGCTGACCTATATATGACTCGAGTTAACACTTAGGATACTTTTTATCCCAATATATAATGTTGTTTCCATGGAATAAACGGATTAACAAAATAGATGGCGCTGTAATCGCATTTTTTAATTTACTAACAAATACCTACGTTGTCATAGACAACATCTCATTCATTGTATTACTTCAAACCATGTTGGCTGCGACTCGCCTCTGTTTCGCTGCGCAGTTGTCTAGTATCTTTGTTATTGTAGTGAACTTAGTAACAAGAAACAGTAAAGTTTTTGGTAAAACATATAATCTTATACTAATATAGAGCTGAAGAGTTTGTTTGTTTGTTTGCTTGAACGCGCTAATCTCAGAAACTACTGGTCTGATTAGAAAAAATATTGCAGTGTTAGATAGCCCATTTATCGAGGAAGGCTATAAGCTATATATCATCACGTTAAGGCTAATCGGAGCGGAGCACCAATGAATAATGTTTCAAAATCGGGGGGTTTTCTTAATTTACTTTTTTTTAACTATTCCATGCGGACAAAGTCGCGGGCAGACGCTAGTTAAATTTGTATATACCTAACATAGAGGTACTATGTACATAGGGTTTTTAACGCGGCGTAGTCGTGAGGAAAACTCTAGTCTAATATATATGTAAGCTTTAAAACACGAAATATGGACTATTGACGAAAATCATCAAATCATCATTATCTGTATGAGCATGGTGTTATTTCCATTTAAATTCTTTTTTAATAATTTATTTTAAAAAAGAATTTAAATGGAAATAAAACTATTTTATTTTATTTTTTATTTTATTGCAGGAGTTCAGCAGACAGGCAGACGGCCCACTTGATGGAAAGCGGTTACCATCGCCGATGGACATTTGCAACACCAAAGGTGCTACAAATGCGCTGCTGTTCTCTTAAAGGAGACTGGAACCTGGTCACTAATGCCGGAACACAACACAAGGTTGTTATGGCGGCATACTCTAGACCAGGGGTTGTCGCCATCTAGTCGAGCAAATACCCTACCACCTGGCTGTGGGTTGTTTTATCGCCTCTTATAGTTCCTGCACGGATAAAACTAATTACGGAATTGCTGTTTTAATTTAATAATTTGTTGATGTAAAATTGCAAAATATGTGATGTCACACTAGGGAGAGAGGAGTCTTACGAATGTGACCAGCTGTGATAAAGACAGGGGAAGGGTCAAAGAATCACAAAATTCGCATGACGGAATTTGATAAGATGATTTTTGTTTCATGGAAGAAGAATACAGAATGATAAGCGCCTAGTAAAAAACGTAACTCGTAACACACTGCAATCACAGATGGCGCCACCAGTAGCTTCATATTTTTATTGAAAATCTCAATTTAAACTTGTAATGTACGTCTAGTTATTTAAAACATATTTTCTAAAACTTAAATCAATCATAAATTGAAACTCGTAATTCGCTGCTTTTCAATTTGATGAAATTTACGAAATTGAAATTCATGCAGATTCAAGTTTAAGATTAATCTTCAAGCAAACGCATTAGTCAAGTTTTAGGGCTTTGACTGACGCCACACGAGGGGAGTTCTTGTGGCAGTTCAGAGAGGACCGAACTAGTACCGGAACATAACTCAAGATTGTTACGGCAGCATAATCTTGGCTAGGGTAAAAAAGAAAAATTGATACATATATAAGGATAGGATATTAGATGTAATCGACCTGCGTTTCGATAGATAAAAAAAAACTAAGTAGATAAAGTGGCTAATGTAAAAAAAAAAACAGATTACTCTAAATTATTATATAGTAAAATATTCTAGATCCATAGTTCCCTCTGTCTTAAACCATGAAAGAGGTTAAATTGAATTAAAAAAAAAAATCTTGGCTAGGAGTCGTATCTATCCAGACGAGTAAATACCCTACTACCTGGCTGTGAATTGTTTGGTCACCTCTTACGATATACTGTTCTTTCGCCGTTTCTGTACTGTGAATTGGTTCCAAATTTTCTTCATATAGTTCAAAAGTATATAAAAGTAAGATAAATAACTATGATATACATAAAAGGACGGACGGCCATGAGGATTTTAATTTAATTTATTTGGGAAACATACAATAATTATAATTCTTACAATATAAAACACCTAAATTAATACACATATCAACTAAGTTTCCACTAAAAAAATAATTTACATTACGCAGTTGGCTCATACAACTATAAGATTTTATTCGCATTCCGTCCGTATGATATAAGTTATTGACTACTTATAAGTTCCTGTACTTGCTACAATTCACATTTTCAATATAAACACAAAATTATTCGTTAAAAACAATCAATATCCTAAAACTATGTATAATTTTTAACCAGTACCTATTATAAGTTTTTCAAGTGCCCACCAAAAACCCTATCGATTTATTAACAAAGTTAACATTAGTTTACAACTAGATGGCGTTGTAATGAACAAATACTTTTTTATTAGTTTATTTAAATTGTAGGTATGTAATATATGAGTATGTATTCAGTATAATATCATCGCCTTAAGATCATTCCTACAGTGTGTCTTGACCATCCATTTCAAAGTCTAAAGTTCACTGTATTACTCATTTTATTAATTTGCTAATAACTAGTTAGTATGGACGAGACTTTGAAAAATGCTTCGTGTTCGTCAGATACCCGCTAGATGGCAGTAATAGTTACAAATATTTAAATACCTATTTCCAAAACGCTGCAAGATGCTGAACGCATCATATTACATTATATACATAGGTAGCTACGTATTTACGTGTGTATATGTCACTGAACTCCTGAACTGCAGGCCCGATTTCGATGATTTTTTTTGTGTGTGTTTTTTAAGTGGGTCTCCGAATCGTTTAGATTCACATTTGGACCCAGTAGCTGGCGCTTCTATGGCTTCTACGCGATTTCTATTTCTTTAGGGCAGAACTTCTGCCCGGCCGCTAGTATAATGGGTAGGGAATTAGGGATATCTAGGTACCTATAACTCTTGTTTTAGTCTTTAAGAGCTTTTAGATACTACTTTGAGACTTGTGACGTGGTTTCCAATATCATGCTATTGGTCATGTAGGTAGATACCTATACTAGCTATAGATAGATCACTTATCAACAATATTTTATGTTTCATTGCGAAATAAGGAAATTTAAACAAAAAATGTAGGTACATGGAATAATGACACAAATGGAATTCGATTTACAATATTGAATAAGTAGGTAATTCCAGTCATAATTTCGAATTCTTGGAACTTATGACTTCGTTGCGTTCTAAAATATTTTTCAAATAAAACGTTCCGATTGGACGACGCCGACGCCATGTTTGTTATCGAACTTTTTGAAGTGCTTTATCTATTTGGTTTTTATATTATCTAGCACTATGAATCAAACTTTAGATATCTTTATTTGCTTACTTGCAATTGGTGTTTATGGAAAAATTTATATACTTTTGAAAGTGCTTAGTTATTGACAATAGAATGAAGTAGTTTCACTATATTTATATTATAAATACAGTTCAAATATTAACATTGAATTAAAATGTGCAATGATAGAAAAAAAAATAGCATTACGTATTAAAATTATAGGTAGGTATTTTTTTTTTATTCTAAAATCATATCTTCTCTGTGCTTTGTAGGATTAAGAGTAATCTGTATCTAAATCTATTGTAAGAGTATAACTTTCTTTTCTATTTTAATATTAAGTTTTTATTTAAATAGATACAAACATTGTATGTATGATTTATCAAAATTATCTTATAAGGAAAAACAATGAATGTACCTATGACCTATTTCTTAATAAAAAAAAACAAATAACTGAAGCAAAACTTCATTACTAAATTCCAAATTCGAATAATTAGAATAATACAATGCTGGTTTGAGAACAACAAAATATTTAAAGTCTAATTAATTCAAATGTTGGGAACGAACAATAGTTTTCCAAAGTTGCCAGAGTAATAAATAAGTAGCGGCCATTTTGACGCGGCAAAAAACATTTTAGAAGGCGGAACTAGCCTGGGGTTTTTGTTCGAAATTTCGTGTAGCGCCCTCCAATAGCGTGCGCGGGCGGAGCCTGCCGATTCCGCTGATTGTGGACAATGACCTTTTGCCCGCGACTCGCGATGATTCCGAACGTGCCTGTGCGTAATTTGAAAAAAAATAAAATAGAATTTATGGCAGCGGGAATTGTCTATTGCGGGTTCAAGAGCGGAGTCTATGTCCATATTTGAAACGGGTTAAAAAAATCAAACGCACAATTTAATTTTATCATCTTTTATACACATATTTATTTTAAATTAAAATTTGCATACCTATAAATTTACAAATATAGCTTAAAATATTTGTTTGTCAAAAAAATTCACAATTATCTTGAGGAGAAATAATTAAAGTTATTTAAAATGTGACAAGTGATTTAATATTCAATGTGATTTTGCGCAGTTATCAATTTGTAGTTAATATTTAAAAAGTCTTGAAAGAATGAAGCAACTAGTTTATTAAGCCCATGAGTTTATTAAAATGTACGAATATATTATAGCCTTTTTTTTTGCTCAATATAAGTCTTTGAAAGTTTTTATGTATTCATGGCAAAATGATAGGAATATAAATAATATAAATCACTAAAGATAATTCCACCTATTTCTAAAAACTCTTAAATCCTACATATGTAACTAGATGGCGTCACGTGTTGTTTTTCACATGTATTTGAATCAACTCGGTCAAAAATAGAAAAAATGGGTGGATGTATTACGTGTTGGGTGACAGTCATGATGCCTTGTGGTGTAATAGAGGTAGAGGACACTACGTCAAAATAGATGGGAGTTTTTGGCGGGAACTGAAAGGAGATGTGCTGTGCAGTTTTATTTTCTAAAAATGTGTAAAATTACTCTAAAATGAACAATAGTTGTAGGATATTGATAGTTTTTGAGTAGTAACTATGTGTTTTGTGAGAAATGTGAACTGTATAGTCAAATGTGGCCTTTCGAGTTTTCACAAGAACTCCGTTGAATGGTGTGGATTATAGCCTACAATACAACTGCGCCTGGCTTAAAGGCTTAGTTGCCAAGCCTTAAACATTAAAAAAAATCAAAATACATGAGTATAGAAACAAAGACATATTATTGGGAAAAGGTGCAAGAAGAGTGAGTTAAAAATAGAAAAGAAAATTATTATGACATCATTTTGGTATTTTTTTTATAGCTGGAATACAGCAGACAGGCTGACGCCCACCTGATGGATAGCGGTTAACATCGCCTATGGACGTTAGCAATCCGGCCTTGAAGAAATTTTATGATACCCTTATTGGCAAACTCCATATCGTAGCGCTCTGGGAAAACCTCGGCTGGGAGGAAGTTCATTCCAAATCCCCACGGTACCCAAGATAAATGTTCTTCAGAACCGTTGCGTACATGAGCGAAAAGGCTCGAGGAAGTGGGGATGAACTCCCAAACGACGGCGAGCGGTGCGATGGTAGAAAGAAGACGAAGGCACCATTCTAAACAGTTCCTCAGAACACTCCTCATTATGCAGTCGGTAGAATACGCAGAGAGACGCGAAGTCTCTCCGAAGTGCGCGATGTCAACACCGAGGATCCCAATACTCTTGGAGGTGGTAAGGGGAGTTCCTTGGAAGTGAAGCGCTTGCTCGAATGGAGTTTTTTATTCTTGGTCTGATTTCCTCTAAAAAAAGCCCTTTAAATAATAAAATGTCAAAAAAGAGTCAAGAATGGCCGCGTTCCCATCTGGTTAGAATAACTTTGTAGGCTTCTTTAAGAACCAAAAAAATCCTACAAACTTACTCTAACTCATTATGAATAAGATCGTAAGGCTTGCTACGAGTACTTATTTACTAAGAAATTGTACAAAATGGAAAGCCAATATAATAAAGCCCCGAGTACACTGTCCTTCCTGCAAGGCTTTTACTTTAATTGAAGTGTGACACTGTTTTGTACTACATATCTAGACACCAAGTGGGTCCTAAGTAGTATGCAATATTGTTTTTATTTCAAGTCTCTTGTATTACATGAACAGCTATTACCTAATATGCTTTTTAAAAGATAAAACATTTATAAATACAGCTATGTCCGTCTGTTTGTCTGTTCACCCGTCCGTTTCTTTATATATCCCAGCTATTTTTATAAACGAAAAAACCCTTGAAGAATATTAATTAATTATTTAAATAATATTTTCTTAAGTTTTCGCGACTTGTATACATTTAAATTTATGACCTAATTGACGTATTTATAAGGCTCCTCTTATTCATAAGTCTGCTAACTGAAATTATAAATGTATCCGCAAGAAAATTGACAGTAATTTTAAAAAAGTGGCTGATCAAAGAGTGTTTCTATACTGTAGATGAATTTCTCAAAAAAGTGCTTGTTATTATGTATATGGGAAAGCTTTCTGATTTATTTGTTATTTTTTTCTTTTGACATATTTTTTTTATTTATTACTAAAGCTTATTTGACATGTTTCGGAATTAGAATATTTATGTAAATTTAATTTTAGTATATAAGTCATTTTGTATACCACTATGTGGTAGAATGTACTGTGAATCTATAATTGTTTTTTTTTTATTCGATATTTATTATTAAATTACATAAAATCGAATACAATGCAAGAAAACTTAACTTATTTGTATTGTTAAATTAAATTGTTTGTTAAATGTTGTTGCAAATGTCCATAGGCGATGGTAACCGCTTTCCATCCAGTGGGCCGTCTGCCTGTCTGCTGAACTCCTGCAATAGAAAAATAAAAAATAAATTATTGTATAACACGAATAAACACATGAGGTTTCTCTGCCATAGTCGAATATGTTTTCATATACATATATGAATGTAAGCATATTTGAAAAACAAATGACACAAAAACCCTTAAAGAGATAAGGAAATATTGTCGATTACTTTTCGGTAATAGAGCAGGATATAAAATGCTAAAACCACATTGTATTAACAGGATGACTCCTCGCACAAGTACGTGATTGGAAACGTCTGGTGACCTATTTTGTATGACATGTTTTAACACCTACGTTGCACGTTTGCCGCGCCCGCAGTATGTACTTGCCTTTATTTGCCACTTATATTTGCAATGGTTACATGACTTTAGCTGAACCGATATATCGATGTCTATTTTTGGACTTAGTTTTGTTTAAGTTCAGAGTTTTTGTTTAAGTTTAGAACATACTAATTAAGGCTTCTGAAATTAAAGTAGTCTATAATAACACATGTCAACAAAATTTAAAAAGAGAATTGTTGCCCTAAATATTTCTGCAGCTTTTAATAATTGCCAGTACACAATTTGCGAATATATTTATGGAAATACTGAATTAGCTGTGGTTCTTAAGATGTTAAATTGAATGTGAGCATTAAGTTATGTTTTCTCCACAGTTACATGGTTTAAATTTCCTGGTAATCTTGATAATTAGACTGGGGAATAGGGTGAGTACTACTATCGGGACCTAACAGTGACGGTGGAAAGGTATCAGGCTAGGCAGAACCGTTACATGATGGCAGATTAATGTTGATCTTTACATAGGCAATTTTCCCCAAAAATATTATGGAAGAAAATCTTATAGATGTCTCTCTGAAGTAACAGTTAGATTTCACCAGATTTTCTCTGTATTAATTAATTATAAAACAAAACAATTAACAGTATTTCTCTATAAATATTTATCCGTATTTTTATCTGTGCAGGAACGGAGAAAGAATACAATTTCCTGCGGCCGGGCGGCCTGTCGTAAGAGGCGACAAAACAACCCACTACCACAGGTAGGGCATTTGCCCGACTGGATGGCTACCACCCCTGGTCTAAAGTATGTCGCCATAACAGCCTTGAGTTGTGTTCCGGCATTAGTGACCAGGTTCCAGTCTCTCATAAGAGAGCAGCAGCGCATTTGTAGCACCTTTGTTGTTGCAAATTTCCATAGGCGATGGTAACCGCATTCCATCAAGTGGGCCGTCTGCCTGTCTGTTGAACTCCTGCAATAAAAAAATAAATAAAAAAGATATTAAGGTATACTAGTGGTCGCCCGTGGTTGAAATTACATACATACATAACTTCACGCCAGTTCCCTTGCGCGCTAGGCATGAACAACAGAGCGCCATTCAGGCTTATTCTTACACACCTCACTTGCCTCTTTGACATTCATAACTCTTGTCAAATTGGTTGAAATTCGACCATAATAATTAATGTCAAAGACTATACTTCTATAATCACATATTTCGCCAAGGCTACACTGTTAGTAGCCTGTACTAGCAGAAGGTGATGTCAGGAGCCTTAAGAACAGACGAGCGTGCATGACAAGAGTTATGAATGTCAAAGAAGCAAGTGAGGTGTGTAAGAATAAGCCTAAATGGTGCTCTGTTGTTCGTGCCTACCCCGCAAGGGAGCAGGCGTGAAGTTATGTATGTATGTACACTGTTAGTTTGACTCTAACAATAAACAAAAGAGCATATAGGTATGCGTGTGTGTGTCCAATACATGGTAGTGTGTAATTTGTTTTTATTGATTTAATTTATATTTATGCATAATTAAAAGAAAAATATTAGCATTCTGCACTCCTTCTCTATATAAACTATAAGTGTGCGAAATTTCATACTCATCCGTCCGCGCAATTTTCGTAATAAGGGGTACAAAGTTTATGCTTCACGTATTAATATATAGATAAGTGTTATGTGTTATTTTTATAAGCTAGACTTTAACAATAGATGGCATTGTAATAGCCGAATTTTCTTACTCCAGCGATTGCATAGCTCCATTGCCATATTGTGCTTATTCCGATGAAATCAAGTACTTGAAAATATGCAATTAAGTGTCGAAAACAGGAAAACATCGGCACAATGCCCATATAAATAAACTTTATCGAATTTATATTATTAAATACATTTTGAACTAACCTACTGGGCTAAGTACCAACGAATCTTGCACAACAATAGGGCTGGAAAAACCGGTTTTTATTTATTTTATCTTTTTTGTTTTACTATTCTACGTATGAATGAATGAATGAAAACTCTATATTGTTCACCATAAACTTAAATAATTAATATGTATACATTTGCATTGGAACCATGGGCGGCATTATCGCTTATAGCAACACGGTGTCCAAAGAGACTTTAAAAGAAAAATTTAAACATTATTTGCTAAAGTAACTAAAATAAAACAAATACAATGGTAATCAATTACTAATAAACAACAAAAATCTTATCCGTGCAAGAACGGAGAAAGAATACAATTTCCTGCGGCCGGGCGGCCTGTCGTAAGAGGCGACAAAACAACCCACAGCCAGGTGGTAGGGCGTTTGCCCGACTGGATGGCTACCACACCTGATCTAAAGTATGTCGCCATAATAACCTTGAGTTGTGTTCCGGCATTAGTGACCAGGTTCCAGTCTCCCTTAAGAGAGCAGCAGCGCATTTGTAGCATCTTTGGTGTTGCAAATGTCCATAGACGATGGTAACTGTTTTCCATCTAGTGAGCCGTCTGCCTGTCTGCTGAACTTCTGCAATAATAAAAAAAAGTTAAATATTTAATATTCTTTTGTATGGTTCCTGTACCTCGCTAATGCCATGTATTCACGAATATTAAAATCTTGTAAGAATCATTAAATAAATAGACACCAGACCATAGACAAATCCATGTCTTCCACCAAACCCTTAGTCGAATTGTATGTCGTCGATCAATGCCAACAGCGAAGCTCTTGTGGTCACTAGAAGTATTTTATTGAACTAAACAATCATCACGGATATAATGAGAAGGCTCAAAAGGACAAAACCGTTTGAACTAGTGCTATAAACAAAACTATAATATATATATATATAGGTTGTCTGGAAAAGGTCGCTTTTTAGCGATAAGACCGCCCTTTGTACATAACTAGATATAATTTTAGTCTTTAAGTCCATGTTTGTATTGGTGAACGATAAAGTGTTATCTATCTATCTAAAGTGTGGTGTACTGTGCTAGCTTAATAAAGAATACATGGACAAAGTCTCTTCCTCTTAATAGAGACAATAAGAAAGGTGCTAATGGACACTTTCTTAGTTTGAATAATTCTAGTTATTTTAGGTTATATTTAAATTATTGATTAGTGTTTTTAGATTAGATGCTAATATATTAATAATAGCTGACACCCGCCCGCTTCGCGTGCCGTAAAATATATTACTTAGCTGACCTCTATTTGGCGAAAGGAAGGTCCATAGGTGTTATAGTTCCTGAGATATCGTGATGAGTCGCTATATACGTGGATTACAATTATATATATATATCATCTGCGGAGTGACGCTCGCGGACCGCGTTCGTAATACCGAAGTAAGAAAGAGAGTTGGTCTGAAAGAGAGTGTCGGGGTGAAGGTAAGGAAAGGAATGCTCCGGTGGTTCGGGCATGATGAAAGCATGACTAAACAGATCTACAATGCGAAAGTGGATGGATGCAGAAGTTGTGGAAGGCCACGACACACCTTCCATGATCAAATTGATCGTGTACTAGCAGAAGGTGATCTCAGGAGCTTTAAGAACAGACGAGCGTGCATGACAAGAGCTATGAATGTCAAAGAAGCAAGTGAGGTGTGTAAGAATAAGCCTAAATGGCGTGAAGTTATGTATGTATGTATGTATATATATTACCATATTCTAATCTAAACATGCTAATATTGGAATTATTTTTAAATACGACATTTAATGATAATAATAATAAGTCAGTGCTGGTGGTAGTGGTGTCAGCGAATGAACTAATAGCGAAGAGTCTTGACCGACACCTTGAAAGGCTCTCGCTTGGTATCTGGGTGAAGGGTCGGATGCAGAAGGCAGCCCTGCTGGATACGGCCCGTATCGTGAGGAGTTTCCTGTCTCTGGGGCCTTAACCACCGGTAGCTTGGACCCTAGGTCCTGCTGCCGGCGGACATCGATTTGTTACATTTTTTTTTAATATATGTTTTTTGTATATACTTATAGTATGTATTTAAAGAAAATGTAAAGAATTTGAGGCCAAATAAATATGTGAAATAATAATAATTATTATTATTTATTTATTTCAGACATAAAGATCCATAATTACAACAAATTTTATACATTGTTATTATTAAATTAAGCCTTAAAAAAAATCGTAATAAAAATATGTATGTTAAATTTATTATTAGGCCGTTATCCTTGCAGGAACGGAGATAGAAAGTCCTGCTGTCGTACGAGGTGGCAAAACAACCCACAGCCAGGTGGTAGGTTAGAATATGCCGCCATAATAACCTTGAATTGTGTTCCGTCATTAGAGACCAGGTACCAGCCTTTAGAAAGCGGCAGCACATTGGTAGAACCCTTGGTGTTACACATAAATGTCTATAGGCGATGGTAACCGCTTCCCATCAGGTGGGCCGTCTGCCTGTCTGCTCTACTAATGCAATAAAAAAAGGCAGTGTAATAGAAACGGAACGCGTCTGTCAACGTCATTTGACAGGCGCGTCAACCGTGACGTACAGGAGCTTCACACCCCCCTCGCTGATTATTACACGGAGCCTCTCGACTCACGTATTATATTAAGATTTACAAATTAAGATACCTGATTGTGGATAAGAAAATAAAGCCATCGAAGACTGGAACATATCTTTTATTGACAGCAATACATGGCGCAGTTGGTAGGATTTCAACAATACAGGCAATTTAATTTTGAACAATACAAGCAGGTCATACATTTTTGCGAAAACAATACATAAAATATCATTACATATGTATGTATATACATATGTACATATGTGCATTTATAGACTGCATCACCGTCAGTATTAAAAACCTATCAATCCCTGCCAGGGGCAAGGGTTGCCAGGAAGAGATCGCTTTTTAGCGATAAGGCCGCCCGTTGTACTATCTTTTCTGTTTTTCTACTTTTGTTTATCTGTGCTTTGGTGTACAAAAAAGAATTATCTAATTTATCTATCTATCATTATTTAAATTCCCACTAAAAGTCCATCAAAGTTCAATCTTAAATTTGTAAAATATCACATAACCTCAAATATAATCAAATATATATGCTTAATATTGACATTAATTAATTAAATTATTAGTATATTGATGACATTTGAAATGTAAATGCTGTGCATCCCTTTAATGGGTCCACACATCAGAACTTTTATATTAAGCGATTTGTAATGTTACATAATAGTCTGTGTGCTGTTGGTGTGTCTTAAATAAATAAATTATATTACTAAAATGAGTCTATTAACAAGAAATTTGTGAATATACAAATTTACATTTTACGTAAGATTTAAAACAATATTGGAATAACTTATATACGTGGTAACTTATAGACGTTTTATATATGGACTTATAGATAGAAACAGTTGACCTAACCGACCAATTAAAATAACTCGATCAAAATAACAGTATTGCCAAAAACCGACAACCCTAAGTAGTTAATGCACACTTTTTGCGTGCGTGCGTTCGTTAACGCACCACACTAACGCACGATGCACACATAAACAAAAATGTCGTCCAAACGACGCAGTGTGCGTGCACACATCCACAAAACCCCGAAGGACACGCGGCCGGGTCGTCAACCCCGGTTTTTTGCGACTACAAGCTCTACGTCCGACGACCATTGGCCCTTTTCTTGATTTTTTCTTTTATTTACCCGCCGAAAGATCGTTTTCGAACGTCGATAGTCTATTTATAATCTGTGGGAATAGGGATATGATGTCAGTGATGTTTTTGTTCCATTTTGCGGTTTGTATTTTCTTTTTTCTCTATTGTCTTATCCGCTTCGGTACGATGGATATTAGCACATTTTTTGCGTCTTATTTAGTTAAACCGCATACAAGACTATATAAAATTTGCAGTTTAAACCTTTCATTACTAAGCATCAAAGTAAGTACTTTAAATATAGAACTGAATTACGATCACTTGATTATGTTAGGTAGTGATGCGAAAATAAAGTCCCATTAGAAATGGTTTTATTCGGTAAACTCAGAGGATTTTTTCTAAAAACGATGGAAAAATTTACGCGATTTTTATATATTACTTAAATTTAATTACTTGTCGTATTTATTGTAATATATGTCAGTATTTAAATTATTTATCGTATTTTATGTTATGCCTTATGATATCGCTTCTGAGAAATGGACAACTAGAAAATTAAAAACTTTATTATTTTACTTACTTTAGGGACTTGCCTGGAGAAAATCGCTTTAAGCCTTAAGCGATAAGGCCGCCTTTTGTTCAACAATAATTGTCCCTAGTTTTTAGGAAAGTATTTAAAATTTTTGGTGATCAATAAAATGTTTTCATTAATTCATTCATAGACAATGAGTGTCCGTTTACTTACTTCTTCTTCTCAATTTGACTCTGTTACCAGCGTCCCTTGTCGATAATGTACAACATTTAAATAACATACATTAAAGAATACCAATGGCTTAATGTAACCTGTTCCGGTCAAACAAGTGACAAGTGGTTATAACTGGTTGAATGGGTAATCGTTTTTTATTTGATTCCGTTAACTCCTATGGGTGCATGTACTCTGAATAAGAATGATATGTTTAAGGTTAATAAACTATGAAAAAGTTTTAAAATTGATTGTTTTAGTAACCTGTAGGTATATGGATGTTTTATATGTTGCACATACTTATATTTGTAAGTTTATTAATTAGTTATGAATGTCAAAGAGGCAAGTGAGGTGTGTAAGAATAAGCCTAAATGGCACTCTGTTGTTCGTGCCTACCCCGCAAGGGAACTGGCGTGAAGTTATGTATGTATGTATGTATGTATGTATTAATTACTTCTCTTATTGATATTTATTGCGACGTTGGCTTCTATAGTGCTGTATAATACAATATACAAGTTGCTTTATAGAGGAACAAATGGACAAATTATATTGTTTTTTTTTTGTTTCTTAAGACTTTTATGCAGTCTTATTTATCGAAATAATTTTCCTTTATTATGTCTTTAATCTTTCATCACCAACCTTTGTTGGCGGTTAAATCCAAAGATAGATACCCCACTGCTCGGAGACTTGGTGGTCTGTGGCCAAGTTTCAGTCTCCCTTTAGAGAGTGTTAGTGTCACATAGTCCATAAGCGATGGTAACCGCTTTCCATCAGGTGAGCCGTCTGCCTGTCTGTTAAACTTATGCAATAAAAAAACTTTGAATGAAGTGGTGTAAAACTTGCCGGATAGCTAGTTTGGAATACCCACTAAACATCCCGTTATTCCGTCTGGCATCCATTGCCCGAGCTGTGGATCCCCTTACGAATGCTCCTAGTTCAGACGGGATTTGGGTTGGAACATTTAGAAAAACATGACTATTTTACAAACTTAGCCGCCATAACTTTCGAAGTCATCAACATTCGTGCGTTAAATCCCCGTTGCGTTCGGAGCGTTCCCTTCGACGCTTATGGTCTCCTTTCCTCCTTTTTCTTCTCCATTTGGCGCGCTCATCTCCCGATTTGAGCTCGTTGGTACCCATGTCATCCTTCACAAAGTCAAATCGACATTTCTTGGGCCTTCCCCTTCTACTGAAACCTTGCGGAGCTGGATATTTATTCCTCATATAATCATTTCGTGGTATTTATGGTTTAATTAAAATATCACTTCAGTTTTTACTACTAATTAAGCGTAATATAAATAATTTATTATCGGGAAATTTCTTTCAAACAAGACATTTTCGTGAAGCCATAGTAAGGTCATCGGCGGTCAATGCCGTCTCCCGAATTCGGACCTATCCCACCGTGTTTCCTCCCTAACCCTCCTCAAACGCAACTCACGCAGTACCCCACCCTTCGCCTGTTTTGTCTGTGTTAAAACGCGATTACTAAGGCTTGAAACTTTGGGCGAAGATCTGTTTACCATAGCATTTTAAATATGTACTTATTTAAATACCCGCGATCATTTTTTACTTTCTAAATAAAGTATATCAACGCTAAAACACATACCTATTTATTTGACATGACACACATATCTTGAGTAGTTATGAATTGTCAACGGCAATGCAGCCAGCCTTCTGGGCACGCTCCCATCTGGCAGCGATTTGTTACACAGTCTATAATCGCTTGTACTGTATATTAAATAACAAGTATATTCTTATTATGTTATAACTAATAAATAACCTTATTTAAGCAACTTAATGTCTTTTCAAATCTATATAAATTGGCATTGAATTGTCTATAATAATTTTTCAATCCCCTAACAAAATAAAGCCTATCTTCTATCCTCAGAAGCAATCAGCAGTCAGCTATATAGAAGTGCAAAGTTAAGAAACAAAGAAAGCCAGTATTAAATTTGTATATTAGTATCTATATATGATTCTTTAGAAAATTTGATAAACATCGTTTAACATCTAAGTCCTTTATATAAATTATTATAAAATAATGTCGGATATATAAAATCTCTCTTGCATAAAAATGGCCTAACTACAAAGAATTGCTTCGTAACTGCAGATATCATTTTTAGAGTAGGGTTCTTATATCTTAAAAATAATGTAAATTTTTCATAATATCAAAAACAAATGTATAAAATAAAGATTTGTATTCATTCTACATTTCAATGTCAATCAATATCTTATTCAAATGTATTTACATAAGCGTTCCAAACTTTTGTTTTGAATACAATAAAGGAACGCACTTTCAAAATATCGCTCCACAATGCGGCCATTATGGACCTATCGCAACGCATTTTTCGGCTTCCCCGACCTACCCCACGTCACGCGACGAAATTCGGCGCGCGTCTCGCGCTATATGTGTGTGTAACACCTGCGTGCCCAAATAGGGCTGCTAGATGACGATTAGATAAATTATAGTAATGTTTTTGAAGACATCGGATTTATGGTCTGGCTTTTACGTTTTTTTGGTAATAATATATAATTGTTTTCTTACATAATCGATATTACTAGATATATAAATATATTATAAAGTGATTTTTGAAGTAGTTACATTTGATAATAAAATGATACTAAAGAGTGAAAATGTAGTTATTATATAAATTAAAGTACCTAATAAATAAGTATAAACATTAATAAATAAATAATTCTAAACTTAAGACTAAAAGTGATGCAGCCTCACCAGACCCCTAGGGATCGTAGGGCAAAGTACCTAGAATTACAAATTACAAACAGATTTTTTTTTTAGCAATAATTAAATATGTCCCAGAGGTATATAAATGTGACATATTTAAATTTATATCTATATGGTTCAATTACACAGATTATTTAAAGCTTTTATAAGAAAGACTGTTTGTCAAAAATCATGCCTAAGATTAAAATATGTATGTATGTATCTAAAATACTGTTCACCTCAGAAAGCAACATCTGAAATTCGAAAATAATGTAAAGTTTTTATTTAATTTTATTGCAGAAGTTCAGCAGACAGGCAGACGGCCCACTTGATGGAAAACGGTTACCATCTCTATGGACATTTGCAACACCAAAGGTGCTAGAAATGCACTGCTGCTCTCTTAAGGGAGACTGGAATCTGGTCACTAATGCCGGAATACAACTTAAGGTTGTTACGGCAACATACTTTATACCAGGGGTGGTAGCCATCCAGTCGGGCAAATGCCCTACCACCTGGCTGTGGATTGTTTTGTCGCCTCTTACGACAGGCCGTCCGGCCGTAGGAAATTGTATTCTTTCTCCGTTCCTGCACGGTTTTTTAGGTAATGAGTACCATACTTGCGACCTTTTTCGCGTGGATTTTATATCTACAGTCCATCTTCTGAAACCTGTAAGTTTAGAATTTTGGTATTTATTTTTCACAGATAGGATTCAATTAAAAAAAAAAAATTCTTTACACAAGCTTATCTGGAGAGATCAGTACGAGCAATACGGCCACCCATTGTTCAATAGTATTTATATATATTTAGTAATTGCTTAAGTTTCTTTAATTTCATTAAATTATAGCTAGATACCTAGTTATTATACGTTTAGAAGTCCCGAAGTATATACAACCACAATTAAGTTGCTTTCGTTCACTTCCAATGACGTAATATGGACCTACCCTAATGTTTTCGGCTTCCCTGACCTACCCAACGTCGGCATTGAAATTCGGCGCGCGTCTCGGTTTTCTTTTGCTCAACGTAATACCCAAAACATTACACCACCAATACACATAAATAATTATATCAACGATTAGTAAAACATATTAGTTAGGACTAATAAATAAAAGTTTACAAAAAATATGAAGGCCGTCGTATAACTTACTACTTTGTTGTATAAATAACTTATTTAGTTCTTAATTATGCAATAGTAAGAAGTAACGAAATTAGAAAAGGTATAAATATCAAGAACTTTAAAAAGAACATAAAAAAAAATTGAAAAAGCATTAAAACTTCTTGGGCGTATTACTTTTTTATTTAAATTCAAAATAAGAACGCTCACCATTAACGTAGGTCAGTAACCTAACCGTCATTCATTCCAATTTCAAACTTGGAATTCCATGCGAAGAAGGCACGCACACACTCGCCGCACGCACACCGAATCCGCTAAAAACGTGTTCACATTTAAATGTGTCGCATGCATGCGTAGTGATGTAATTACGATTAATTTGAACATTTTTATAATTATAGTGGCTTTATGATACACGTTCGCTACATCACTCGTGTATAGTGTATACTTGAATCTATTTCGGGAGAGTCGATGTTAATATAATTTTAAAGGATGCATCTTTGTTCGCTCTTCATAGATTTGGATAGAAACTCAGACGAATATATATAAGTATAGAAGGAGCCTACGTGAACCAAAGCGTCTTCTTTGAATAAGCTTATGTAGTATACAGGCTAAATGTTTCAAGTGGGCTTCTATGGCCAAATCTGAAACGAAATAAATACTTTAGTTTGCCGTTTGACATTCCTTCACAGAAATTGATCCTTACAAGCTACACTATGGATTGGTGTCATACTACAGTAAGCTTCCTTTTTTTCAAAATCAGCCGATTCGATTCCTGATTAGGCTAATTGGTTTTTCAAAAATCTAATAATGATACTGCTTTAGTATTCATTAAAATGGTCCCGAGACTTCTTTAAGAATTTTTCGCTGTTTCGTATAGTTTAGGTATTGACTCTGAAGGCCCAGTTGAATAATTTACCCTATATACGTGGTTTGCGTCTCTGTGGTTAATAGTAATGTATAAACACCTTTGTCCGTACTAATTTGATTATTTAAGTGTGAGTTTTTGTAAGGCAGAGCGGCGCGATCGGCTTCCTTTAGCCGGCTTCACTCTGAAAGCTCGAGGTTCAGTCTACCAATTTTTTTCGTCTCAGGATAAAAATTGTTATTCATAAACTTTGGTACCTATGCCTATACGTTGGAGACCGGAAAGATAATATACCATAACTTTAAAAACGAAAACTATGGAAGGATAATCGCTTTCCACTAGTGGACCATTTAGTGCGAAACCCGCCAATCTACCTTGGATATTCTATATCATGCGTCGTCCAAAAATAAGAAGACCCGAGTTCAGCAGTGGGACAATTATGGACTTATATTATTTTATTAATATAAATTACGCCGCGTAAAAACTAGTATTGTATAGAATCTATACAATACTAGGTTTTACGCGGCTATACTATAGATAAACAGAAATAATAAATTAACCCTCGTTTCAAATTTTACACACAAAGGGGGCAGAATATAAGCTACGCCTGTGCTAGGGCACCCTAGTAATTTTTAAACGCAGGTCCCTGTCTAGGTTTGGAACGAGTCTAGGGAATAGGGTGCCTAGATAACGGGTACAGTTCGCAAAAAAATCTTATTAAATTGTGTCACAATTTTTGAAGTGAAAAATTCTTTAGCCGCGTTCAGCACTTTTTGGTAGGAGTATATCCTATGGGTTCTCGTCACTGATATGCTCATGACTGGCGCAAGCGCAGCGGCCGTGTGCTGTGCGCGTTAGACGCTTTTTGGATGGCTGAAACATCGAGCGTTCACGTCAGCGACATGCTTGTAGCAGTATATCTGTAGCTATACAGCTGACGTATTATGCAACATTAGTGCTGTGTATATCTTATAAGTGAAATTAAATAGATTTAGTGAACATTTCACTGTGTATATACTTTGCATTGTTGAAATAGTGATTTAATTTTTCAAATTTTAATACTAAAAGTTCTAAGTTTTCACTTCTATTAGCAGTGTTCTGACGTTGACGTCGTTGTCAGCCAACCGTAGAGTAACTGCTGTACGTGGGCCTCCTCAAGTTTGCACCACATAGTTCGGTCTTTCACCTTGCAGTGGTCAACAATCCTCCGGGCTGGAAAATGTCACTACGTTTTCCAAGACACCGTCCCCACTCTAGAACACGCTGCTCTGACTTTACCGGCTCTCTACCACTTCAACTTTAAAAAATTGCGAGCTATTTTCAGTAACCTAGGTTCGCTTACGGATATCCTAGTTTCGGATTTGATTCATAATAATGATGGCTTTAATACTGAATCAAAGTTCCAAAAAGTATTACCGTTTTAAGAGTTTTCTAACACGCAAAAATTAATTCACCCTTTCTGGTGCTGCAATTAGTATTCTGAAAGAAAATCGTTACTTAAAGCTTTTTATTAGTTCAAATTCATTTATTTGCTTAGACATGGTTTGGCGTGACCAAATTAGCGTGCGAATTAAAATCTATCAAGTAATTAATTTTGCTTATTATAATAAATTACAATATTAATTCTAATTGTCGAGAAATAAATTAAAATTACAAAAGAATGGGGGCAATTTTAGTATAACGGCCTCTGTATTGAGACTTGAAAATTTCATCATAACTTCAGCATGCCGAGTAACTTCGCATTATATAAATAGTTTTTATGAAATAATATATTTAAAATCACGAAAATACTACCAAAATGACACGACTTTCTGACATTTCGCGTTTTATTTCTCGTTAACGCTTACATCATTTTATTGCCTACAGGAAAATTAACACAGAACCAATAATTTTTTTCGTTCTTTTAATATTTCTCTATTAGAAATCATAATAACTAATGTTGGATAAATAATTTTATAGGGTTGACTTTGGAATTTCGCACCCTGAATCAGGGGGTGCGGGTGTTGAGGGGGGTAAGAGAAGGTATAGGGGAGTCCACCATTTCTTTATTGTTTTATTTAAAAAATTGAGATGCTTTGGCTACTTATGGGATAGACTTAGGTGGGGGAGCGGTGGGAGCTCCGCTTTTAAGGCAGATACAAATTCTATCCTTATAGGTTAGATGGTAAACAGTGACTTTAGCCTTCGTGAAGAAACTGCAAAAAATTCTGCTCTTCCCTCCCATTCAAAAAAAAATACGCATCTCCGGCAGCCGGTAATGCTGGCGGGTAGTTTCCACCCCCTCAATTTTGCCCTATTTAATGTAATTTAAGAATTATTTATAATTTAGTCGGAAAGTTCATTTTAGATTTTCAGTATGACCTTCCACCATCCCCTTCCCTCATCTACAAAAAGGCACTGAAATTCAGATGCTATTATACTAAAGTTACCCCAAAGAATGTCATAATTAAGAGCATAGAATGTCATATGTGATTTTCTAATTGTGTGGTTTATTTAACTGAAAGATAACACCTATTAACAAACAACTCAAGTACTTTAATTTTAAATTGGTTTTGATATGACTCCCCCTATCGATTTTGGGATGGTTTTGTATACCTTTATGACCATTAAATGATAATTCCTATTACTTAGAACGGTTTTGTGTGGACTGAGTAACGTGTATGACCTATAGCCGATGGAGCAGACTGGAGTGGAGACCACAACTCGATGAACGTAGTGTAGAACATAAGCTCGCCAATTGGGACTGGGTGAGGAAGGTCGAGGCCGGTAGCATATTGGTATTGCAAAAGTCCATAGGCGACGATAACCGCTTTCCAACAGTTAGACCGTCTGCCTCTCTGCTGTACCCAAGCAAAAAACAAAAATACGGGAAGTGGCGCAAACTAGGAGCGGCCACATCCAGCAGTGGACAACGATAGGCTCACGACGATTGAAGTCCCTTCGTTTGCCGTTTGAAATTTTATCATAGAATCCTTACAAGCCACGGTATGATTTTGTATAATAATAAAGAGTGTATTTTTTTTCGAAATCAGCCAGTTCGATTGTATTAAAAAATCAGTGATACCACTTTAATTTTCATCAAAATCGGCTCCGTGACTCCTTTGAATGTTTTTCACTATTTCGTATAATTTAGGATTTAGCCCTGAAGGCGTACTTGAAAAATTTACCCGAATATATAGATAATAATATAATATCAGCCCATAAATGTCCCACTACTGGGCTCGGGCCTCCCATTATAGGGGAAACGGACAGTATACCCGCCACGCTTGTCCAAGGCGGCTTGGCAGGTTTGACCCATCGGTTATCTCGATGTGCAGGTTGCATCACGATGTTTTCCTTCACCGTTGTTAGCACGTGGTAATTGTAACAATATGCACATTAGATCAGAAAACTGACTAAGTGGTGCATGCGTTCCGGCCAGGATCGAACCCGCGCCCTTTGAGTTAAGGACGCGTGCGCTAGACATTAGGCTACCACGACTTTTTTCGGTATACATAGGTAAATAATTATTTTTTAAAAATCATAGAGATTTTATTTTGCTGACCGTACCGAAACCGAACCCTTTCTAGCAACGATTTGTTTTAAAGGTCGTCGCCCTCAATCTATCTCTTTTTCGCATCACAATACGTACATCTTCTGTCCCACTCTCTCTTGCATAGGGAAATACTGCCCGCGGAACCCTGTAACGGAAAAGCTTTTCAAATTTTTTTTTCACCGGAAATGCTGATTTTGATAATCATTCTTTTTAAATATATATTCAAAAGGCGTAATTAGTTTCGCTGTATTTTTTTCAATATTACTCTTTAGAGTAATATTTAAGATTTTCGCTGTATTTTAGATTCGATATATTCTGTTTGTTAATTATTTATTTAGCAAACCACCCATTTCTCAATAAATTTGTTATATATGTATTTTCAATTATGGGGATGATTTATTTATTTATATTAATTAAATAACAAAAATGTTTTGCGTCTGAATATAAATACGTAGTACATAATCTCAAATAATTATTTTAAGAAGTCCATAATTATCATTAAGGAATGTCGAATTTAAAATAAATATTATTCATTTTACAAAATATTGTTACGAGTTGCAGGATTCGAATTAAAATGCCGTTGGAATTATTATAGAATTTATTAGAACTATACAAACACGTATAACACAGGTACAAATATAACTGTACACAACCAGTCCAAACGTAATGCACGATTCAATCGCACGCGCAAAGTCCATCACTAACGTCTTGCTTCGCTTGTGGTTATCGCTAGACTGCCTCATCCCTCCATTGGGTCATTGCTTTATACTGTACAAATACAATATGTATGCTCGATCGCGTGAACTGTATTTCCTAGAAACACACCTGTCTAATGACTACCATAAAATATTACAATACACAATGGGCTGTTTTTCTAATCACAAATTTTAAACACAAAGTAAACAAAAGAAGTCCAAATGCCGCAAAGGTAATAAAACGTCTACAGGTATGCAGGTGTGAATTTGTCTTTTGTCGGCGCTCAGGTCGTAACAATATCATGTCAATAAGAAGGCATTTTTATATAATCATATTAACTTTATGATTATGTTACTTTTAATCATAGAAAATATTTTTGTAGTAGATACGAAATTTACACAAGCGAAACCGCATGAATATCCTAGTGCAGCATCAATAAGAAAAATTACGTTGTTATTTTGTCAGAAAAAAATATATTTGTAAGCCTTTTCAAAATGATACAAATAATTAATTAAAAAACCTAAATTTTGTAAGTGGGTACATATTACAAAAAACATAGTCAAGTTTCTGAATATGGGAAATAATATCAATAGTAATGTGTTATTATTCCTTTGCAATTTGCAATTAAATTGATTTCTCATTGAAGCCTCCAGACAAAGCCTTGGGCAATTTTATCTGGACAAAAATACGTGGAGTTACTTTTTTGTCATACATGATGATGTATAGACAGATGTGTCTATTTATTTATTAGATAGAGATTTTGCTGTCGAGAAAAAATGAACCTCGTATTCCGTGAAAGTATTGCATTTTTTAGTATAAAATTATCAAATATGCTGTATCTCAAAGTCAATTGTAATGTTCTTTTGAGAATAAAGTTCTTTAAATCCAACCCAATTTTTCACCTCTGTAATCAAAACTTATTTACGCAATTTAACGATATTCAGTTTATTCTTAGAGAAGCGAAGAAAGAACAAAAAATATCTACGTCCGAACCTACATTTGCATTGATATATCATTATCTAGTATAATTTCAGCACATAAATGTCTCATAGATTATCTTGGGCTTTTCTATTTTAGGAATATACATACATACATAACTTCACGCCAGTTCCCTTGCGGGGTAGGCACGAACAACAGAGTGCCATTTAGGCTTATTCTTACACACCTCACTTGCCTCTTTGACATTCATAACTCTTGTCATGCAAGCTCGTTTGTTCTTAAGGCTCCTGACATCACCTTCTGCTAGTACACGATCAATTTGATCATGGAAGGTGTGTCGTGGCCTTCCACGACACACTTTAGGGATATGCTATATATTTATTATGCTATCAAATCGATATAATCTCGATATACATCTTTCCTGATATTGTTTTTCTTCACCTGACGTCTGCACGTCGCAATTGTAATATTATGCACATTAGATCAAAAACACTACATTGTCACGGAATTCGAACTCATATAGTTAAAATTAAACGCTAATACTTTAGCCGCAAGTTATAGCAGACTTTGGAAACATTTTAGGAGAGTAGCAAGTATTATAATTCATGTAAACACTGAAATATATACACATGAAGCTTTGTTATAAAAGTAAATTTCTAATATAAAAATAAATACATAGTTGCCTCCATATAATTTTCTGTTCCAATTCAGTTCACTAAATTGGCATTTGTTAATTAGATCAGAACGGTTTAATAATTGGACCCCAGAGAGAAAGAGACGGATAGAGCTATTATGCTAATGATAGAAAAGGATAGAAGACTTTCCAAAGACGCCTTTCCATTATAGACACATTTTCTCTTTTAACCTTCTTTTATAACTTTTATGACGGCTTTCTGAGGTCTTGTTTTTTGGATTAGAATCTGGACATCTCAGATTAGATTCCTGATAGGGATAATTTCAGAAATGACCATTTCTATATTTGTTTAAGTTTGGGTGTTATTGAGGTCTGTTCAATTTTTTATTGCTGGAGTATAGAAAGAAAGAAAGAATTTTAGAACAAGATACAAAAAGTGTTACATGATGATATACCTAGCAATTAAATGTGGTGTCCTAAAAAGGCTCTTGCTCAGCATAATGCTAGTTTCACAACCAGTGCTGATCTTCTGGAAGTACCTCTAAGTGATGCCACGGCTTAGCTCCACAAAGCAGATTAAAAACGGCATAGTAGGCGGGCGGTCCACCTGATGGAAAGCAGTCATCGTCGTCTATGGACATTTGCAATACGAAATGCGTCACCAACATGCTGCTCGCGTCAAATGGATGGTTAACCTGACCACTAATGCTGGAATACAACTCAAGGTTGTTATGGCGGCTTACTCTAGACTAAGCGAATATATGGCTAATAATAATAGTAACTTCACCCGCAGGGGGGCTTTGTGGTGAAGCCTAAGGTGAGTAGAGAAACCTCGGACCTAACTTCGAGGGCCAAGGCAAGGCGTTCGTACTTGTCTTAACTAGCCGGCACGGAGTGGAGATCACTAGAGCTAAGACTCTAGCTCCAGGGGTGGAAGTGATAAATGGCCTAACCTGCAGCCCACCTCTCTGCACGCCCTAGCCACTCACACCCATATTGCCCCTGTCTTCAATGGCATTTTTGGGGCCCATGCAGGGAGTGGCGACGGGCAGCCGCCATAGTCCCTATATTCCGAGACAGCAGTCCTACACAGACCGGGGCTTGTTCTTAGGTGCATTATTATATGGTGTAGACAGGAATAATCGCCGGTCATTGTCACACCACATTTACATTAAATTTTGGCCTTCCCATGGTGCCACGAAGCCCTCCAAAAGTCCGGGCCGTTTTTATATATGTGTTTGTGGTCTTTAAAGACATACATTTATAGCAACTTGCTTAGTTCGATATAAAAATTGACCAAGTGCGTGTCTTCCACGTATCACAATGGGAGCCGTTATGGCGATAAAAATCCACTATATTTTTATAAGTTCAATTCAATTCAATTCAATTTATTTAATGTGAAAATGGCTATACAAAAGGTGTTAAATTTAACTTTTTTTATTTATTGCAGGAGTTCAGCAGACAGGCAGACGGCCCACTGAATGGAAAGCAGTTACCATCGCCTATGGACATTTACAACACCAAAGGTGCTACAAATGCGCTGCTGCTCTCTTAAAGAAGTCTGGAATCTGGTCACTAATGCCGGAACACAACTCAAAGTTGTTACGGCGACATGCTCTAGACCAGGGGTGGTAGCCATCCAGTCGGGCAAATGCCCTACCACCTGGCTGTCGGTTGTTTAGTCGCCTCTTACGACAGGCCGCCCGGCCGCAGGAAATTGTATTCTTTCTCCGTTCCTGCACGGATAAAAACATGTTTAGCTTTCCAAATTCTGCCTTTCGGCATGCACATGTATAAGTATCATGGTTACAAAGTCTATTATAATATATTTATCTTATTATTTATTTAATTATTTACCTAATAAAATGTCAACCAATAAATTATAAAATTGTGTATTAAATTACGATTATGTCAATTAAAATTCATACAATTTATATAATATAGTTGTATAGTCGTGGAAGGCCACGACACACCTTCCATGATCAAATTGATCGTGTACTAGCAGAAGGTGATGTCAGGAGTCTTAAGAACAGACAAGCTTGCATGACAAGAGTTATGAATGTCAAAGAGGCAAGTGAGGTGTGTAAGAATAAGCCTAAATGGCACTCTGTTGTTCGTGCCTACCCCGCAAGGGAACTGGCGTGAAGTTATGTATCTATGTATGTATGTATGTATAACCGGTTCCATTTTTTTACCGGTTTTCAAACCCTTTTGCCCTTTGAAGTGGTGCATGTTTCGAATCTACGTTATTTCAAATTCTGTACTGGATTTAGACTTTCAAGTACAGAAATAAAAATAGAGTTAAAATATAATATTACGTTCATATGCAAATTTTATCGTGTTATCGTATCGAAACTCCGTCTACGATATTTAATAAGCCAATTTCGATGCAACTATCGTTTTCTAATCTAAAAACTCAATTTTCGTTTGGCTAAACAAGCCGTTTGCTGGGAGCTGTTTATTTTTAACTCTAAATAAGGCTTTTACATACTAGTTTTAGTGTTGAACGAAACCAGTTTTAACTGACTTTTCTTATAGCGAGTTAGTAGATACTAGAGGTTAATTTAATTCTTTACATTATAGCCGGTGGTTGCATATAAATCTATTTTTATAGCGTTATTGCATATTTTGGTACTTTTTCATTGACAGTGCTTATTTCGGTAGTTATACGTGTTAGGCGTCTTGTATTATGCCGACGACACGACGAAAAAATGATTGAACAGAGTAACGCCCTTCCGAGTTCACTATCGCAGGTTTGTGGCAAATTAAATGCAGTTTTGTATAAAAACCCCGGTCTTGAAAGAATAAAGAAAATTGACGCATTTATCAACGGCACCGGACAAACTCTACCTGAAGAAGTCTCTGCAGAAATGGCGCCAAATTTCAAGTTCTGTCCGGTGACGTCAGTTGACGTCGAAAGGTCATTTTCAGCCTATAAATTAATATTAAGTGACAAGCGTCACAAGTTTGCTGCAGAAAACCTGGAAAAATATGTTATTGTTTACTGTCACAAGAATTATAATAAGTAAATTATTATAATAATAATTTATAACTAATATTAAGATATGTTTAATATATAAATATAATGTGAAAATAAACTTAAATTCTAATTAATCTAATAATAAATGGTTTATTGATTGTGCATATTTCCCCCTTTTTAGTGCATATTTGCATGCATATTTTGCCATTTTGATAAAGCGGTTAACATCGCGTATGAACATTTGCAACACCAAAAGTGCAACAAATGCGCTGTTGCTCTCTTAAGGGAGCCTCGAACTTGGTCACTAATGCCGGAACACAACTCAAGGTTTTTATGGCGGTATATTCTAGACCAGAGGTGGTAGCCATCCAGGTTAATACCCTACCACCTGGCTGTGGGTTGTTTTGTCGCCTCTTACGACAGGCCGCCCGGCCGCAGGGAATTGTATTCTTTCTCCGTTCCTGCACGCATAAATTAACATGGATAACATATTCAGCAGGCCTGTGTGGTTGAGCGGGCTAAGCCTTTGCCGGCCTACCTCACTGCAACGCAGAGGCTCCGGGTTCGATTCGTGGTATAGTAAATTTCGGAAAACGTCTTTTCTCCGTTATTTACTATGGTCTGGGTGTCTGGGATCGGCCCCAGAGTAGTCCGTTGTATATTACCCATAACGCAAGCGTAACTTGCTTAACTTGGGGATATACAATGTGTGTGTTTGTCTGCCGATTATTCTACAGCCAATGCTATATCCGACATGCTTGTCCATAGTAGTTCGGCGGATTTCACAAATCAAGTCTTGATGATTCACTATAATTACGGCAGAAGAACTGCTTAAGCGGTACATGTTCTAATGTCAAGACTTGAAACTACGTGGTTGAAATAACATTGCTATAGCCATTAAGCTATCACACCTTAACGGAAACTTTTGAAGGTTTAGTGAGATTTGGGGACTTTAAATCTTAATAATATAATTAATACATATTCTATTCTTGTTCGGCGATGGCTCCAAAACTTTCTGTTTTAAATTTGCCAATTTCAGAATAACTATGTAAAAATGACAAGTGAAGTAAATTAAAAAAAATATTTCATAATAAAAGTTTTTGAACGGTGGTAGAATAGCAACATTTTCTGATGACCTGAGGACAACACCAAAATATTAATTGTATTATTAAACTAGTAGCTAATTTAATACAATTAATATTATTGTTTTTTTGTTATTATAAACAAATATTAGTATATACGAATTTATTATGGACAAGAGTTAGTAGGTAGTATATATTTCTAATATATACTTCATTCTTCCTTCATCCGAAGAACTGGTGGATGAGCCCAATATAATAGGCGAGAGCAAGGCACATCGCTTGCGCTGGCTTGGCCACCTACTAACCTAATGGGGGAGGATCGCGCGGTGAAAAGAGCCTATCTAGGCAAACCAACGGGACGGCGACCAGTTGGTAGGCCCAGATATCGCTGGAGGGACGTAGTAGAGGCTAATCTGGCAGGAGACAGCGCTGAACAGGAAGGAGTTGAGTATTCTCAATTCGGAAGCCAGGACTCAATTTGGGTCGTTAAACTGCAGCAGTTAGTTCGTTACATAATATATATTCATTTGCTCACCATCCCATCGGCTGTAAATCTACCTTCATTTCTTGGAACTCAATAAGAGAGCGGACAATTAGATCGATTGAGGTACTTTTTATCATCTCACGAAACGTCGTAGCCTCATAGATAAATACAAGTAACATGAGTCAAATGGCGCATTGATTATTTCTTGTTTGAAAATAAATTAAAATTATTTCTATTATGATATTTTAGAAGTAACTTCTAGAACATTATTACTCAAACAAGAATCAAATACGTTAAAAATCACTTTGACCTAACAGATGAAAGAAGTCCTAAAAATACCTCATTATCCACAATCGATTGCAAGTGGTCGAGACAAGAAAGGAGTCACTTTGCAAAACAAAAGGCCAAAGTCCAAAGAAAAAGTCCCAATTACGTTTCCCAGTGCCCCCTGCGACCGCCACCCACTCACACCCTCTTCGACCACGTCTTCCCGCACACACCCTCATTTGCCCTCTCTGGGTACAGCGTCAGTGGTCGCGGGAGCGGTACACAATATTTTTACGGCAAATATGAACTTTACTTCAGGGCTTGGAAACCGGTTAAATATTCAAACCGGTTACAGTGTAAGTACATAGGTACTTTTTAGTTTTGTTCTAACTTTAAACTCAATCAAACGTTTTTGGTAAAAAAAAAAGTTCGTTAATTAGATTTTGTTGAATAAACCGGTTTCAATCGATTTCGAACGGTTTTTGCCGTACACTTTCAAAATGTAGCCATGTCGGCTTTCAGCCGCACTGACATATATGTTGAGAGAGTTAGAATTAGAAAGTAATACTCGCGTAATAAATCAGTTTCATAACACTTATTAAGGTTTATAATCCGAATGAAATAGTTGACTAGAACTGATTATAACCGATGAAAAGTGGTTAATTTTTAACCAGTTCCAAGCTTTGCTTTAGTTACTTATGATCAACACACATATCAAATTTTACACAGTTGCCGGTAGGCACTGGATGAGGAAAGCGGAAGACATGGATATATGGTCAAAACTTGGGAAAGCCTACGTCGACTGTGATTGTCTAACAATGATATACCTATATATGCAATCTAAAGGAAACTTCTCGCTAAAATTTCCACTTTGGGCTACGGCATGGAATTGTTTACCAAGGTCATCATAATTATGTTTTCTACGCCAACAACATCCAACGCCTATAGGTAGTGGTGACCCAACGATACTTCCCATTAAATAGATCACCTGCCTTTTTGCCTGCTTTAGGCAATAAAAACGAAATTTCAGATCCGGGTTAACGATAAACTTAGTAATACAAATGAGATGGCATTGTGATCAAAAAATTGAAACTGTTATATGGTTAAAAATAATTTTAATATATAGATCTATTTGATATCTACGACTTCTATATATATGAGATAACTTATAAACAGAGTTCAAAAAGACCCCAGTGTGTAAATAAAAAAGAACGTGTTTATAACTAATTAACAAAGAAAGTAATCGAATATTCATATCAAAACTATAACTTAATATATTCCATTTTTGTATAAATAATTCATAATAAAAGTTGGTACATTTGATATGCAAGACTAGTTTAATATTTTTCATTTTATGTCTCTTTCCAATTCAAGGTTTTTCAATAAATCATTAATTCTTTATTACTTCAGCAACTACATAATTACTATATCAATACAAAATTGCAGAGAATAAAACATATTTTTAACGGATTAACAGCGTGGTTCGTTAGATTTACCATTATACAAATTACATTGCAACCATTTGGCACAAGTCGTTGATATTCCAAAAAATAAATCCAAGTACCACGTCGTGTAAATCAGTTAACATCTACAACATAGTTTTAGTGGTGTATTAAAAGTACCAAAAATCCAAGAAAACATTTCGTTTCTTTCAGCCATTCGACGTCTATTCCTGAATGTAGGCCGCCCTAAGTTTTGGCCACATATCCTCCACTTTTCTAATTCAGCCTCGACTGATAACTTAGATGACAAAAAATACTAGTATTAATAAACAAAAAATCTCGCTGGCATAGCAGCCACGCCTTTACCCCAAAGAGTTTTATTGCGCTGTCCGTAGGAAGTAATTTTGTAGGACCGACTTTTAGTTTTAAAAGAAAGTCCGTTTTCTTTCCTCCGGACATTTTTCCAAGGGATCTAAGTACATCTGCTATATACGCGTTAACTTGTTAACCAGTTTATTTGGCTACCGGAATGACTTGACTTTTCAACTGTTTTTAACTTTACAATGAAGTTAAATTTATTTCCCTTGATTTACTCTGTAATCATTATCTCTTGTTGATTACACCTGTAGTGAAACAGACGCAAGCTGATTGAATACTAGTTTATTTTACATACTACTTTATACTGTCAAAGAAGCAAGTGAGGTGTGTAAGAATAAGCCTAAATGGCGCTCTGTTGTTCGTGCCTACCCCGCAAGGGAACTGGCGTGAAGTTATGTATGTATGTACTTTATATTTAATACAACATCTATACTCTGGTTCCGTCGTTGACAGCATCTTTACGGTACTGGCAGATTTAGGCGGGTTGTCGCGGCATGCTCTAGACCAGGGATGGTAACCATCCAGTCGGGCAAATGCCCTACCACCTGGCAAATAGTTATATAGCGACTCATCACGATATCTCAGAAACTATAACACCTATAGACTTGAAATTTGGCATGGACCTTCCTTTCGCCAAATAGAGGTCAGCTAAGAAATATATTTTACGGCACGCGAAGCGGGCGGGTGTCAGCTATTATTAATATATTACCATCTAATATCTAAAAAGACTAATCACTAATTTAAATATAACCTAAAATAACTAGAATTATTCAAACTATGAAAGTGTTATGGCGACATACTTTAGACCAGGGGTGGTAGCCATCCAGTCGGGCAAATGCCCTACCACCTGGCCTTGGGTTATTAGGTCGCCTCTTACGACAGGCCACCCGGCCGCAGGAAATTGTATTCTTTCTCCGTTCCTGCACGGATAGTATATATACATATGTATGTGTGTATACATATGTATATATAGTTATATACACATAAATATAATTATATAACAGATTAGGTGTTACTATATATACATAATAGAAAAGTAATGCTTCTGAGCCTGATTTTTAAAGCCGTCTTTTTCGTACGTACATTCCTAATCAAGCTAATTTAAATTAGTTTTTGAATTTGAATAGTCCTTCTTAAAATTGGTTCTTAAAAAACTTTGGATCGCTGCCCAAAATGTTGCCGCTTTAGGCCTGTCTCACGGACGTACGTAAATTCAGCACTGCTTTACGGTACAGGGCCCCAAGTCTGTAACTTCCACAAAAGAACCACGCCAGTGCGAGTCAAGTTCCATTCGACTGGCGATCGTTAAATATGTGTATTCTCTAAGATTCATATTAAGGCTGGTGTGCTTACATAGATTACATATACAATTTAAGACTTCTTTGTTTCTATTTATTTTTACTTTCTTTTTGTTCTGAATATTTTTCTTCCTTCTTTCTAGATGATACACAAAAACATATAAAATCAAACTTTGCGCATCAAATTCAAATTGAATCAAGTCATTTAGATGTTAAATAAAAGCTCAAAAAAATTTCAGCCAGTTTCACAATTCAGATTTGAAAATATGAAAACAGGCTTATTTAATTTTATTATTTTTCCATGCCATTAGCAAATGTCGATTACAACAGGAAACTCCTTTTAATTTTCATTAATGCAAACCACAGATAAGATAAGGTACAGCCACCTTTGCCATATCGGGTCGAGGCAGGGTTCACAATTTGTTTATTAGTTTCTGTGTTAATTATTTAAAACGTACATCCGGCATGATGCAAGAATTGTATATTGCTACGTTTTGGACATATTTTAGAGCCCCCTTACTCACATTGGCGAAAACCATTTATCTTATAAATGATTTTATATGTTATTTTCTTAAGTTTTCGCGACTTGTATACATAATAAATTTTAATATTATATAAAATTATTAGAGCTAGGCATGTTTGCTGATGAGTTTCTTGCGCCGCTTCTTCTCTTCAAGCCATAACATGTTGTGAAGCGGTAGTAAATTAGATTAGGCTCCCATAGAGTAAATAATAACCATAAACAAAATTAAATAATTAAAATTAACAAGTTGGCGGTAGGCTAAATAAAACTTGAACAATACTCGTTGACACTTGACATCTTTGTCTTCCGTGATCACGGCCACTGAAAAGTTTTTATCCGTGCAGGGACAGAGAAAGAATACAATTTCCTGCGGCCGGGCGGCCTGTCGTAAGAGGCGACAAAACAACCCATAGCCAGGTGGTAGGGCATTTGCCCGACTGGATGGCTACCACCCCTGGTCTAAAGTATGTCGCCATAACAACCTTGAGTTGTGTTCCGGCATTAGTGACCAGGTTCCAGTTTCCCTTAAGAGAGTAGTAGCGCATTTGTAGCAACTTTGGTGTTGCAAATGTCCATAGGCGATGGTAACCGCTTTCCATCAAGTGGGCCGTCTGCCTGTCTGCTGATCTTCTGCAATAAAAAAAAAAAAAAAAAAAAAAATTGCCGAAACGTCGGAAAAACCGAAATCAAATAAAATTACCGCGCTTAAAACCGTTAAAACGTAGTTTTATTATGATTTTATATGGTTTAGTTTTTGCTGTTATGACCAAGGCTTGAATTACTTGTTAAAATTTGGTATCGTTATATATGCTGATTGCAGATATCAATAACAAATAAATATCTTTACAAAACTCATCGTTATTTGTAGACTATTTTATCGTTAAGTAAATATAATGTTTAAACTAATATTGTTGATAATTTTACCGTTATAACTACGTTTTGTTATTATCGTCGCTCTCGTTGCCTCGCAAAGATCGTCAAACAGCATTGATGCTAAGAGCGCGCTTACATGATTACTCACGCTATTTAATTTTCAAATAATATGGCAATTGATTGAGGGCAGATTTTTCAAACAGATAAAAGTTGTCATCGGAATAAATTTTATAACCTGACTGAATGTAAAAAGTTAAAGTTAAAGAATACAACCATTGTATTCACGCAACGGTCATTTTTAATTTTCTTTTCTTGTATGAGTTGATCTACGAATAACGTTTATCTGGTGATTGAAAAATCGGTCCTTAGTCTAGTGTGTAGACATTTGACTGACGGTTAGAATAAAATAATCGCTGTTTAGGCATATATTTCAATAGATAATTTCTTTTAACTATCGGTTAAATGTGTATGCACACCAGCGTTAGAGTTGTGTCTGTTGATATCTCCGGTAAATTAAAAAATATCGTTAAGTGTAACGTTAAAATTATAAATGTTAGTTAATTAACGGCATAGCTACATCTTATCAATATAATTAACTATTTGTTTAAGGGCCAATTATTCAATCACCAGATAAAAGTTATTCATAGAAAAAAGTATAACATGGAAAACTTTTAAATGACAGTCGCATGAATAAAACAGTTGAATGGTTTTACTTTTAAATTCACTCAGGTTATAATTTATTCGACCAATAACTTTTATCTGATTGAAAAACACGCCCTAAAGTGAATTGACAGCGTTTTCAAACCTAGCTCTTGACATCTACATATGAATAAATAAATAAAAATAAACAAATAAATAAAAATTGTGATTAAAGCGCACGTTACGAATTACGTTTTTACCGTATAATAATTACAACCGTCCATTGTAATTGTTTCTATACGGTCTTATTCATATTAAGTATAGTATTCATCTTTCGTGGTAGAAATGTAGAAAATTATGTTTTTCTAAATTCAAAGAATACTTTTAATGAGAGAACTAAAGTAAAACGCTTATGGTACAAAACGCTACAGTCTCAACCCCCCCAAATTCCATGGTTTTCTGTAGGGAAATTGAATAGGTCATATATAAAGCTACTAAATAGAATCCGAATACCGAAGTAAGAAAGAGAGTTGGTCTGAAAGAGAGTGTCGGGGTGAAGATAAGGAAAGGCATGCTCCGGTGGTTCGGGCATGTGGAAAGAATGCATGATGAAAGAATGACTAAACAGATATACAATGCAAAAGTGGATGGATGCAGAAGTCGTGGAAGGCCACGACACACCTTCCATGATCAAATTGATCGTGTACTAGCAGAAGGTGATGTCAGGAGCCTTAAGAACAGACGAGCTTGCATGACAAGAGTTATGAATGTCAAAGAGGCAAGTGAGGTGTGTAAGAATAAGCCTAAATGGCACTCTGTTGTTCGTGCCTACCCCGCAAGGGAACTGGCGTGAAGTTATGTATGTATGTATGTAAATAGAATCCGAACAGGTCATTTCCCAACAAGAAGTTTTAGCCACCTTATGGGCAAAGACGATTCTCCCAACTGCCTACTGTGTGGAACTCGTGAGGATGTCCAACATCTTTTAATGGAGTGCAGCAAAAATAAAGATGGCAGAGAACAACTGATGCGGGAGTTGGGACTGAATCGTTTTGACACAGGTATTTACATAGAAATTCTGGCAGAGCCAGCCTCAAAGAAGGCCAGTTTGTTAGGCAGCTTATTATTTAACATTTAATAGATAAGTTATTGTATGTTTAGGAGATGATGGGGCTGACATGCCTATGTGGCAAAAGTCCCAAATAAATAAAGATGAACAAAAAAGCTTTCGTGGTAATAATTAGTAGAACGCACAAAATTATATCGACTCAAAATAAGTTGTGGCAAGCTAGGAAAACTATTAACTAAAAGCCATGCGCCGGCGCACAAGGTTACGCGCCGACACAGATCCAGCGACTCGTCCGCCGACCGATCGAGTGCGCGCGCGCCGTACAGCGCTAAACTTGAATCGCTTTGTAGGTTACAACGCCTGGGTCATTGCTATAACTCTGCGGTACTGGAGTGCTTTAATTAAACGTTTTACGAGAGTTTAAACGTTTCGCGTTTGATTCTATTATAGAAACTGTTGTTTTCAAGTGTGTAGGATAGTTTTTGAAGTGAAACTTCATCAACTCCATCGCATCTTAGAGGCTGAAGTCTATTCCCACATTAGAATCAGCCTAGCCTGTATCGCGGGGAACGAAAATGTATGTAATAGGTAAATAATACACAATTCAAAAATTTGTGTGTGTGTATGCGGTTCAATACCGGTCAATAAAGACTTTATCGTCAACCGATATTTTACAAGCTACACCATTTTGAATTATTTCGGAATTTTTCATCACCTAGTTTAAAGAATTCTATCCGTGCAGGAACCGAGAAAGAATACAATTTCCTGCGGCCGGGCGGCCTGTCGTAAGAGGCGACTTAACAACCCACAGCCAGGTGGTAGGGCATTTGCCCGACTGGATGGCTATCACCCCTAGTCTAAAGTATGTCGCCATAACAACCTTGAGTTATGTTCCGGCATTAGTGACCAGGTTCCAGTTTCCCTTAAGAGAGCAGCAGCGCATTTGTAGCAACTTTGGTGTTGCAAATGTCCATAGGCGATGGTAACCGCTTTCCATCAAGTGGGCCGTCTGCCTGTCTGCTGATCTCCTGCAATAAAAAAAAAAAAAAAAAAAAAGAACGTTCTCTATGCCCATCTTATATTGTTTTTTTTATCCTATACACCACATCCTACACCATTGTATAGAAAAATAACAGCCTATGAACGTTCCACTGCTGGGCTCGGGCCTCCCATTCTAGGGGAACGGACAGTATACCCGCCACGCTTGTCCAAGGCGGCTTGGCAGGCTTGACATATCAGTTAGCTCGATGTGCAGGTTTCATACGATGTGCTCCTTCACCGTGTTAGGACGTAGTAAGTGTAACAATATGCACATTAGGTCAGAAAACTGCTTAAGTGGTGCTGTCCGGCTAGGATTCGAACCGAACTAGCCATTACGCTACCGCGACTTCCATAGTATAGCGATGTATAGAAATACATTATCTTGCCAAACTTCATAAACATAATTAAATGTATTAAGTATATATAGACGGACAGAAACCTATGAAGATTTTATATAGGTTTTATGGAACCCTAAAATCAAATGAAATTTCAAAACCGTTTTCATTTCAGGTTTATTCTAAGTTTAAATAATTAATAGGAAATTATATTCAAGTTACAAATATCGGCACCTACTGTATTATAAAGTGTTTATATTGAATAATGTGAAGGGGGTGCCCCGTACGGGATGGAGGAGCGAGATGGAATGCTCCTCCCTCTCACTCAAAGGAAGATCTTCTAGCGAGGCTAATGTTGTTCCTCGCAGGCCTAGGACCATCTGTTATTGTTGGAAATTTGTATATATTCTTTGTATGTTTCGGGAAACGTTTATGACATCAATTATTGCACAGCGCCATCTATTGGCTTGTAACTGTTCCACTACAAATTACTTGTTAATTAATGAATTTTATTAAAATACACACACATACAACAAAACAACTATATAATTATTGACTATAAAATGGCAAGCAATTATTTTCGCACTTAATGCTTAGTTATGTAATAAGTATGCCTACAGGTGTGGAATAACTTGGCTATATTTGTTTTATTAGCTGAAGCTGGCGGACAAGGGCGATCAAAGCGACCAGTTGGGCTGTCTCCACCGGATGAAAAGCGGTTACCGTCACCTATAGATGTTTGCAACAGCAAAGGCGATGCTAATACGTTGCTAGCTTTTAAGATGGAATAGAGCGAATGGAACAAATAGATCTAAACCGAGATATATGGTTTGTGTGAAGAATGATAAGATGATTTGTGGTGTCACAGATCATGTATTCCAGAGTAGACGAGTATAGAAAGAAAAGACATATTGCGCTCACCCCAAATAATTAAAAGAAGGTAAAAGAAAAGAAAGGTAGGGATTGGGATAGAAGGGATAAGGTCGGATGGATGGGTAGAAAGGGAGATGAAATATGGATCAAGAGATGATAGAGGGAGGGGAAAGCAGGTTACCGGAATTCACACACCGCACGAAACACAACTTTTTTTTAACGAGGGGAAACCTAAAACTAGCACTTCTAGGCAGAACTAAAGATGCTATTGCCACACCACAGTTAGGGATACCCACTAAAACCCTTCCATATTCCGTCTTTCGCCCATAATGCCAGGGCCACGGGTTTATGGTATAGCCCCTCCGCTGGCCCTGGCAGGCGGTGGCCCATCAGCCTGATCCACTGCCGGGGAACTTCTTTTTGTCCCCCGGCATCTTCATGCTCTGATTGCGTGGGGTGGTCTGTAACGCGCCCCACGGGAGAAGAGGTGAGCGTGAACCGAACTAGTACAAGGCAGATATCTTGTGAGAGCGTGGTATTACGACTAAGCAGTAATCAAGACGTGACATCGCATGGCTCTAGCACGTCAGAATTTATATCAATTTTTTTGAGAATATAATTAAAGTGTAGGTAACAGCTTAGTGGTTAATCCACTAGTACCTAAATCAAATGACGTGGATTCGAAACGTTATCTCAAAGCATGCCTATTGTATTGTAAATTTTTATTTCTATTAATTATATCTTGTAACACACTAATCTCTTAGAAGAAATCTCTTAGAGAACTGCCATGTACACTATTTAAGAAAAAAAACTTGCTACTAACCACTAAATACTATTATAATATAAACATGTTTATGGATGATGAAACACTATGAACTGACATAAATATATTTGACATGCTTTAATAGTAGACATTTTATTATTTAGATTAATTATTGATTATTATTATACTGTATGTCTTTGATTATTATTATAATTGTATTGATTCATTGTTTGTAAAAATATGTTTATAAATCAATATTTTAATTTTGCACGCCCAATTATGGGCCGAATGCATTGATACTGTAAAAACATAACATCTTTGTACATGCATTACGCAATAAATATATTCTATTCTATTCTATTCACAATAAAGCATATACATTCATTCACACACCGCTTATGGCAGGTTCTTATATTTTACCGACGGTTCGTTACTATCGGTTAAAATTTGACATAAGCTCCATACAAATAATGTCAAAATTCCACCGATGGTAAGGCAAGTGGAAGAATGATGATGAATGAAGAAAGATACAGGAGCCGTTCATTCGGCAGACTTTTTCTAACCTATTAAATTTAATCAAATTCAGTTGATTGTCAAAAAGTTATACAGAAATAATGCTTAGGTATATAAGTTCCGTGCTATGACTAGCCTGTATCACGGGACTTTTGTTTGTTTAGGTTTATGGCTTGGCAGCTAGGCCTATAAGCCAGATCTTAGATTAAAATATAGTTTCTTCATTTTCTTAAGCCTATGTATAGCTCAGCTGAACTGTAGGTTATCAACTGACGCCATTCAACGGAGTTCTCTTGACAACTCGAAAGGCCACATATGACTATACAGTTCACGTTTCTCCCAAAAACAAATAATGACTACTCAAAAACTATCAATATCCTACAAATACTGTTGATTTTAGAATCATTTTACATATTTTACATACATACATACATACATAACTTCACGCCAGTTCCCTTGCGGGGTAGGCACGAACAACAGAGTGCCATTTAGGCTTATTCTTACACACCTCACTTGCCTCTTTGACATTCATAACTCTTCTCATGCAAGCTCGTCTGTTCTTAAGGCTCCTGACATCACCTTCTGCTAGTACACGATCAATTTGCTCATGGAAGGTGTGTCGTGGCCTTCCACGACTTCTGCATCCATATTTAAGAAAACAAAACTGCACAGCACAACAGGAGGTGTTGTGCTGTGCAGTTAAGTTCCCCCAAAAAACTCTGTATCGCGGGACTAACGTGCATATTGCTCAATTTACTATACTATACTGCTTAAATGACCTAACGTGCATATAGCTAAAATTACCATCTGCTAACGATGAATGAAAACATGGTGAGTAAAACCACATATTGAAAGTACCGATGTGTAGAACCCGCCAAGCAGCCTTGGACAATTTCCCTAAAACGGGAAATCCCAGCGATGGGAAGTTATTAAGTATATTAATAGTTATTTTTAAATCGAATAAAAGTCATGATTTTATATGTACTTTGTTTTATACCAGTTAGTACATGGTATCTAATATTAAATTGTCTGTCAGACTGTGCGTCATCGTGCGAATCTGGCTCGTTATCTACAACCTTGGCTGCGTTGGAAGCACTTAAAATGTTTATACCTAAACAACTATGCGCATTATGATAAAATTCAATGGTTTCGTCTATATTTGTAGTATGTAAAGATTATCTATGGTTACAGGTTATAAGTTTTTTTAGAACGTTTTACGGTTCTGGCTACAAGATCTTTTGAACCAAACATCAATTACTTTTTGAATTCCATTCGTAAAATTCAGCCTTGCTCAAAATTGAAGGTATTTGACTGTGTTTGTATATGTATGAAGAGATTAATACAAGTAGATGTAGCAAATGATGTATATCAAGATCGTAGCTAGCGGAAATCCGTCATCTCTGCTTAGCCCTGTAGGAGACAGGCCTAATAATATATACATTATACATATCACAGTTTGGTTTGATACCAAACGAGTGGGTAATTGTAGCAATTTAAAAAGTCACACTTTATTAAACTGTATTTATATATATATATTTTTAATATGAACTCATAGGTAACTAAGTATCTATTAAACAAAACCAATATACGATATTTTCTTAAGTTTTATTATGACCAATATACCTACCTACTACACAGCTTAATATTCATTAAAAAATGTAGGTTTCGGAAAATAAAATTATAAGTACAATTAAACACTAGGGAGAAACAAAAATGTTTATTTGCATACAATAAAAAAATACTAAATAAGAAATAAAAAAGATCGAGATGCAATTCTAAAATGGTTCTTCTAAGTAATAAAAATACACACAGAGAAGAAAATATATATATATATTACGTTTCAAGATCCCCTAAAACCCAGACTTTTACAGACCCAGACTATGTATTACCTCTGAATATAGTCACAAAAAGGAAGTATTACAGTCTAGAAAAAAACAATATACGTAGAAACAATTAGCTAATTACGTATCATCTAATTGCACAAACACCATAGAACCTTGTTAGAAACCAATAACCTAACAAATAGGACGTACAAACATTCCATGACAGAAGCAATTAATATAATAAAACCTTCTTTTAGGCCAAACAGCGAACGTTCAAAAATACGCTGGACTCTTTCTAACACGTACCTATATCTCTATCTGTCCTTGTCACACATTCGAAATACCGTAAGCGAGAATCACGGTGGGCGGGAATTGGGTTTTTTCACGGTTAGATAACGGCCCAAACGGTTCACATCTAAGCGCCTTTCCGCATAACGATGTTGACTTTTGGCGACGATAAAGAGCCTTTTACAAATTTAAAATGGCCGACGCGTTTCTGTGTTCTATGTTTGAATCTGTAATAATCAGAATCATCGATGTATCAAATGCAATGAATTCTAGTTTTAACAATCTACCTATTAATTATTATTACTGTAATATTAGCTTTGTATTTTCATTTTATTTTTGTATAAACGATTTACACTGAACTATAAAAGTCATAGTTTTGTATATTCTCTATTTGTATCTGTATTAATTAGTCGATGTCAAATATCAATTCAGATTATGTGCCTAATACCTCATTTACATTATGTCTACTTCCAAGGCAGCAAGCAGGAAATTGGCAACGCCAGTATGTGTATTTGAATAAAAAATTGTAAACGCAACTTATATTAACATTTATTTTGTATTAGTACTGCCCGTGTCCGTTTCCATTATCCTGCTTAGTGTCGCAAAACCTTGAAACTAGAGATGCCACGAATAGTGGTTTGGCTGAATATCGAATAGCGAATATTCGGCCACGCTCTCGGCCGAAGTGCCAAATATTCGGCGTAAGATGCCTGCAATTCGTGCGTAGCAGGTTAGTACGGAAGCAATAATTTGTGAAGTATCTCACGTTCTTGCGAATGATAAGTACATAATTAAAACTATGTTTTAATGATTTTAAGAGCGAATCTAAATTATTTTTATTTCATTCTGAAATTTTAAAAACTGAGAATGTGTGCGGTTCTCTTTCACGATTCGATATTATTCGGTCCAATACCGAAGACGGTATTGAACCGAATAATAATCAATAAATCTATCAATTATCAAGGACAGGACTACGCGATGAGCAATACTCGTTGACAGCACTATCCCGCATGACGATAACATCGTGAAGAAAGAAAAACTAAGTAAATACTTAGACCTTGTTCACAATGTTACCACTATGTGGCGTCTGGGGTCAACGAGCATTGTGCCGATAGCTGTCACCGTCAACGGTCTTCTAGCGAAGAGCTTCGACTTTCACCTAGAGACTCTCGCTAAGAAGCTGGGTGAAGGGCCAGATACAGAAGGCAGCACTCTTGGACACGGCATGAATTGTGAGGAGGTTTCTGTCTCTGGAGCCCTAACCGCCGATAGTTTGGGCCTCAGGCCCCGCTGCCGGCGACATCAGTTTCTTGTATATTATTTAAAGAAAAGTTGGGTACCTATGGAAGAGATAGCATGAAAGTAGAGTAAACGCGGTCGAGATGCGAGCACTGCGCAAAATCTGCGGAGTGCCACTCGCGGACCGCGTTCGAAATACCGAAGTTAGAAAGACAGTTGGTCTGAAAGAGAGTGTCGGGGTGAAGGTAAGGAAAGGAATGTTCCAGTGGTTCGGGCATGTGGAAAGAATGCATGATGAAAGAATGATTAAACAGATATACAATGTAAAAGGGGATGGATGCAGAAGTCGTGGAAGGCCACGACACACTTTCCATGATCAAATTGATTGTGTACTTACAGAAGGTGATGTCAGGAGCCTTAAGAACAGACGAGCGTGCATGACAAGAGTTATGAATGTCAAAGAAGCAAGTGAGGTGTGTAAGAATAAGACTAAACGGCGCTCTGTTGTTCGTGCCTACCCCGCAAGAGAACTGGCGTGAAATTATGTATGTATGTATGTATGTATTTAAAGAAAAATGTAAACCACTTGAGATTAAATAGATATGTATCGTAGCAATAATACCTATTATTTACCTATATTGTGTTTTTTTTAATGTAATAAGTACTTGGTCCCTGGGGAACACGCTCTACCAGGGTCAAGACACTTAAAACTGTGCATAGCACTTTGACTCACTTATTCTAATTGCAATTTTTATTTCTACTTCATTTCCTCATTTTATTAGTACTTATTAATTTCTTATATATTCGTCTATTTTAAATCGGCTTTTATACATTTAGCTCGAATTTTACATTCTTACCCGTAGGTACCTAGATATTATATTCTACCTATCTAATCTTAGTAGAATACTGAGCCTAGATCACTGTCCTCTATAAATACTGAGGTGTCCAGAAGATTGACTACTTTACCGCGTCGGGTCACCATAATGATTTGTTGTCTATAGTTTTAAAATCGTTAAGTTTGAAAGAAATATTTGTGACAGCGTTGATTGTAAACAGTAATCTAATATAGACAACAAGGCTGCGCCCTTGTATTTGCCCGATCGACGGTTGCACTCAAATGTATGTAATTTCATATCATATTGGCAACTAATTATAGATTAATCATTGTCACAATTATGTACTTTGTAGGTAAAGCAGAGTCAGCTTACGGGTATCTCGTAGGGGTATGTAATATGTATCTGCTCCTCTGCTCAGTAGAGGCGGGTAGGTCCGAGTATAATCTTGAGCTAAATACCGATATGTATCTATGTCTAAAGAGACACATACATGGGCCCATTCTGCTATTACTATATCGTCAAAATCGCCCGACACTGTCGTCTCAATGGTAGGTTTGCCTGATTTCGTTATAGAATAGAATAGAATATATTTATTGCGTAATGCATGTACAAAGATATTACGGCTTTACAGTATCAATGCATTCGGCCCATAATTGGGCGTGCAAAATTAAAATTACAATATTGATTTATAAACATATTTTTACAAACAATGAATCAATACAATTAAAATGAAAAAATAATAATAATAATCAAAGACATACAGTATAATAATAATCTAAATAATAAAATGTCTACTATTAAAGCATGTCAAATATATTTATGTCAGTGCATAGTGTTTCAGCGTCCATAAACATGTTTATATTATAATAGCATCGGTAGTATTCTGTTAATTCCAATCCACTCTCTCTTTATAAATATTTATAAGCGAGTTACGAAATAAATGTTAAAAATTGTCGGTAGCTTTTCAATATAGACATCGGATAACGCTATTTCTGCTATTATAATAATAACAGCCCATAAATGTCCCACTGCTGGGCTCGGGCCTCCCACTATAGGGGAACGGACAGTATACCACAATAGTAATAAGATATATGTAATAAAATTAAGAGTTTATGAAATATATAAAGCAAAAAAGCAAAAAAAAAACAAATAAAGATACAAAAAACACAAAAAAGAAAGACATAACCCTGACATATCAAGTTCGTCAGGATGGAGGAAAATAAAAAATAATAATAAAAAAAACTGACAGTATACCCGCCACGCTTTGTCCAAGGTGGCTTGGCAGGTTTGACACATTGCTTATCTTGATGTGCCGGTTGCATCACGATGTTTTCTTTCACCGTTGTTAGCACTTGGTAATTGTAACAATATGCACATTAAGCCAGAAAACTGCCTAAGTGGTGCAAAGTCAAAGTAATTATTTATTTATTTGAAACATGGACATTTTTGCAGATGTTATATTAAGTGATAAAATTACATGTTTCGCCTTCTTGATGTGCCGGTTGCATCACGATGTTTTCTTTCACCGTTGTTAGCACTTGGTAATTGTAACAATATGCACATTAAGCCAGAATATTTATTCTTGCATAAATGTAGTTTATATACAGGTGTTATTCTTAGAAATACATGGTGTGCAAGTCAGCAAGATCTCAATAGTCATTATTTAAATAGTTAATTCCTATTTATTTTATTAAGTAACTTTTATAATATTTATTACCTTTATTTATTAATTATATAGATATTTGTTTTTGATTAAATTATTATTGCAATCTGTGTATGTCAATTATTTAATGTCTAATTTAAATATTATTATTAATTATGTATTGATATTATGTTTCAAATTTGTCATTTAGGAATTCGTTTGTGGAATAATATGATTTGTCTATTAACGATTGCTTTAGTCTTGTTTTAAATACATTTAATGGTATTGTTCTTAACGATTTTGGTAGTTTATTGAATATTGTAGGAGCCATTTCGTAAACACTCTTATCCAACAGTGCCGTATTATATCTATCAACACACAGTACATTTGATTCTCTTTTTCTCAAATTTTCATGTCATGGCGGTTTTATTTTAAATAGATGGGGGTTTATTTTAACGAACAGTGCAATCTCGTATATATATATATATATAGATAAGGCAAGGTTAAAATTTTTAATGAATTGAAATGAGTCGTGCAACTGTCTCCGGGACCAAAATTACAAATTGAACGTATACATTTCTTTTGTGTTTGTGTTGTCATCGATACGGGTGCGCGGACCTCCCAGTCCGCACTCGAATGTATGTGGTCCTTCCGCGCATGGTTGCCGGTACCATTGGACCGTTATCCGAATTGGTGGTGGTAATTTGTAGAGATGTGCCGACTAGTCGGCGACTATTCGGCGACTATTCGGCTAAGATCGCCGACTATCCTGCTTCTTACTTTGTAGTTTATAATTTTACTTTACTAATACACTTACATCTTTAAACAATTTTTTTACACAAAAACACCGCCCTTACCTGTACAAAAGTAAAAATCAAGAAACAATGCGAAGTAAGCAAAACAGGTTCCGACACACTCGCATGCGTGGTTGCGACTTGCGCGCGAATCAGTTATAAACAAAGCGTCACGGAAATCCCCGAAACCATGATGGGCTTAGCCGACTATTCGGCCTCTTTACAACCGACTAATCACCTAGTCGGCTAATCGGCCAAAGTCATAATCGGCACATCTCTAGTAATTTGTATCCATCAATAATGCGAAGTATGCAGGTCCAAGGATTGATAGACACCTCTACTGCATAGGTTCCACCGTCGAGCTTGTTTTTTTTATATTTTTTTATTGCAGGACTTCAGCAGACTGTCAGACGGCCCACTTGATGGAAAGCGGTTACCATCGCCTATGGACATTTGCAACATCAAAGGTGCTACAAATGCGCTGCTGCTCTCTTAAGTGACACTGGAACCTGGTCACTAATGCCGGAACACAACTCAAGGTTGTTATGGCGACATACTTTATACCAAGGGTGGTAGCCATCCAGTCGGGCAAATGCCCTACCACCTGGCTGTGGGTTGTTGTGTCGCCTCTTACGACAGGCCACCCGGCCGCAGGAAATTGTATTCTTTCTCCGTTCCTGCACGGATAAAACTGTTTCTTCCGCCAAACAGTTTCGCTATATTCCAGATTGAAAGCCAGATAGGCAGTAAAATTACTGGCACAGAGACCAAATATCTTATATCTTACCCATAGAAAAAAAAACTGAAACTGACGTGCATCCTGCCTTTTTCCTCTCTAATGAAGCAGTAGAAATAATCATGATCTTTTTTTGCAGGTAAGCAAACTAGCAGATTCTCTACCCGATGGTAAGTGATTCCCGGTGCCCATGGACATCTGCAACTCCGAGAAAACAGATGGTTGGGAATTTAATCATCTATTTGTAAACACAATCAATAACAGAATGAATTCTCAATTGTGTTTTAGGTCCAAATAATTTTTTTTGGAACGAAGCTCCTTATCGCGCGTTACACACTCTGAGCTGATGGGAGCGAGACCGAAAAAGTGTATATGTCAGCTAACCCACTTAAACTTGTGTTATTCATGGATAATTTTTTTTAATAGATTAATCATATCGTATATATATATCTATCCATAGGAGAAACTCTTCAAACCTAGTTTAACATACAATGTCAAATATGTGATTGATGTGTTGCCTACCAAATTGAAAAAAAAACTACAACAAAAAGTATTTCACTGGACACCATCAGATTATTAAGAAAAAAATTCTATGGCCCCATTGGCCAGTTCTATATTGGAACATATTTGAATCCACCAATCGCGAGCAACGTTCGATGATTAATAAAACAAAAAAGAACGAAAATGGCCGCCAACAGGAAACATTATAGCAGTAGGTATTACGATAAATAACACGAGTTTAGGATTAGTCAAGTGGTTACGTCATTGTTTTAATAGGTATATGGGTTAGCTTTAAATGTAAATTGTTATAATCAAGTAAGCGGTACCAACTTTATACAATAAGGTTTTGTTATGTTAAAGTGTACTTGTATTGAATGTATTTTTTTAATTTACGACCTGGTCACGTGCACCTTTTATGCAATTATGAAAATAAGAGTTTGATTCTAAGTTACTTTTCAGCACGGATTTTAATGTAAAAATAATACTTAAAAGGAAATATCTGAAAATTAGTAATTTTTGTGATATGGAGTGCTTTTGAATAAATGTTTTTTTGGGTTTTGTAGGCAAATGACTAAAACAGTGGATGAGTGTCGTCTATACGGAACGGTTCTATGTACGTACACCAACACTCACTTGGACGATTTATTTGGAAGTAAATCAGCACAGAAAAATATCTTGCCTAGTTCGTCATGACACCCTTCTAGTTCCCGCAGAAAAACTCCAAATATCTAAGTCTTAAAAATATTTAAGTGTTAAAAGAAAAACCTAGCTTTTTTTATTGCTGGAGTACAGCAGACAGACTGACGACCCAACTGTGATGGAAAGTGGTTACCGTCTCCTATAAACATTTGCAACATTAAAGGTGCTACCAATGTGCTACCGGACTCGTAGATGAAGCTAGAACTTGGCCACTAATTCCGGAACACAACAACTCAAGGTTGTTATTTCAGCATGCTCTAGACCAGGGCTGGTAGCCATCCAGACGGGCAAATGCCCTACCACCTGGCTGTGGGTTGTTTTGTCACCTTTTACGACAGACCGCGTGGGTCGCAGGAATGTATTTTCTTTCTCCGTTCCTGTACGGATACGCTTTACTTAGAGAAATATTTTTTTTAACTACAATAGGCCAGTGAAACTTCGTTCGCGTCGCCATGACAGTTACGTGTTTGATAGCAAAATGCAATGGCGGCACCAAAAAGAAAGCTGTTGATTCGGGATATAAACTAGCTCTGTTTTGAGTTTCATGTAAATCCGTTCAGTAGCTTTCACGTGATACTTTAACAGACAGATTGATAAAAATTCTAAAAGTTACATTTTCGAATTTGTTCAATTTTTTGTTTCTCTTTTCTTGTATTATGACTAGACTAGAATTTTCTAATTAATTCGAATGTATTTTTGCTATATAATCCCCCTGTTTTTATCACTGATCTAGAAACATCTAATCTTTTTATCACTCCATTTCACTGATAACCGCTAGACCGCCCTTATCAGTGCAATTCAGATTTATGAATGCGGTCTAGTGCTTAAATTACATATCGAGCTTGTTATGGAAAAACATCCTAAGCGACAGAATGTAGTTATATCACTTTCTTGTAACGTGTATACAATATACATACATTTCTGAAAAAAAAACAATATTAATGATTATCCAATAATTAGCAAGTTGAAGTGGCAGTAGGCTAGTCACGTCTGTCGCAGGACCGACGGTCGGTGGAGCAAACGAGTCCTGGAGTGGACACCACGTCTCGGCAAACGTAGCGTAGGACGCCCGCCAGCCCAGTGGACTGACGACCTGGGCAAGGTCGCCGGCAAGGGCTGGATGAGGAACACAGGAGACCAAGATATGTGGCGCGTACTTGGGGAGGCCTACATCCAGAAGTGGGCAGAAATTGGCTGAACAAGAAAAAGAATTATTATCCAACTTTTAAAAACTAATTGTTTGTTTTTAATTTTTCCATTCTTTTTCTCCATTATTAACTAACCATGATTTGTTTAAATTACTTCTGAATTGACATTTAATTAGATTGAATTTTTTACTTATATAAATAACAGTTACTTATTATATATGGTATACATAGCTGGGCACCGTTAATCAAATAGTTAACTTCGTTAATCGCTAATCCGTTACTGAAAAAGTTAACTTCGTTAAAAGTTAAAGCGTTACATTTCAGAAAATTTAACGCAAGTTAACGTTAATTCGTTAACACGTGATAAAAATTGCATCTTCTTATAAAAACTGTTGGTTCTGGAAGTTAACAAGTTAGAAACAAAAAAAAGACGGGTATAATTATTAGAGTGTTTAATATAGGCATTGTGGCAAACAATGTTTTTTTCATTAATTTGAATTAATGTTTAGAATTTATTTTATTAAGATAGACTAGTTGCGTTCTGGACGAAACACTAATTAGACGAACTAATTTTAAGACGATTTGATAGTAATATAATGACCAATTGCTACATAAACCACTTACATCTTAGACGAAACGATACTAACCCGTCCAATTTATCTGTCAATTTAGTCATCTGGCATAACATGTATATTCCCCTTCATGAACAATAATATGTTGAAGTTCTTGTCTGAAAGCGAGGCTTGTTGCGGCTGTAGTATATATCCTTGCCCGTGGAGAAAAGACGTTCAACTACAGCGCTTGAGGGTATTATATTTAATAAACAGATTGTGACTGTGCTGGATTAACGATTAATGGACTTTGGGAAATTTAACGGAAGTTAACGAGTCCGTTAACATATTTTTAAGTTAACTTAAAAGTTAATCCGTTACTGGAAATGTTAACTTCGTTAATTAACGATTAACGGATTAACAAGTTAATGCCCAGCTATGATATTAAAAAGGTCACTTTGTTCCCTAAATATAAAAATATTTGTGGGCTCCAATACTTTGACACCAACCATTGTGCAAATAAAGACTTTAAATACAGTTAATTCAGATCCAAATATAACAATCTTTAGGCCCAAGTCTGCTGTAATGGCAAAATTATGAATACCTATAGCTGCCCTAATCCGACCAATTCAAAGAGTGAATTAAACGTGCGAGAATACTAAGCCTTCAGAATAGGTACCCTAAAGTGCATCTAAGTTACCAGGCCGGTTTGAGCGGAAGCAGGTGGAAGGACGCAATGTATACAAACTCACACATACCCATTATGCTTGTATTACAAACGGCTAGTTAGATAACCGATAAATATTTACGAACGGGGTATGTTTAAATTAATTTATGAACTTTGATGATTTTTGTAAAAACGGGAGTTTTATAAAACCGACAACTTTCTTTAAAATTAAAAATGACATGCACTAATTTGAATAAGGTTTGGTACAACGATTAGGTAGTATATTATACTAGTGGTCGCCTAGCGGTCGAAATTCGACCATAATTAGTTTAAATTATAAGTTTGAACAAGTAAGGTTCTGTTGTCAAAGACTATATTCTATCACAGATTTCGCTACACTGTTAATTTGACTTTAATATTAAACAAAAGAGTATATATGTGTCAAATACATGGTAGTGTGTGTAATGTTTTTTTTTTATTGATTCAATGTATTTTTGTATGCATAATTTAAAAAAATATTAGCATTCTGCACTCCTTCTCTATATAAACTATAAGTGTGCGAAATTTCATACTCCTACGTAAAAAGGGCTACAAAGTTTTTGCTTCACGTATTAATATAATGGTATACCAATCTGGTACTGTGTAGAGAAATAGGTACTTCGTAATATGCATATTTAATATATATTTAAATGTGAAAGTAAATCTGTCTGTTACACTTTCACGAAAAAACTACGATGTCGATTTTGCTAAAATTTGGTTTATAATATGTAGTTTCAATAACAAGAATGAACATTGCATAGCTTATCCAGGAAAATGAGATACTTTGGGATAGCATCACTTTCTTGGCTGTAATCATCTATCCCGCGGAAACGATGTCATATACCGGAATAAAAAGCATTGTAAGTGTTAGGTTTTTTTATGTCATCACTCGTGGTCCCAGGCAAACATGATATTATATAGACTCAATGTAATAGTAATAAGCTGTTTTTGTAACATAGAATAAAAAAGAATGAAAAGAGAGAAAATGAAAGAAAAGATAAATATAAGAATAAAATATACAAAAAAGAAATATAAAAATCTAAAAAAGTAAAATAAGGCCGGATAACCTTGTCTGTCCGGCGGAAGTGACTTGATAAAAAAATAAAAAACCTGACATTAAGCCCGGGTCATACCTACCATAAGCGTTGACCCGGGATATAATTTTGTAGTTTTCACGTTATGCTCTAACAATGGACAAATATTCTGAAAATTGCATTTTCAAAATCGCATAGTCCGAATTTGTCTCTCTGATATTTTCTCTTTTTAAATTCATTGTTCAAACTAGACACTTTAATGCCCGGTTTCTGAGGTTACCAGTTATGAGTCCAATAACAATTGATTCCATAAAGTTATCTAATAGATAAACTTAGGTTAACTGTTAACCTACAACTAGTAGTACCAAACTCGCCATTAGATGGATCTATTTATGAAGGAATATCTAATATTTATTTACATCAAACAAAAACGTCAACAACATAACGTCAAACAAAAGATATGGAATAGATAAACCCCTAATATTGGTCAGTTAAGTTGAACCTTTTTTTTTTTTTGGGCAGGGGAAGTCCGTTTGAGGACTAAGCCGCGACAGGCACAGAAGCCTAGGGGAATAATTCGCGACCCGTGTGTGGGATTCGCCAGATCGGGGGTGGCACTAGCGCGCCCAGTCAAAACTGGTGCCACGCTATTGCCACTCCCCAGTTAGGGATACCCACTAAAACCCCTGGGTGTTCCGTCCTGCGCCTTATGCCAGGGCTACGGGTAATTGGGATTCCCGGCTCCGCATGCCCTGGCAGGCGTGGACCTCCCTCACGAGGCCTCTTCCATTGGGTTAAGTTGAACCTAGTTTAACTATCGTACGATGGTGTGTTCAAATATGCAGTTTTATAAGTTATTGAACCGATAACTCTGACGAACAGATAAACTACAGTTAAAAGTACCTCAGAAACCGGGCGTAACAGATTTATTATACTCCTATCAATTGAGAAATTGCTTATAATCTTTAAATTTTTTTTCAAACAAGAAATAAATATACAAGTTCAATTAACCAAGATAAACTATTTCTTAATTATCATCGATGAAGATCTGATTAAATACTTTTCAACAATTGTAAGGAAAGTATTTGAAACATTTATTACTGCAAAAAAATGTTTAAAAGTCGTTTCCCCCTTTTTGCAAAAGTGTAGTATTTTTATTGAAGTTATCTGATTCTTTGATTTACGTTGCAAAACTGATAATGATCTTGCATCAACTAATTGTTTATTACAAGAAAAAATAACAAAAAACACTTCCTTGCTATGTGAAGAACAATTATTCGATCGTGTAAGTATACTTAGTTTATAGATAGGAAGATAATTATTGTACACCAGACCAATAAATAAAATTGAAGTATTAATCAGTCTATGATTTCAAAGTATATATCTTAAAAAGTGAAAACTGCTGTTTATACGATGTTTATAATCAACAGTTTTTAGAAATGTTGAAACTGTAACAGCTTGACGAGTTTCAATTCAGCTTGCCGTGCAGGAACGGTGAAAGAATACAATTTCCTGCGGCCGGCGGCCTTTCTTAAGAGGCGACAAAACAACCTACAGCCAGTTGGTAAGGCACTTGCCCGTCTGGATGGCTACCACCCTTGGCCTAAAGTATGCCGCCATAACATGCTTGAGTTCTAGCATTAGTGGCTAGTCTAGTCCTTCTTTAGAGAGCAGCAGTGAATTTATAGCACCTTTGATGTTGCAAATGTCTATAGGCGATGGTAACCGCTTCCCATCCTCTTAATTTTTTTTTATTGCATGAGTTCAGCAGACAGGCAGACGGCCCACTTGATGGAAAGCAGTTACCATCGCCTATGGACATTTGCAACACCAAAAGTGCTACAAATGCGCTGCTGCTCTCTTAAGTGAGACTGGAACCTGGTCACTAATGCCGGAACACAACTCAAGGTTGTTATGGCGGATACTCTAGACCAGGGGTGGTAGCTATCCAGTCGAGCAAATACTCTACCACCTGGAAGATTTACGCGCATAGTATTTCGATGTTTTGCATGATTGAGAAGATATACTTATTAGGACACAGTAATAAACGTGGTTTAAGTCGTATTCAAGAAATTGACAATACCAGGAGCGAGGTCAACGCATTTCCAGTCTATTAGGTTGAGATAAAAAGGATGGGATACGATTCGGAGATGGGATAGGCGGAATAAGATACAGAAATCAGACAGGACGAAATAGAGAGATGAATTCTTAATATGTATGGAGATTTTCAAATTAATTCGACGTCTGGAAATCAATGAAAATTACATTGAAAGTCAAGTCAGATCGACTACATACCTACACATAAAACAATAGAACGATTTTTCCTTTTAACAGTATAATTGCATTGATGTTTGCTGGAAACTATGATCAGTTTTATCATTCTTTGTTCTTCTTACATCCAGTCATTTGATATTACTTTTGCCTATAGAAGTGAGTGATTTTATTCAGTAGGTACTGAACAAATAAATGTCCGGGTAAATAAATTACAAAATCTAATATTCTTGTCAACGAAGGTTATTAGGCTAACAAGGCGCAATGACGATTTCCGTGTTTTCTTGGAATATTTTAATAATTGGAAAAACAATAGTTATTCCAAACGAGTAAACGGAAACGCGCCATATTGTACATTACATATTATGTACTCACATGCTTTATTATAATCATTGAATAAAAATCTTTATTTACCATGATCAAGCAACTTATACAATACATAATTTAAAAATCTGTTCATTTTAGAATAGCACGTAAACAAATGTTTTTTACTTTATAAAACCTAATTTAAATAAAGAAATTAATAAGTTAAATTGAAACTAACAATCATTATAATAAAAGTCAAAGGAATTAATTAATTAAACAGCTGCGGCCAATACAAAGGTCTAAAGTATGTCGCCATAACAACCTTGAGTTGTGTTCCGGCATTAGTGACCAGGTTCCAGTTTCCCTTAAGAGAGCAGCAGCGCATTTGTAGAAACTTTGCTGTTGCAAATGTCCATGGTAACCGCCTTGCATCAAGAGGGCCGTCTGCCTGTCTTCTGATCTCCTGCAATAAAAAATACAAAAAAAACAAAGTACTGTCGAAACTATCGTTGTCAAAATAGAATTGGCTCCTGAAGTGTGATATTCTTGAGAGTGTATGTATGTATTTATTCGTACTATTGCACATATAATTAATATTTTAAACATACATTTTTTCTTTTTTTATATTGTACGAGTTCAGCAGACGGCCTATGCCACGAAAGCGATTACTGTCGCCCATGGACACTTGCAACACCAAAAGTACTACAAAGGCGCTGCCGCTCTCTACTCCGAGACTGGAACTTGGCCAATAATGCCGGAACACAACTTAAGGTTGTTATGGTGGCATACTCTAGACCAGGGGTGGTAGCCATCCAGACGGACAAATACCCTATCACCACAATAAAGAAATACAAACTGTTTTTAAAAGAAAAAAATAAACTGATGTATATCAAACCCATTTTTTTTGTTACATTACTTATTACCTTTTTTTGATGCATAAGTGAGTTGTGTAAGTTGAATCAACAATTCACCACTGTGTGCTGAAATCCTACAGAACTTCTATAGAAATTCTACAGGATTCAACTCACAGTGGTGAGTTGCTCCGATTCAAGTGACAGTGGTGAGTTCCTCCAATTCAAGTCACTGTGGTGAGTTGCTCCAATTCAAGTCACTGTAATGAGTTGCTCCAATTCAAGTCACTGTGGTGAGTTGCTCCAATTCAAGTGACAGTGGTGAGTTGCTCCAATACAAGTCACTGGTGAGTTGCGCCAATTCAAGTGACAGTGGTGAGTTGCTCCAATTCAAGTCACTGTGGTGAGTTGCTCCAATTCAAGTCACTGTAGTGAGTTGCTCCAATTCAAGTCACTGTGGTGAGTTGCTCCAAGCTTGTAACATAAAAAAAGATCGATTACAGCTGTTATTTTAGTTCAGGTAATTAAAAATCAAAGTACAGGTATATACATGTTGAATTTTTCAAGTGGGCCTCTGTGGTCAAATCCAAAACTATAATGAAGATTTTAGAAATATTTACTAAATTGAGTCAATTTACTCGAGAAGCATAGAACTGAAAGAACTCGGCTATGTTCAATGACATTGAATAAGTTACTTATATATGTATCGCTTTGGTTGATTCATCCAAATTGAAAAACAAACCGTTTAATATCGGCTTAACATATATAGCGAATAATAATACTCTAAGGAGTCTCGATATAGCTGATTTTCATGAAAACTAAAGCGGTATAAGTAGATATTTGAAAATCAATTAAGTACCCTAATCAGCAATCGAATCGACTGAATTTGAAAAAACACCACTGTATTATTACACTAACCCATAGTGTAGTTTTTAAGGTTCAATTTCTGTAATGCCAAACATCAAACTAAGGGAAAGTGTTTATTTTTAACAAAATGTTTAATTAACTTAAGGAAAATAGTATTTTCCTTACATTAATTTAATATTAAACTGCACCAATATTTACCCAATATGGCAGTAATGAAATCATTCTATTGTAACTAGGCACTTACAAATTAATTTGAGTTCTAATAATAAACGAAAGTTAATATACACCCCCGATCTTGAACTTTTTGGAGGGGGGGGGGGGGGGCAAAAACTGAAAATTACCGCCCTCGCTGGCCTAAGTTCCACTGGAGAACATTTTTGTAGGTCATACATATAAGTTAAAATATAATTTTACTTCCTATGTACACCGGTTAGCAACGCGTTATTGCTGTTAAGGAGAAGAAGCGTCAAGAAACTCCCCAGCGACACCTCTAGCTAAAAATTGTTTTTCTTTATATTTCTTATTCTATTTATATGCCACGTTCTTTTTTATACGTTTTATACAGAATTATGTTACAGAATTACTTTTTAACGAATTAATATATTTTTACCTTAAGTCATCATCATTGCAGCAGACATAGGCCTCCCGGATAGAACTCCACTATGACCGGTTTAGCGCTGCTCTGCGGCTTTTAACCTACGCGTCCCGCAAAAAGCAATTTATGTGCTTAATGTACTGGACGTCTTAGTCGTCAAAGTTGCGTTAATGATAATAATAATGTTATCCGTGCAGGAACGGAGAAAGAATACCATTTCCTGCGGCCGAGCGGCCTGTCGTAAGAGACGACTTAACAACCCACAGCCAGGTGGTAGAGCATTTGCCCGACTGGATGGCTACCACCCCTGGTCGAAAGTATGTCGCCATAACAACCTTGAGTTGTGTTCCGGCATTAGTTTGCAAATGTCCATAGATTTGGTAACCGCTTTTCATCAAGTGGGCCGTCTGCCGGTCTGCTGATCTCCTGCAATTAAAAAAAATGATAAGTTGTGTATTTGTCTGCGAAATTTGGATTTCGCAGGACCCCCCCCCCTATTGAGACTCATTCCTGTCGTCGATCCCAAGGACTATGACGTTGTGGTAATCATTCTGCACCTAAGCACCACATAATAATGAGTTGTCCCATTCATTGTTTTAAAATATAAATCACTATACTCCTACTAAGCATTTACTTTACTTTTGACAGCTTTATTATTATTTATTTAGGTTTATGGCTTGGCAGCTAGGCCTTTAAGCCAGATCTTAGTTTACAATATAGTTTCTTCATTTTCTTAAGCCTATGTGTAGCACAGCTGAACTGTAGGTTATCAACTGACGCCATTCAACGGAGTTCTCTTGACAACTCGAAAGGCCACATATGACTATACAGTTCACATTTCTCCCAAAACCAAATAATGACTACTCAAAAACTATCAATATCCTACAACTATTGTGCATTTTAGAGTAATTTTACACATTTTTAGAAAATAAAACTGCACAGCACATCTCCTTTCAGTTCCCGCCAAAAACTCTCGCTTTTGACAGCTCGATGACGGAACAATTAGTAATGTTCTAATGCGTTACCGACTCGATTTGTTATAAAAATCGACTCCATTTATAAATAAATTTTAATTAATTTAACTTATTCATAGATTTATTATTTATTTATTTATAAATTATCATTGTGTTTAATTCGGCAAAATAAAATGGCACTTATAATAATTGCGGTATTATTTTTTCTTTAAAGTAGAAAAATTTTCATTTTCCAATCGATTACTTGCGAGTATTTACGTATAGTGTCGATGGTTTAATAGTCGGTGCGTTACTTGAGTTTCAAAACATCACTATTACATCACCCACAACTATAAAGTACGACAATTATGTCATTTGTTTCATATCGGCTTTACTGTTAAGAAATATGTAACTTGATAGATGTGCAAACGTCAAAAGTAAAATAAACGTTTGGAAACAGTATAGTTCACTTTCATGTTCTAAATTTTTCGTACATGAAGAAGGTATCTGTATTTTTTTGGTTGGTTGTGTTTGTCACGCGATTTACCTATCAATTGTGAACTGATTTTTTTTTATTCGAAAAAATACTTCTTAAGTGGTCGAATTGTCACCAAATCAGGATCTGATGAGTGGATCCCAGGAACATCGAGAGCAACCCTCGAACATTATAGACACGTACAACGTGCTCATTTTTTACTAAAGCTATTCAAGTACTTGCGTAGCTAACTAAAAGGTAGAAAATATTTTTTTTAACAAAAATCAAATTCGCCTTCAGAAGAAAGTAAAATGCATAAAATAACTATTTTCTACAACATCCTGAAGTCAAACTCAAGTAAAACATTAAAAAAAACAACGAATTTGCAAATAATAGTAATTTTTATGTCTTACTTCGCACCTACTTTAAGATGTAGTAGAAAATATTTTTCTTTTGCTTTTTAATTATTTTTGAAGTCGGTTTTGTTATTTGTTAAATAAATTTTACACTAAAAAATCTCGTGCCTCTTTTATCCGCTCCTCTCCGCCCGTTTTCGCTTTTATAAATACGCTTTCCGCTTTTAATTTTAAAATCCGAATACGAAAGCTTTCTAATGATTTCAGCTCGTTTAAAATTGGAATGCCATTTGTCTATTCGTCATAATTAGTGCCTATTAATCAAAGTGACAAATCGGATTGCAATGGTGACCACCGGATAATTGGGTCAGCACCAAACCATACTTCACTGTCACTAACAGTACTCTATGTGTAAAGTTATGTTCAAATTGGAGCTTACGAGCAATATTTTTTAAAGCTCCATAGTATGACAGTAAGGAACTTTTAAAATTGTTGAAAACTAAATTATCATCTAAGGTAATGAATGCCGCAGCCGTGTACATTTTGTACTAGCTTGTACAAAATGTAGACGACTGCGCTATGCACCCCTACAAACTTAGACATGTTTGTTTGGGTGCATAGAACTATCTTGTTTGACGTCAATCAAATACCTAAAATTTGTCTGAGGAGATTATTTTAAAGCTACAATATTCACGGATATTTTAAACCCGCCACACTTTGCACGAATAGTGCAGGAAAGAGGAAGTCACTTCACTACCTTTTTTTCGAGTAGAATCCGTTTGCAAACACCCCACTTCTCGGGGACATGTTTAGCAGTAGAGAAATGTGAGATTGATCAGCATTATTGCCGGATAACCCACTAAACACCCCTGTATTCCTCCTGACGTCATAATAAGCCAGGGCCACGAGAACAGGTCGTGGCTAACGCCGCAACCCTAGCCGACTTGAAGTCGCCTCTATCTACGGGTAAACGTCCGGGCCGGGAGATACGGGCACTCCACTACCTGACTTATTTACCAATCGTCGCGCGCAAAATTTAAATACGCCTCGAATGAAGTTGTTCCGTAAGTTTACGCTGGTCCAGTGAAATATTATCGTTTATTACACTTTATAGTGTATTGCGCGAAAGAGATAACATGCGCGTCTGAACAGCGGCCGAACGAGAAGGCAACACTCTTCTCACTCCGTTTTGTCTGTGAACCTTACAACTGCGTATTGCGCGATGACGCGTACAAACTTCAAGGCCGCATTTTAGTTTTGTTCGTAGTATACATCTTGCTTCTTTAAAAAGTATTCCAATATATATGTATAAGGATAAACAAAACTATAAACTTATCGTACGTGTGAAACCCATATTAAACGTAAACAAAACTTCTCAACCTAATTAAGCTAATGGTCTAATAAAACTTGTAATGTCGTATGTACCTATGCATATATATATGTTTTTGATTGTATTATTCTTTTGTTGCAACAAACATAACCTTGACATAATAACTATTAATTAACATTGCATGTTGATTGATATAAAAGGACGTGAATAATGTTTTAACGATCTTTTTAGAAGTCTGTAACATTTTGGTAAAAACCAAACGCATATAAAATTTTCAAGAACTTAAGTCCGTTTCAGTCCTTCTGTGAATGTTACAACCATTTTTTTTTTAAGTTACTGGGCTTTAGGTCTCTAGATAGTGGAACATTGTCCCCAAAAACTTTTTTTTATTGCAGGAGATCAGCTGACAGGCAGACGGCCCACTTGATGAAAAGCGGATACCATCGCCTATGGACATTTGCAACACTAAAGGTGCTACAAATGCGCTACTGCTCTCTTAAGGGAGTCTGGAACCTGGTCACTAATGCCGGAACATAACTCAACGTTGTTATGGCGACATACTTTAGACCAGGGGTGGTAGCCATCCAGTGGGGCAAATGCCCTACCACCTGGCTGTGGGTTGTTAAGTCGCCTCTTACGACAGGCCGCCCGGCCGCAGGAAATTGTATTCTTTCTCCGTTCCTGTACGGATAAACTTTAGTTAGGGTTCAAAACACTTTGTCGTATTTATTTATGTTTGTTTCTGGGTTATGAAAATTCGGTGAATATATGTAAGAACGCTATGTTCGGGATGTCATCTTATTTTTGGCATAATAATTTCATTGAATTGGGGAAATATCCTAAACTCATAGAGACCCTAATTTGACGATATGGATAAAATTGCACAGGAACATGTCGCCTCTTTGCTTCAATAACGTGATGTGTCCGATAAACCGTTTTTCTTTTATTTGATAATTAAAATAATTTCCGATTTCATTTTTCTAAAAAACGTGAAATCTTTTATAATACATTGTTTTTAAATCCCTTCCACCGGACAGACAAGGTGGGATTTTTATGTTTTATTTCTATTTATTAATTATATTTTCGTTTTTATTCTTTTTGAGCTTTTTAATTAATTTTTTTATCTTTTTTTTTAATGATCACTTAAATCTATTACATCAGATCCTTATTCTAATATAACATCCTTCTTTCTTAACCTAGATATTCTACTTTCTTATTCATGCTATGAATTGGTTACTATGTTATAGTACATTGTTGATTGACAGTAAAAAAGTTATTCACTTCGATACTATTCTTTTTTGAAGGTTAATAAAACTCTTCTAAAATTTCAATTTTCAAGATAACACATTATTGAAGCAAAGAAGCGATGTATTATATATGTCCCTGCATAAAGGTGCATAAAAATTTATACATACATACATACATACATAACTTCACGCCAGTTCCCTTGCGGGGTAGGCACGAATAACAGAGCGCCAGTTAGGTCCATTCTTACACACCTCACTTGCTTCTTTGACATTCATAACTCTTGTCATGCACACTCGTCTGTTCTTAAGGCTCCTGACATCACCCTCCGCTAGTACACGATCAATTTGATCATGGAAGGTGTGTCGTGGCCTTCCACGACTTCTGCATCCATCCACTTTTGCATTGTATATCTGTTTAGTCATTCTTTCATCATGCATTCTTTCCACAAATTTATATAGCCTATATAAATAAAAAATTAGCCACCAACATGTTGAAGTTGTTGACGCATAGTTTAACTGTAAGGATACTGTTCTAGGGCTAAGTTTGCCTTATAGCATAGTTGTATATGTGTGTATTATGTATAATATCGTTTTATGTGTGTGTTTTGAGCCGATTCGGACGTTGTGAAAATTATAGGCTGATTTTGACTATAACAAATAACCATTATATTTATACGTGAAACAAAAACTTTGTACCCCTTTTTACGAGAATGGCGCGGACGGAGGAGTATGAAATTTCGCACACTTATAGTTTATATAGAGAAGGAGTGCAGAATGCTAATATTTTTTTTTAATTTTGCATAAAAAAAACATTACACACATGTATTTGACACCCACACGCATATATACTCTTTTGTTTATGATTAAAGTCAAATTAACAGTGTGGCCTTGGCGAAATCTGTGATTATAGAAGTATATATAGTCTTTAACAACAGAACCTTGATGATGTTCCAACTTATAATTTAAATTAATGTGGTACTTGGTATACAGGGAATCCTGCCGTAATTTCAAGTCAAGCGTGGACGAAGTCGCGGGCGTATCCTAGTATTGCATAATTACGTTAAATTGAAAATATAAGCCTGCAATTATCTTCTCAACAATTCAATACAGTTGGTTCTTAAGACATTGTCTTTGTTGGTTCTGACGGTTTTACAACTTGCTAACTGGATAATAACATTGCAAACAGATGACGATAAAGCGAAGGTTTGTCTGTGTATATTATTATGATGGAAGTGGCTTTTGTGAATATTTTCTGTTAAGACTTATTAAAACTTTGTGTAGAGATTATATTTAAATAATTTAGGAATGCATATGCAAGGCCACGAACTGTGAAGGATTCTGTAGAGATGAGAGCACTGTTTTGGTCAAATGCGTCTAATCCCGATGTAAAGTACAATTAATTATAATCTATGTTTCTCCCATAACAATTAGCCACTATAGCAAGCTGATATGACTTGTGCATCCGACCAAAGTCGAAGTATGATTTTTTTGTCACTAAATTCGCTCGTTACTAAACACAACTGCTTTCAAATATTACTATAGGTGGCACTATTGGAACAAATGTTATTACCTTACGGTACCTAATTTCGGTAGACTTTCATAGTAATTCATGTTCGGGCCTTAGTGATTTTGTCCCAATAAGACGCTGTAACAGGTTCCTAGTAGGCCAACATCAAGTGAATTGAGTGCATCGTGCCATAGTACTCTGGTTGTTTAGTTGACAAACTCGGAATACGGTATTTTCAGTTATTTTCCCGTAAAAATATATACCTACAGATATATATATGTATTCCATAAAAAGTAGGTTATCATATGACAGTCGGCGGCCTCTGTGGTTGAGCGGGCTAAGTCTTAGCAGGCTAAACTCGCTGGAAAGCAGAGGCTACGGGTTCGATTTCTGGCATGGTAAATTTCGGAAACGAACTTTCTGTTATTTACTTTGGTCTGTGATCAGCCCTAGAGTGGTCCGTTGTATATTACAAGTAACACAAGCGTAACTTGCTTAGCTTGGCGATATACAATGAGTGTGCTTGTCGGACGATTATTAAAAAAAAATATGTTTATGACTTTTAAATTCTGTAATATATCAAAATGTAAAAAATACGAGAATTTAAGTTAAAATTACTATATTAATTCCAAATATTTTTATTGAAATCTATTGAGCAGTTTCGAAGCTTATTCGAAAATTATTTTCAAACAAACTGACAAACAAAAATTTTGCCTTACACTTATTATTTTCATGATATTCAAAATTATATTCTGTAAGTTTTAATACTCTTATTTTTTTTCATTAGGCAATATCTGTTTTAACGTGTAACTGACTCTTATGTACATTGCTTATAATAAATAACCATATACTCACAGTGAAGAAACAAGTTTTGAGTAAACCTGCACAGTGAGATTGCCAACAGAGCAATAAAGTTTTGACTTTGTGTTCCAAAATACCCTTCACTCGCATTTTTGAAAATGCTAAAACTCGCTTTTAATTATTTTTTGTTTATATTTTCACTTTGCTTTGACGCGCGGTGAATTTCTGTGTTCTGTGAGGTTGTCAATATACCTGCGATAAGTCTGGCGAATATGCTATCCATTCCCCTAAATGATAACATCCAAGCCCAGCAGTGGAACGCTAAAAGGTTTATATTATATTTCTGCCATTAAAATATCGATGAGTTTTCAACACAGCAATCCCCGTAAACTTCCGCGCTGATTTTATTGCACTGTAGTGCATCGCAGTGTGGGTCGCTAGCGCACGCGGCCGGAGCAAGGTCATTGGTTCCGGTGGATATGAGTTCCGTATTTATTAGGACATAAGCAAAATCAACATGATTTTAATAAAAACTGGTCTCTCAAATATTGACGGTCAAGCACAAATCAAACAAAAAAAATATTTCCAATTTAAGCTTGATTCAGATTATGAGTGGTGTCTGAATCAGTAGTTGTTACATTAACACGATTATGGGTCGTCCTATATTCTTTATCAGTTTTAAAACTGAGGTCTTACTCTCAAACGTCTTTTGTGGTTCGTTTTCGTTTCAGATCTTCTTTTGCATGATTTTAATTTATATTTAAGTGCATTTTACGTTATATCGTTCTATTTATTTTTCTGTTATTGTTGACTTTATTGTTGTAGTTCTAAATATTTTTTGTTTTTCATTTTCATATAATTTCATAAAATATTTGAGTACGAAAACTAACAACGAAACTCATTTGACGGTAAACTATTTGAAGCGTTATTTCTTAAAATTAATTTATTTTTTGGTATTTTTTTAGTAAATTTATATTAATAGTAAACGTAAATTAATTACATTTTTTTAAAATTTAACTTCCAGTATTCTACTAATCAGTGTTTCAATCATTATTCAAATATTAGAAATTCAATATTATTTTTGCTTGAATTATCATAATTTTGAAATAGCCATGCGCTGACCTGATTAACTGCCCTGTGTATATCATATGAAATAGGCACAAATTTTTCTCTGTTTTTTGCTTTAGATGTACAATTATGAAGTGTGATTAATCTAAAAGCGTAACAAATTCAATATAAAATGCCTCTATACACATGTGTGATGTCCCTATATTGTTTTATAAAATTGCAGACTAACAATAAATAGACTTAGTTAAATTTCTCTTGCTCTACAACTTAATTAAATTCCTTTCACCGTGTAATAAAATCTGTTCTGAATTTATAATAGAAAATCCGCAAACAGACCAACTTCATAGCCACCCTACTTGCGCAGCCGCATGCTCTAACCTAGAAACTGGCTGGATTTTGTGACATTCGCGTCTCTGTCGATGTGTGCGTTACCCATTCACAGATGTGTTTGTCTATTTCACACAAACGTATTCTATTTACCGTTACGTTCTAATGACACTATTTGATTTTGAACTTTATTATTTTGCAATAAGAGTGCGCGTTTGTTTTTTGTTGGTGTATGATAAGTTTGCAATGTTAGATGACATGGTATTGGTGGCTTTTCGTGTGATAAAATGGGCGTAGCTAGTTATAGTTTGGTGCATTTATAGAATAGTCAATTTGTTTTGTTCATTAGTACATTTAAGTGAGGATAAGTTACACTTAGTTTTTTTATGTGAATTAATGATGATAGTGAATGTTTCTGCTTCAAATATTTCAGTTTAAATAGTGAGTTATTTATGATATTTAAAATTATTTTAATTCGTTTCAAGTGGGCCTTCAGGGCCAAATCCTAAACTATACGAAATAGCGAAAAACAGACAAGGGAGTCTCGCCGCCGATTTTGACGAAAACTAAAATGGTAACATTAGATTTTTGAAAAATCAATTACACTCGTCAGGAATCGTATCGGCTAATTTTGAAAAAATAAATAGATAATATTATTGTATAAAATTATTATCCTTTCCCTTAGTTTGTGGCGTTTGACATTCCTTCGCAGAAATTGTTCCTTAGAAGTTAGAGAGAGGTAGAGAGAGAACTACACTATTATTTGATAATTCTTCACGTGATTTGAGAACTGGTCCCTACCTCGGACTACGAATCAGTATGGCGATACAGCGAAGTAACGTAGCCAGCCTTCCGGAAACCTTTTAGTTACACGTCGCCTTCAATGACCTAGACTCGGTATTCTACTTATAGTCTTAAGTGATTATAGATAGAATATAACTAATAAACATTTACAGTTTATACTTTATTTATGTTTTGATGTATTTAATTTTTTTTTAAACTAAACAGAGATAGGAAAGACGATAATATAATTATGTATACATTGTTTCTCCTCACAAGATCATTTCTCTATGAAACACACTCGATTTTTGCACTGAAAATCACTTTTTAATTATGTTTAAGTTAAACTTAGATTAGTAGTAGTTTAAAATTAACCTTTTAAATACACAATTTAACTAAAATATTGTTAAAAATTTATTTTGTTTAAAAAAGCGCGATATGGGTAAATCGGTTGTTGTTTTGTGGGCTATGTTTAGACGAAGAGGTAATAATAGGTGAATATGTATATCTAAATCTAACAGATTTTCCGAAAATATCTTAACTAAATCTGGTCACGCTTCGCTGTGACTGAGTCCTTTGTTTTTTTTTTAATTATCTAAGGCTGTCAAATAGTTTGTAATTTCCGTTTCCCGTGGAAAATTTGATTTATTAAAATATACCTCTATTAAAATGTAACATTATGTGAAAAAAAATAATTAAATCCATCGATTGCTTTGCGAGTTTTGCGAACACAAAACACGGGGCTGCATTTTTGTACAGATTTATACATCTTATCCTATAAATAATAATCCTAAAATATTATAAACGCGAAGATTTGTAAGTTGTATGTTTGTTTTTTATCCGTGCAGGAACGGAGAAAGAATACAATTTCCTGCGGCCTGGCGGCCTGTCGTAAGAGGCGACTAAACAACCCACAGCCAGGTGGTAGAGTATTTGCTCGACTGGATGGCGACCACCCCTGGTCTAGAGTATGCCGCCATAACAACCTTGTGTTGTGTTCCGGCATTAGTGACCAGGTTCCAGTCTCCTTTAAGAGAGCAGCAGCGCATTTGTAGCACCTTTGGTGTTGCAAATGTCCATAGGCGATTGTAACCGCTTTCCATCAAGTGGGCCGTCTGCCTGTCTGCTGAACTCCTGCAATAAAAAAAAATATAAAAAAAAGAATGTATGTATAGATGTATGGATGTCGGTATGGATATATAGATGTATGTTTGTTACTCTTTCACGCAAAAACTACTTAATGGATTTTGATGAGACTTTACAGTAATATAGCTTACACATCAGAATAACACATAGGCTATAATATATAAAGATATAGTATGAACTATCCAATATATAACGATTTTCCATCACCAGGCGGGTGAAACCGCGGGCGCAGCTAGTAGATATTTCTGGAAAGATATAACAACCGTAATGAACAGATGGTTTTTATAAATGTAGCGTTTTTGCTATTTCACTACAGAACTCTGCAACCCCCAAACTGTGCAAGTAACGCTTGTATTATAGGTAACGGACTCACTCTGGGGCCATACACTCAGACTCGTAATGGAAACTTCGTAAATCAAAATTACCATGACAGGAATTGAACCGGGGACCTCTATGTTCTAGTAAGCTAGGCAAGCAAAAACATAGCCCACTCAACCACAGAGGCGGTCAAATGATTTTAAAATGTAAGATAACCTTTTAGCTCTTAAAACAGTGTCAGACATCAGCTGTGCAGTTGCATATATAAGTATAGTTAGGTATTGCATTTCGCGCTGCACATGGTCGCATGAGCCGACCGTGACATACAAATCATACAAACACATACAGACAAACATGCGTGTGCGCATATATCTATGTATTAGATCTCTGTTTTAGTAGAGGATGTGTTTCATGGCCATGTTTTTAGTTATGTTAGGTTGGATCTTTTTAAAATATACTTAATATTACGCTCAATATTTTAAGGGAGTAGGTAGTGTTGTTCTTATTAGCCAGTTCCTACGTCTTGCTATCTACATATGACAGCCTCTGTGGTTAAGTGGGCTAAGCCTTTGTCGGCCTATCGTATTGGAGCACTGACACCGAGTTCGATTCCTGGTCACGTAAATGTTGTGAACGAAGTCTCCGTTATTTAGGTACTATGGTCTGGGTGTCTGGGATCGGCCCCAGAGTGGTCCGTTGTAACTTGCTTAGCTCTTCGTAGCTCGTTATTTAAATTGTAACTTGTTGTTGTTTTACATGCCTTATTGCCAAGCGCTAAAACTCGCTTTTAAATATTTGATACGCCACATTTTTTTATTTATGTTTTTACTTTGCTTAGAATACCCAGTCACAGTATACTCACGCATATTTATCACATTTATGAAGATGTTTTGAATTGAGACAAGCGATTGATATTATATTTCTATCATTAAAATATCGATGAGTTTTCAACACAGCAATCCCCGTAAACGTCCGCGCCGGTTCCCCGTAAACATGCCTTATTGCTAGTTGAAATTTTACCGTAGTAATGCACGGAAACGCGGTCGAAATGTCCTTTTAAACATCCATATAAAGTAAGTAGTTCTGAGAAATTGTGACATAAAGTAACAAATGGTCAGACGGAAGGATATAAGGATATCATAATGATTTTTACTTAACTCGCTATGAGACCCAAAAAGGCTAATGTGAACGCAATCAAAAGCTGGTTGGAAAATTTTAATATACAGAGGGAAAACCTCACAGTATCATAATAAATTACCTGCAAATAATATTTTAAATTCATTGCGTTGAATATTTTATCTTTCCTAGAATTGTAAACATGTGTTTTGTAACGGAAAAATGTTTATAGAAATCGTTAGGTTTAATATAAACTCGTCCCAATTTATAGGGAAGCAGACATCATATCCGCCATCATATTTTTGAGGCCTACCACTTTGATTCTTTCGGAATTCTCATTTACTATAATATAGATAAAGTAATAATCAAAATTCAGAGAGAAAAAAAGACAGTTTTTATAACTTTCAAAAGCAAATAAATCGTTACCTACTAACTTTAACTAGTGGTCGCCCGTGGTCGAAATACGACCATAATAATTAATGTCAAAGACTATACTTCTATAATCACAGATTTCGCCAAGGCAACAATAAACAAAAGAGTATAATCTGCGTGTGTGTCAAATACATGGTAGTGTGTGTAATGTTTTTTTATTGATTCAATGTATTTTTTATGCATTATTAAAAAAAAATATTAGCATTTGTCGCTACTTCTCTACAAACTATAAGTATCTGAAATTTCATACTCTTCCGTCCGCACAATTTTTGTAAAAAGGGGTACAAAGTTTTTGCTTCACATATTAATATAATGATTTGTATAAGTAGTGCCACTAGTACTACTGCACAGTAATATTTGCGGGCAGTTGTGTTTCCTAATCAGATATCCACAGAGCACATTAGGATAGATCATTCTTACTTCGACTTTGGTCAGATGCACATGTCATAGTAGCTCTCTAGGGTGGCTAATTATTGTATTCTTACTCCGTTCCTGTCCGGATAAATTTCTGTATATAAAAATAAAGTTCTAAGTGTTCTGCTGCATAAATCCTTTACTAGCAATACTTCTAGTAAACATTCGTATAGGTAGACTTGTAGTTTCCGAGAAAAATTACTATAACATACAACGATAGACAAAAAAGACGATTTTCTAATTTGAAAAATTCTATCAGTGTTAGATAGCTCATTTATCGAGGAAGGCTATAGGCCATATATCATCATACTAAGACCAATAGTAGCGGAGCACCAATGAAGAATGTTTCAAAATCGGGGTGTTTTGGAAACAATCCACTATTAGCAATACTTCTAGTAAACATTCATGTAAAAAAATTACTATAACATATAAAGAGAGACGAACAAGACGATTTTTAAGACTTCCCCCTCATTGCCACAATACTATATATACGTGATAGTTAAGCTACAGTTATATGCAATAATTCACTTCAGGTTCACGTAAAAAGTATGAAATCGCAGTATGAACCTAATATAACAATAATAAGTTCTCACACGATTACCTCGAAAGCAAAAATGTTACAAAAAGTTATCTGGAAATTATCTAAGTCATAAATTAAAGCGCTAGCAGTAAAAATATGACTTCAGTCGAATTCTTTGGAGCAAAAAGGTGTGAATTACTAGTATTTCCATATCTTTTGCTAGTTAAAATTCTTTTTAAATCATTGTTTTTTGGTGTCAGTAATGGTATATGAGGCTTTATCGCAGTGGCGTAGCTTGCCTTAGACGGGCCCTTTATCAAAATGTGGTAAAGTAATGTAATGTATAATACATACATACATACATACATAACTTCACGCCAGTTCCCTTGCGGGGTAGGCACGAACAACTGAGCGCCATTTAGGCTTATTCTTACACACCTCACTTGCTTCTTTGACATTCATAACTCTTGTCATGCACGCTCGTCTGTTCTTAAGGCTCCTGACATCACCTTCTGCTAGTACACGATCAATTTGATCATGGAAGGTGTGTCGTGGCCTTCCACGACTTCTGCATCCATCCACTTTTGTAATGTATAATGATATGTAATTTTATATAATTAGTATTATATTGCATATAACTATATATTTATTATGTTTAAATAGTTGCATGTTATCGCTATATCTTGTATATGTATATAACTTACGTGTATTTTTGTATATATAGTATAGTTATATATTTATTATTAAAATGTAAGTAATCGTACAATAATTATGTATACCACCATCGCCACTCCTAATCAGCTATATTCTTGCCACGGGTTGTCTGGAAGAGATCGCTTTTTAGCAATAAGACCGCTCTTTGTACACAATTAGAATAATAACTAGTTCGTAAGTTTTCTGTAATGGTGTACCTACATTAAAGTATATGTATATATATGTGTATATATGTGAATATAAGTTATCACTTTACTTACTGCTCCTAGGAGGTGAGACAAACAATTCAAATCAAAGATACAGTCTTCTCGTCTTTTTATCGCCAAACTTATTTATCAAATCATCTATAGTTAGACGATTTCAGTTTTTCTAGATTTTTTGCCTCTATAGATAATAATGGGAAGTATGATAGCCGTTTCTGTTGGCTAAGCAGTTGTTCTCAAAAATGTTATTGATCTATAAAAGATTGTGCATAACATTTTAAGAATTTTTGCTGACACACTTTCGGGGCCCCGTATCATTGATACGGTTGATACCGCGGTAGCTATGCACCTGCTTTATTGAAAAAAAAAAATAAGTCATTAAAGAGTGTTATTTAACTTAGACGCATTTTATATCACCGCTAATTAATACATACATACATACATAACTTCACGCCAGTTCCCTTGCGGGGTAGGCACGAACAACAGAGCGCCATTTAGGCTCTTTCTTACACACCTCACTTGCTTCTTTGACATTCATAACTCTTGTCATGCACGCTCGTCTATTCTTAAGGCTCCTAACATCACCTTCTGCTAGTACACGATCAATTTGATCATGGAAAGTGTGTCGTGGCCTTCCACGACTTCTGCATCCATCCACTTTTGCATTGTATATCTGTTTATTCATTCTTTCATCATGCATTCTTTCTACATGTCCGAACCACCGGAGCATTCCTTTCCTTACCTTCACCCCGACACTCTCTTTCAGACCAACTGTCTTTCTTACTTCGGTATTACGCTAATTAATAACTTTCAAAATTAAATTATAATCTAAACTAACATAAAAATTATACTAGACTGTACAATAAATAAAAAATAAAAAAAAATTATAATTTAGACAATGAAATATCTGTCTTTTCAAGTTACCATAAGAACATCATTATTTAAACTTAACCAGATCTCCTAAAAATCAAACTACAAACGGGTTTTTATATTAAAACTTGTTCAAATACTTTGCGGCTACAAAGCGGCTAAAACATTCAAAAAATTAATCAATACATAAAATAATGAATAGGAATAATATGTTTCATACATACATACATACATAACTTCACGCCAGTTCCCTTGCGGGAATATGTTATATATAGATAATATGTTTCAAATGCATATTATTTGTTACTATCTAATAATAAGTAGTACTTACAGTAGATACGTTTAAAAATACGTGCAGATATCACGTTTATCAAAAAATATTTTAGCTATTAACTCATTTATGATTTGAATATTAAAATTTTTTATGACAGATATATTCATGCAATTTACGTGCTGATAGGTCTTTTAAGGTGCTCTAGTCATTTTGGGAAAAAACAAAATAATTGTCATGTGCATCTGTTTCAAAGAAAAGAAAATTCCTTTGGCAAAGAAAATACGCATTGCGAATCTTATTGGGATTAAAAAGAATATTCAAAAGATTTGTTATGATGTTACAGCACCATCTGGGATAATATTATAGCTAATGACAATTTTACGCACATGTAACGATGGGTTTAATGCGTTATTTGTTATGCGATACTATAATTAATTCTTAATGACGTTAAATTTTAAGAGATAACGTATATAATAAAACTACGTTTTAACGGTTTTAAGCACTTTAATTTATTTGATTTTTATTATTCCAACGTTTCGGCCACTTTTAAGTAGCCGTGATCACAGAAGACAAAGATGTCAAGTGTCAATGAGTAATGTTAAAGTTTTATTTATCCTACCGTCAAGTTGTTTATTTTAATTGTTTAGTTCTAATTTGGTTTATGGTTATTATTTATTCTATAGGAGCCTAATCTAATTTACTACCGCTTCGCAACATGTTATGGCTTGAAGAGAAGAAGCGGCGCAAGAAACTCTTCAGCAAACATGCTTAGCTCTAATAATTTTATATAATATTAGAAGGGGTGGATGGAAAAAACATCCTTTAAAACGTAGTTTTATTATGTATACTAGTCGCGAAAACTTAAGAAAATATTAGATTACGTATATATGTATATCTATATACACTAATGAGCTAATTGTTTTTTTAATTTAAAGAAACTGCTCATCAACTGATTAATGAAAATCTTACCCATAAACTCCTCTTTAGTCGAATATTTTGAGTACAACCTACGTTAATCATTCAAATTTCGGCCATCTGTGCTCCTCTTAGGTCAACAACAGGTAATACACGTTGATAAGTGAAAAAGAAGATATTCATTGATTAGGGTCTGATTCTGATTCTCTTACTTAAGAGATACCTAATCGTTTCTTAACGAGATTATTATAAGTAAGGCCGCTAATCGTTAACTGTGTTATTTTGAACGCTATAAACAAGAAGCATTTGCACACAGTCACTAACACCAACGTTATCCCAGATGGAGTCCGAGCATCACATTAAATACATAACAAAACAAATTTCTTCTGGGCAACTTTCCCCTCCCCAATCCATCTCCTCTAGCTATCCCCCTATTCTATTCAGCTATCTCACCCCCTCTAGTCCATGTGTCCATTGGCGACGGCAACCACTTTCCATCAACAAACAGTTTGTTTGCTTTCCTCAAGCATATTTATTTACTCACTAGGATACGCCCGCGACTTCGTCCACGCTTGACTTGAAATTGCCGCGGCATTTCTAGGACACAAAGCACCGCAGCATTTAAAAAAGAATGTAAACCACCGTTTTAGAGAAAACTGTGTTGGAATAAGCTAATTATTATGCACCCGGACAACTACAAACCGCTCCCGGGAAAATACCTGGGATGAAAATCACACATTTTATTAAATTTTTTCATCCGTGCAGGAACGGAGAAAGAATACAATTTCCTGCGGCCGGGCGGCCTGTCGTAAGAGGCGACAATACAACCCACAGCCAAGTGGTAGGGCATTTGCCCGACTGGATGGCTACCACCCCTGGTCTGTAGTATGTCGCCATAACAACCTTGAGTTGTGTTCCGGCATTAGTGACCAGGTTCCAGACTCACTTAAGATAGCAGCAGCGCATTTGTAGCAACATTACTGTTGCAAATGTCCATAGGCGACGGTAACCGCTTTCCATCAAGTGGGTCATCTGCCTGTCTGCTGATCTCCTGGAATAAAAAAATAAAAAAAAAGAAAATTTGTTATCGATCAGTGAAAAATTTACTTTGGAATACGATGTTTTTTTATTTGGCCATTTTAAATTACGCCCAGAAAATTTCCCGCGGGATTCCTAATTTCCCTCCTAATATTCTCAAAGCTGTGTTGCAAACAATGATTTCTAAAATTATAGAACCTATAAGTTAATCCGGTTATATTGCTATTTAGGTAGAAAGCTGCGACCTGCTCAACCCTAATCATACCCTATTACCAACGTAAGCCATTGATGATTCAGATAATTTGCTTTTCAGAGAATAATGACAATGGCTCGTTAGGAGTTATTTCGCTTTCCATTTTTGGTACATTAATATAGGTTTTCATTTCTTTATGTATAAAATATCCCAACAAAAGTATGTTAATGGCGGGTGAATCTCTCGAGCGCATCATTGCCTGCAAGCACGTTTGTTTTAGAATTCTATATCTTACATACATACATAACTTCACGCCATTTCCCTTGCGGGGTAGGCACGAACAACAGAGCGCCATTTAGGCTTATTCTTACACACCTCACTTGCTTCTTTGACATTTATAACTCTTGTCATGCACGCTCGTCTGTTCTTAAGGCCCCTGACATCACCTTCTGCTAGTACACGATCAATTTGATCATGGAAGGTGTGTCGTGGCCTTCCACGACTTCTGCATCCATCCACTTTTGCATTGTATATCTGTTTAGTCATTCTTTCGTCATGCATTCTTTCCACATTCCCGAACCACCGGAGCATTCCTTTCCTTACCTTCTACCTTCATTCTATATCTTCTTACGAATTACTTCACTTCAAGTGCCTATTATTTTATTTATTCCGTGAGTTCAGCAGACAAGCAGACGTCTCACCCGATGGAAAGCGGTGACCATCTCCTATGGACATTTGTAGCACCAAAGTTGTAACCAACGTGCTGCCGCTCTCTAAAGGGAGACTGGAACCTAGCCACTAATGGAACACAACTGGATGGCTACCACCCCTGGTTGAAAGTATGTCGCCATAACAATCTTGAGATGTGTTCCGGCATTAGTGACCAGGTTCCAGTCTCCCTTAAGAGAGCAGAAGCGCATTTGTAGCACCTTTGGTGTTGCAAATGTCCATAGGCGATGGTAACCGCTTTCCATCAAGTGGGCCGTCTGCCTGTCTGCTGAACTCCTGCAATTTAAAAAAAAACTCAAGGTTGTCATGGGGGCATACCCTTTTTTTTATTCAAGCAGGGGGAATACATTTCGTACACTATCGGGCCCTTTGTGGGGGTTTGACCAAAGTGGCGAGAGTTAGAACATACGACTGGAAAATAAAATAACAAAATCGTCCGCCGGCATGTGTGGAGACTCATCTGGTAAAGTCTTTCCCAATATGCTACTACTCCACTAAACCTTCCTGCATCCCATGTGCCCGCGCTTGTGGTAGGAAAAGCGTGAGACTTAAAACGTAGTTACGCCGAGCATCGACGGCTGAGAGTGCCCCGGAGAGCAGAACAAGCTCACATCGTCAACAGATGTTAGTTTCACCGCATCCCCAGATGTGGACCCCTGTAGCGGAATCATGGGAGATTTTGCGCATATCTGCGTCTTCGGAAACCCGACTAACATCGGTACCCGCGAGTCGCATGCGCACCTCCCTCCCTTTCTCGTTCAGCGGCTTCCTTGTGTGTGGAGGCATACTCTAAAGCAGGGGTGGTAGCTATCCAGACGGACTAATATCCTTCCATCTGGCTGTGGGTGTTTTACCGCGTCTTACGACAGGCCACCAGACCGTAAGAAATTGTATTCTTACTCCGTTCCTGTACGGATAAATTGTACACTAAAATAATCAGTGATTTTGTAGCCAAACATAAGTGACCGACTTTATATAGTCATACACACAGTCTTAGAAAAAATGACTGTGACATACCTAAATAGAAACACAGACGGAGACGGACGAACACTATAACGGTATACCGTACCTAATGAAGCAAACTTATTAATATTGTTACGAGTGTGGGACTCGAATTAAAATGCCGTTGGAATTTATTAGAACTATACAAACACGTATAACACAGGTACAAATATAACTGGACTCGATCAGTATAAACTGCACAATTCAATAACACGCGTAAAGTCCGTAACTATACAGCTTATCGAATGTACGTCTTGTTCGTATCGTGTTCCGAGCTTAACTGCCCTCATCCCTCCGTTCGGGCATTCCTTTTATTCTGTACACATAAAATATGTCTCGACGCAAAACAATAACAACAAGAATTAGTTCGACACACCTGCCTAATGACTGCCATAAAACAAGTACAATAACAATAGAATGTTTTTCTTAATTACAAATTTTAAACACAAAGTAAACAAAAGAAGTCCAAATGCGGGAAAGGTAATAAACCAGGTTTATGGCAGGCAGATGTGCATTCGATTTTTGTCGGCATGTAACAATATTATTCACTTGTCAGTAATTTGATTTTATTTTCATATCATAGATATATAAACTACATAGCTGCTTACTTAATTTATAGAGCCATAAAGAAAAAGACAGAACCGTAACAGCTTATGTATTAGAAAATAATAAATTAAACTATCACAAGTAAGTCATTAACGTGTTCGAAATATAATGTAAATTTAATGTAAAACAATAAAACGCTAGCAAGAAAAACTTTCTTTCATTAGTTTTCTAATTTAGTGGCAGTAATAATTCTAACAGAGAAAGGTAATTTCTATCAATTTCTCAAATTTAAAAGTCAAAAACGAATTAAGCTAATAATTTATTTGATTCGTAACGCGTCATCATTTTGTTATTGCATCCGCCATCTTGGAATTTGCGCGCGCTTCCAACTGTCATTAGGCAGGGATGCCAACTTGGCGAAATTACGTGTTACGGCTGCGTTCAACTATTAAATTACGGGTTCTTTCAACTTTTGCTATGTGTGAGTGGCGTAGGCAATTGTATCGTTATTTCAAGTAAATTATAGTGTCATTTTGGATAGAAAATACTATTTTATGACTGTTTTACTGTGCATCTAATTGCAGACATTTTAATATAATTACGCACAAAGCTTTCTGAGGTTATTTTTTTTTAATACATTATTTTTGATTTCTAAATAGGAATCGCTAAATATTTTACTGCATAGCAGATCTATTATTTTAATGGAATTCTATCTAAAACGTATAAAGTTTATCAATGGCCTAGTGATAGGTAAGTCATGCACCAGATCATGTTTGATGGTAAGCAGCTTTTTCTGGCTCTGTTTATTTTTTTCTCTGCATCACGTCAGAGTCACCAATATGTGGTGGATGAACGAAGAGAAGAAGATAAATTAATTTCTCAGTAAATATTTAATATCTGGATTTAAAATAATAAGATAGGAATGACAATGTCCATTTTAAAGTATAAGTAGTCTAGAAAATAAACGTACAAAAATATTAACCTAAATTTTTTTCAATTGTCTCACGGGGGTGACGAAGGAATTATCAGTATTAAACCTGCACATCAGTATGACCGATGTATGTATGAAACCTGCAGGTGCATTGTAATCAGGTATTCTGTAAGTTTATATTTTGCTGTTGCATTTTCTACATACACACATTTACAATAAAAACATTCTTGCTGTCATCTACAATTGTTCATAATAAGATACCTAAATGTTTTGTAGAAAGAGTAAAATTTATTTCTTAACAAAGACCAGAAGATATGCGTACACTAGTGTTAGTCAAGATAGATAACTCTTTATTGTACACCAATACAAAAATAAACTTACAGACTACAACTATACATAATTTTGCACAAAGGGCGGTGTCATCACTAAAAAGCGATCTCTTCCAGACAAATCCAGGAATGAACTGAGATGATAATGGCGATGATAGTTTACCTAATACATATGACTACTTACATTTTAATCTGTGTGTATTAAATAGATACAATGAACCAGAAAACTAGCATCCATTACCCAAGTAAAGCTCAACCCCAAACGATCCAAGCGTTACACATAAATTTCCAATACGTCTCAACTCTGTGACCAAAACAATTTTAATGAAAATACTTCATAGCCGGTAGTCAATAGACCGGGCGTTGCATAAGTCACAATGGCCAATATTAAAATACTTGGACATTGGCTTCGTTTAATTATTGCGTAATGTTGGCACACCTGCGCTCGGCTAACGGTTGTTGTTTGAAATTTTTCAAACAATTAAAGTTTTTGTTAATGTGTTATGCAAACTAGATGATTAACTGTTGTGAAATAGTTTTGCTATTCAAATCTACATATATCGATTAAGTAATGTAACATGCTATATGTAAAACTCTCATGACGCCACGTTCTGCTTTATATTGACATTTAATGGTTATTGTGTGGTTAGAAATAGATATTTTAGATCTCAAGAAGACAGCCATTTGTGCATAATTAGGTATAGTTTTAGGCTGTAAGTTCATTTTGGTATTGGTGTACAATATTGACTATTTCTGATCACAAAGAAGGTAAAAGACGGTAATGTATGTTTTCCTAGATGTAAACCGAAAAACATGTGAATCTTAAATGACGTCAGACTTTGACAGATCATTGTAGATCACAGAGAACATTAATATCTATATATAGGAGATTGTAGTTGTTTTATCTATGGATTGTCAGTACATATTGCCAAATTTCAGGTCGATTTCTAAAAAAAATGTTAGTTATAATAAAACTACATTTTAACGGTTTTAAGCGCGGTAATTTTATTTGATTTTGGTTTTTCCGACGTTTCGGCCACTTTTCAGTGGCCGTGATCACGGAAGACAAAGATGTCAAGTGTCAAGGAGTATTGTTAAAGTTTTATTTAGCCTACCGCCAACTTGTTAATTTTAATTATTTAGTTTTAATTTTGTTTATGGTTATTATTTACTCTATGGGAGCCTAATCTAATTTACTACCGCTTCGCAACATATTATGGCTTGAAGAGAAGAAGCGGCGCAAAAAACTCTTCAGCAAACATGCCTAGCTCTAATAATTTTATATAATATTAAAATGGGTGGAAGGAAAAATAAAAGTAATTATCAGTCAAGTTGGTTTGGGGTCCGTTGTTTATTATGTATACAAGTCGCGAAAATTTAAGAAAATATTAAATGTTAGTTATTTAATATTTTTAATGTTTTTTTTTATAAAATTTTCCACTCCGCGGGTGGACCTAATAAAATTTTAAAATTATTACTGTGTGTTCAATAATGATTAGAAACAGGATAATTTAAGATCGTTTTATGTGTGATGTGATTTTATTTGATTAATCAGGAATATTTAGGTATATAAATATGATATTTTTAATTTCTGTAAGACAAGAAAAAATTTGGCTTCAAATTTGCCGCCACTCTAAAATCTACCGCCCTACGTTCCAGCCTATTGGTAAATCCGCCACTGCAGCAAAGCATAGACAAACATAAGTAGAAAAAGATAGTTGATACAAGAGACGACCTTATTGCTAAAAAGCGATTTCTTTTAGGCAACCCTTGGCAGGGATTGATGGATTATTAATACTGACGGTAGTTCCGTTAATAAATACCTAATGATGAATGATCCATTTACCTTATCCCTGGTAGAAAAGAGTTACTTGTGCAGGGACGGAGAAAGAGTACAATTTTCTGCGGCCAGGCGGCCTGTCGCATGAGGCGACAAAAAACCCACAGCCACCCCTGGTCTAGAGTATGCCGCCATAATAACCCTGAGTTATGTTTCGGAAGTAGTGATCACGTTCCAGTCTCCCTTAAGAGAGCAGCAACGCATTTGTAGCACATTTGGTGCTGCAAATGTCCATGGGCGATGGTAACCGCTTTCCATCAAGTGGGCCGTCTGCCTGTCTGCTGAACTGCAATAAAAAAAGTTGTATGGAGTTCATGTAAAATTTAACCATATAATGAATGGATTATAGAAGGAACCCGACATTTGTAATCAAGGTGAAGAACATCTGATAACAATTTAAGAGCATACCTGATACATCACTTGATCACTCCCCACTTCTAACGAGCTCCCCCTTCAATTGAAGCGGAATGGGTCCGCTAACTCATTGTGATTAGTTCTTAAAACCTGTCGATACGCTTCTTGTAACGTATACATTACAATATAAAATAAGTTCGCCGATAGTTTTCTACGAATTACGTTGATCGTAAAAAGGTAAATTTGTACGAAATAAAAACTTGCGTACGATTCGGTACGATCTACATCAGTTGTTGGTATACATTGTAGAAACAAAAGGGGTTCAGTAATATGACGACTAATCATTATATTAATACGTGAAGCAAAGACTTTGTACCCCTTTTTACGAAAATTGCACGGACGGGGAGGTGTATGAAATTTTGAATTCGGTTAGGAATACTAGAATTTATTGTAATTTAAAGAATTGATTAATTTATTTATTTATTGGCAGTTTTTGAATTCATACTACTAGTGGTCGCCCAGTGGTCAAAATTCGACCATGATTGATTTAAATTATAAACAAACACAAACAAAACACGCTCTAGCTACAACAAATTATTTCATGTGCCCTGTAGAAGAACTAATTATGGCTTAAATGAAGTGCTTGCTCGTCTTACTGCCACTTATAACAACAAATTTAATGATATAGATATTTTCCATCATTCAAAATTAATTTATAAATCAAAGATACTAGAAAAATTAGGCTGATATTTTAACTGTTTATTAGGCACCATAAATATCCACGCCTTTGTCTGTATAGTTTTATTTTTAGTTTGTATAACATGTATTACTGCATTATATATATGAATATTATAAATATATATAATATGAATATCTGTATATTTATTAAATATTATTTTTTAGTTACTTATATACAACATATACTATATAGGGGATGCTACAGCAGGCATTATTTTACATTATTCTACATTTTTTATTTTACATTACTTTACATTATTTTTTATTTTTTTAAATATACTACATTTATATAGAGCTTAACATAAAGAAACTCTTTATTGCGGTCTTGGTCTTGGACAAATACACTGTAAAGCGTGAAGTATCCAGTAATTGGCAACATTCATATTAAAGAGAGTTGATTGTTTTAAGTTTAAATATAGCTGTTGGATATGTAATAATTAAATAAATAAATTATAAGTTTGAACATTATCAAGGTTCTGTTGTCAAAGAATATACTTCTATAATCACAGATTTCGCCAAGGCTACACTTTTAATTTGACTTTAACAATAAACAAAAGAATATATATTCGTGTTTGTGTCAAATACATAGTAGTGTGTGTAATGTTTTTTTTATTGATTTAAAGTATTTTTTATGCATAATTAAAAATAAGCTTTTTTAAAAAGGTTTTTAAATACAAGCTTTTAAGATCCTGGGTATCATGTAGCAGCAGAGTGCTAGCCAAGACAAGTAAAACGAGCTCAAACACGACGGGTTTATCTTGTTTAGTACAGGACTTCCTATGACCACCTTCCGACACCATTATCAGATCAGTTACATGGTGCTATATTATTGCATTGTGCAAAATTTCAGCTCAATCGTAAACCGGGAAGTTGGTCAAATTTAACTTGCAAGCTTCCACCCGAACTTACATAAATACATCCATTGCAAGGTAATAAAAATCTTGTAAAAAAATATTAGCATTCTGCACTCCTTCTCTATTTAATCTATAAGTGTGCGAAATTTCATACTCCTCCGTCCGCGCAATTTTCGTAAAAATGGGTTCATTGTTTTTGCTTCACGTATTAATTTAATGATACTATAAGATAAACAGGATTTCGTACGAGTGACGACGATGACGAACAAAAAGAAATTTATTCAGAAAAATGCGTTTACACGGACCATCCACGCGGAACGATTTGATTTGAATAATAAATCCATTGATACAGTTATGATTTTAATTTCATAACACTAAGTAGGTTACGTTTTGTTTATTCGGAATATTTCTTATAAAGAACTCGATAAAATTAATCTACTTAATTAAAATAACTATATAATTTAATTATTTCTGATATCATATTACCCATTGACTTCGATGAGCTAGGCTCAGTAACAGGGGCGTAGCTACCGCCCCTATCAGCCGTATCAATGATACGGGGCCCCCAGGCTACAGGGGCCCCGAAAGTGTGTAAGCAAAAATTCTTAAAACACTATCCATAATCTTTTATAGATTAATAACATTTTTGAGAATAACTGCTGGGCCAACAGAAATGTCTATTAGACTTGTCATTATTGTCCGCTATGGACAGAAAATTTAGAAAAACTGGAATCGATATTGATAAATAAGTTTGCCGAAAGAAAGGCGAGTAAAGTGTATTTTTGATTTGAATTAGATGTCTAACTTAGGTCCTACGAGCATTAGATAACAGTAGATAACCCCTGGCCACCGTTTGCTTTGGTCAATTAAAGGAACCGGTAGGGTGAAAGAATTGCGATATGCGCCTGCGACGCACCATCTTTACCTCCTTAGTTCTTAATTCATTTCTAAAAGCACTATACCTAAATAACTCCACAAAATTAGTGTATTTTGTTTGATATATTTTTAATAGATTTATTAGATTAGATTTAGATATATGCCTACCTTAATTTTTTAAATCACTTTTCAAGTTTCGGCAAAAAATTCAAACTATCTATTTTTTTGAGTTTATGGCTTGGCATCCAGGCCTGTAAGCCAGAGGTAATTCTTTAAGTTTACTGTACAAGCTAGTGAGGGGACCTGATCAATCATAAAAGCCTTATCGTTTATTGAATCGTTTCGATAACATAATTTATTCCATTCACGTGTTGTTCATGGATTCCTGCTTTTCCAGGAGTCATTAACTATAATGACGTTTATAAGCAACCGTTAAATTTAATTAGGCTCTTGTGTCTCACGTATAATTGTTGCTATCAATTTTAAGTTTATATTACATAATTATTGTAAATCGCTAATGTTTAAAAAAGTAATTAGTTTAAATTAATCTATGATTTCTGACCAAACATGTACAATACTTTTTTTTTAATAAAGGACGGTCTACAGAACTCTTCAATGTTGCAATTGTTCAGTTACAACATTTGCTGACCAATAGCTGTCAAGCCCAAAGCTTCCTTTTTCAAAACGTTCACCTTAACTTCTCAGATATTTGTAAACATTTATATAGAACAAATAGACTAGATAATAAAAAAAATCTAAGTCTTTTTAAGTGCATTGCAAATTGTAACATAATTACACAAATGTAAAGTGTTATTTTGTTTAAACAGCACTAGCAGATGTTGTTCAAAATGAAGATTAGGGGAACTTAGATGTAAAAAGCTGTCAGCCAATCAGAAGATCGTCTATCCTTATCGCACATGCGTTCTCACTCTTTCTAATGTTGTATTTTTTGTTAATTCTAATTCTTTATTCAAATGGCAACGCGTTCGATGCCAGGGGCGCCAACCTTATACGTCAAAGAATTTCAAGTTTTTGTTCCGACATCTTTAAAAGGATTTCGGTTGTATTATGGAATCGTAAAAACTATCTATTTAAATATTCTCTTCGTTTGTTTAGTGTAGATTCCCATGTATTGATTGGAATTAAATGGCAACTAGTTTTTTTGTATATCTATTCTTTCATAAAAGTAGATACGTCTAGTAATGTAGATACCTACTTGAATAATGGAAACAACAGAGAATTTATTACATCAAAATTACCCTACTAAATGTGTATGTCATATATAAATAATAATGACAAAGCGACTAAGAAGCTTTTTGCCGGTTTCACGCAGATGTAGCGTTGAGTTTAACGCGTTATTTGTAATGCGACGTTGTCGTTAATTGATTATGACGTTAAACATTGACAAATAATGTATGTACACACACTAATCATTAACGTCGTTACTTTTAACGCTATAAACAAGACGTCCAAAAATCCAGTGCCAGACCGCTATCAGCTAGGAATGCTCCTAAATAACTGGCTGCATTCCCTCTTTGAATGGCAACGCTAATGCGTTGTTACAATTTAGGATTTGGAGTTGTAAGTTTATATTAGTACAATAGTAACTAAAATTACACTTTTTTTAAATTGAACTAATTAAAATAGTATATGGTCATGTTCATTTTAATTTTTATCATAGACTAGAATCTACGTTTTCCATTTTTCCATGACGTTGCGTGCGGTACACCCGTCAAATAAAACATAAACATTTCTTTATGGCAACACTATTTTTATTTTCTGTTTTTTTTTTCGTCGACGCCATGTTTCATTAATTTCATTTAAATGTAATCGCATTTGAATGTGTGTAGAACATTAACTTTGTAAAAAAAATAGTGTTTTGTTAGAATTAGTCACGGTTCTGGTCAGTTGAATTGTAATGATTGTAATTATTTTGTAAACAAGTTCTTTTGATAAGACTTACATGATAAATCAATTAGGCTTGACGAACAATCTCGAATGGTTACTCTGCGATGGATGGATGGTGGATTCAAGTAATATTGTGGAATCTGTTGTGATATAACATGACTTGGTTAGATTAAGTTTCCTTAATAGTAATACACTTTTTGATGTGATTTCTTTATTTTATTACAATATTTTAACTTTAACTCAAACGCAATCTACCAAAAAGTATATAATATGATATATCTAATTTTTGTATAGTATATAAAGTATATTATTCTTTATTTTTTTACTTATTCTTGGAATGTTTCTTATTATATATTGTCTTCATCGCCACTCTTGACTACATCATCATCAAAAAAACTTCACTTTTAAATTTAATTTGATTTCTGAACAACTTTTAAATTTAATTGATCTCTAAACGACGGAACGAACATCAAATGTTTGACAGGTAGGAATAGTTACTAAGGGAAAACGAAATTGTGGTTTTTACTATATTCCAAGCATTTTTTTCATTTTTACTCACCTTTTAAACCTTCCCTGGACTTCCAGAAATAATTAAAAACCAAAATTAGCCAAATTCAAAAGTCCAGCCGCTCTCGAGGTTTAGCGAGACTTTTTTAGCAATTGTTTTTTTTGTATAGATTTTGAAATGTGACGTCACGAAATTTAGGGACCTCTCCTACCCCTTGTCACATTTCGTCACCCCCCCCCCCCCCTAACGTGGGACGTAATTTATGGATCTTGTAAGGAGAAAAATGAATAGAAATAGTTATCTATAAGCAGTGCAAACGCAATTTTTCTGATAAAAATTGTACGTCATACACGTACGGACCATACATACTTACATATTTGATGTATTAAAAAATTGTTGAAATACCAAATAGCGATTTGGATGTGTGATGCGTGACAAACCTTATGTTGTAAACAAAGGACCGTGTGCTAGGACTACTGATTGGCTAAATAGTAATGAACCAGTCTATTTCAAGGTCGACATGACTCAGATGCATTTGTTTACGCATGTTTGATAGTTAGGCTTAATTTGCAAGCGGTAGAGACAGCGATAGCGATTTATTTATTTGACGGCCTCGGTGGTTGACCGGGCTAAGCCTTTGATGGCTTACCTCACTGCGACACAGAGGCTCCGCCTAGAATTCCTTTATTTACCATGGTCTTGGTGTCTGGGATCGGTCCCCGACTTATCCGTTGTATATTACCCGTAACACAAGTGTAACTTGCTTAATTTGGGGATATACTATATGTGTGTTTGTCGGCCGATCATTTATTATTATTATTTTAAGTCTTAATGCAAAATATAACTTTCAAAGTCACTCCGAGGTAATATTACCAGCTTACTATGCACCTCAAGAACTGCATGTGATTAGTTTTAGAAGTAGGTGTAATACGTCGTAGATATACCAGCGTATAAGTGTTGAAGAAAGATAGATGTACATATGTGTATACATCTTATATAGACAGGATAGAAAGATAAGATTGGACTCTAATGGCATACTAATTATCATCATCACCCAAGTGTTACATTTTCATTAATATTTAAAAAAAAATATTAAAAACTATAATATTATAAAAACGTCATGTCAGTTCATTGAAAATATCTAAAAAAAACTGGAAAAACTATGTGACCGTTGGAGAACACGATACATATTTTTTTATTTCTTATCTGTTTGTTTGTTCGGGATTTACGTAAGAACTACTACAAATTCTTGGACTTGAAAGTCTGCGGTACTTTTTACCCCGGAAATCCCGCAGGAATTTTCCTGTGAATGGTTAAAAGTGGCCAGATTGAAAAACAATTTGAATCTGATGCAATTTTTACACTGATCGATAGCACATTTTCTGAAATAAAACCGTAGTATTGGATGGAATATTCTGGAATTCATATTTTTAAAGCCAACACATGAAGTCGAGGCAGCCGTATATATTAGATAAAGCATTCACTTTTTATTTCAAGTACGTAGTTTCCAACTCCACTTTATAACAATAAATAAAAGTCTCTGATCTTTTCTGATGTTCTCACGAGAATGTGACGGGCCAATGGCTTGTTCGTGGCGTGTTCAAATCTTCATCGAGAAACATGCACTGCTGAGGCAGTTTTCTGACCTAACTTGCGTATTGTTCCAAAAAAAAAAACATGCTGACGGTGAAGGAAAATATGGTGAGACATGCACATTGAAATTACTGATCAACCTACTACTACTACCTATTCAACAACTAATTGTATGCATGCCATCCATTCTCCTTAGTTGAGGTGAGATTATTTAGTGGTGGAACGTTTATGGGTTGGTAATATTTAAGAAGCAAGTGAGGTGTGTAAGAATAAGCCTAAATGGCGCTCTGTTGTTCGTGCCTACTCCGCAAGGAACTGGCGTGAAGTTATGTATGTATGTAATAATTTTTTTAATTTGTTGGGCCTGTCAAGCCCAAATATTGCCCTAACTTAGTCAGGGATGTCTCGAGCTTTTATGTCGTCTGTTAAGACATTGAGACCTTTTATTAAGTATTAATAAACTAAAAAAAATTAACTGTCGTAAGAAGCGACTTAACAACCCACAGCCAGGTGGTAGGGCATTTGCCCGACTGGATGGCTACCACACCTGGTCTAAAGTATGTCGCCATAACAACCTTTGAGTTGTATTCCGGCATTAGTGACCAGGTTCCACTCTCCCTTAAGAGAGCAGCAGCGCATTTGTAGCAACTTTGGTGTTGCAAATGTCCATAGGCGATGGTAACCGCTTTCCATCAAGTGGGCCGTCTGCCTGTCTGCTGATATCCTGCAATAAAAAAATAAAAAAAATGTAAGGGAGGCGTGGTGGGTGGTTGTTAGAAATTGGTTTGTTTGAATAAAACAGACCTTCTTCGAATAAATACTTTAATCTTCTTTAAAGTTTATACACTTTAGAAAACGCTTTAAAAACAACTGCGTCTTAACACGCAACCAACCACCCCCTTACGCTTTCCACTCACGACTCTTAGCTCTCCATTCAATCAAATCTCCACCATTCAACTCATTCAATCTACACTTGCGTTCCGTTACACAACAAGCCATTCTTAACATTCCTACATTAATATGTACCTACCTGATTGTTTAATGCTTGTTATAGAGTTTAGTCCAGCAAGAAGTTATCCCGCTATAAGCTTCTAACATAATCCCCCTGCAAATGAATCAACACGGAAACGTCGAATGTCCTTGTTTGGCAGATCGCAAATATGCGCCCGGAATGGCGGAGATTATTTAGATTTAATTATCATTAAATAATGCCTAACTATAGACGTGACCTCTATATTCTACAATTCAATTAAACTGGAAAGCGTGGGAAAAATCTATTAAATATAAATTCTATCCGTGCAGGAACGGAGAAAGAATACAATTTCCTGCGGCCGGGCGGTCTATCGTCTCTCACCTCGCGGTGAGGTAGAGGAGCCGGAGAGACCCAGATCTCCGGCTACCAAATGGTGAGGCCAGCCCGCAAAGGGGCCGGCCGCCGTCCGTCCGGGCTGGTGGTGAATGCGCGAGCGAGCCCACAGCCCGGACAAAGGACGCTTGGGATCGGACAGGGGTTTTAGTGGGTATCCCTAACCGCGGCGTGGCAATAGCATCTCACATCTCAACGTGGGGTGCTAGTGCCACCCCGACCTGGCGAATCCCACTCACGGGCCGCGACCTTTCCCCCTCGCGTGGCCTACGGTCCTCAAACGGATTTCCCCTGTATAAAAAAAAAAGGGCGGTCTGTCGTAAGAGGCGACAAAACAACCCACAGCCAGGTGGCAGGGCATTTGTCCGACTGGATGGCTACCACCCCTGGTCTACGGTATGTCGCCATAACAACCGTGAGTTGTGTTCCGGCATTAGTGACTAGGTTCCAGTCTCCCTTAAGAGAGCAGCAGCGCATTTGTAGCACCTTTGGTGTTGCAAATGTCCATAGGCGATGGTAACCGCTTTCCATCAAGTGGGCCGACTGCCTGTCTGCTGGACTCCTGCAATAAAAAAAATCTATAACATTTAAAAATAATGCGTCTATAACATCTACTTATTTTATTTTTTAACAATTTTATACAATAATAATTATAATTGAAAACATATACATTAGAAAGAAAGAAGAAAGACAAATATTTATTTCTAAGAGCGACACACAACTCAAAATAGTACTAACATAACAAAGTATAAATAAAATTATACAGAAATTATATGCCGCAATTTGGAAATGAGGTTGGCACCCAGCCTTTCGCTGTGCCGAAACGTAGTCCGACACAGCGCTGATTTTCAGTGCCCACCTCCTAAAATCACATATGTCATGCGACCCGTGCTAAACATTAAAAAACAAATAATTATCAAAAACGAATAAGTATCAAAGATTAAAATATAAAGCACAAGAAGCAGAACAATGTAGGTTGTAAAAATAAGAATGAAATAATGAGTATAATGACAAAAATATTTTTAAATTAATTAATTTAAAGAGAGAGAGAGAGAGAGATATATGAAAAGGGAAAATTAAACCTAATGTCCGGTCTTAATTATTGTATTAACACTTAATAAAATTATTTTAATATGATATTTTAAGATTAAAATAATATAATATTTTAGTTAGAAATAATACGAAGAAATACTTAACTAAATACTTAAAAATAAACTGAATTATAAATATATTAATTATATAAAGTATGTAACAAATCGCTGCCAGGGGGAAGCGTGCCCAGAAGGCTGGCTGCATTGCCACGCTGCAATGTTGATTTGTTGCGCGAAGTACGAACCAGCCTTATGATTATTAAAAAAATTAATTAAAAATGTTAAAAACTAATTACTAGGATATTTCACCATTTCGCGTCATTATTCAAAGTATATAATTATACACCACGGCGTTATCAGTCTCGAAAATTTTATTTATTTTAGGGCCGATTTTTCAATCATTGGGTAAAAGTGATCAGTCGAATAAAGTATAACCTATCTAAATTCAACAATGAAACAATTCAACTCTTTTATTCATACAACTATCCTTTTCTTGTAAATATTAAATTATAATAGCATTTAATTTCTAAGTTTTTGTTTATAGTGTAATTTTATTTATAATTTAGTTTATTTTTAAGTATTTAGTTTTAACTCACTAGACTGTATATAATAATTAGGTACATAGAAAAATTATATTCATTTTGAAATAATATATAAAATATAGATAATACTATATATATATATATATATATATATATATATATATATATATATATATATATATATATATATATATATATATATATATATAAACTCTTTGCTGACTTTTTCTATAACTGTCCTTTTTAACTTGCCCATGTTGCGTTTTATTCTATAGAATAAGTTTTATATGGTGATTGAAAAATCAGCCTTTAAGATAATAGATTATTTATACACTGTTTTCCTTTAAATAATTTTCATACATTTCAAACACGATTTTTGCAATGAATTACACTATTTTCATGATGTTTAAATAATCTTAGATAACTTAAGCCATATCTAAAATTAGTATTACAGTAAAAAATGTTATATATTAATCATATAAAGGCGCAATTAAATTAAAATTTTATGAAAAAAATTATCTTCAAAAATATTTGAATTTAAGATCTTATAATTTTTTTTTTTTCAATAAAAATACCATAGCCAAAAAGCAAAAGGAGGATGAATAAGAGACATCCAATAAAGCTGAAATCAGTTCATTTCTATCTTTCAAATTAGATTTAAATGGGAGAAAAATAATCTAAACAAATTAATTAACATTAATCGTCACAGCTTTTTTTATAAGGGACCTTCTTAATTGCTATTTATTTTATAATGGCTTCTTAACTGCTTAAATAATCAGTTGGTAACGTCACCTACGAAAAATATTTTAACCAAATTAATTTTTAGTATTTATTTTTTAATATTATATTTTGCTCCATTTTTTTGGAAATTGAAAGACATATGGTGAAATAATCTAATTTTAACTTCATAAGCCGCGTTCACACCTGCGAGCCGTAACTGAGGCGTTTAAATTGGAGATTTGTGGGATTTCTGACTCCTTTAATACTCCAACGACGGTTAGTCCCATAGAAGTTTTTGATCAGTGTGAGAAACATAATCGATTGATATAAAAAAAAATGTGTACATTCATACAAAATGTATGGGCAAGTTTCTTGCAATTTCTGACTTTTGGTCTCCAATCTGGGTTGGTCCCATAGAAGTTTTTCATCAGTATCAGAAACAGGATCGCCTGGCATTTAATTTATTTTTTGTATAAAATGGCCATTTTCTTGCTAACTGTACTTTTTTTAACTGAATGAGGATCAAAAATTCACGAAAAGCTATGAATAGTTTCCTAAGACCATTTTCATGTAGCTGCAATCGTTAAGGTACTTCCCATTACTGCCCCGCACGTTTCCACCCTGTATTATAGGTTTTAGGAGCTGTTGTTGAAAGTCACATTTTAATGGGTCCTCTTCCATGTCAAGACTGGTTGAAAAGCCGTCGTTTCCAGAACTGTAAAACATTCTGCAAACCAATCAATATGTAATTTGATTTCTAGAATTTTAATTGGGTGAACTGAAGATTGCGTGAGAAAATACGTCAGTAACCTTTTTTATAATAACTCAACGATAGAAACGATTAATGTCACCTTTTCTGTGAAATTGGCCTTATGATGCCAGCTTTTGACTTTTTATATTATTACAAAATCAAAGCGTACTTTTAAGTAATATGAATGACATGAATAACTCACGGCTTAACAAATAAGTATGTACATAATTGGCCTTACTTATAATCGTTTGTTAAAAGTTAAGAAACTGCTCAGCAACTGATTAGTGAAAATACATACATACATACAAACATAACTTCACGCCAGTTCCCTTGCGGGGTAGGCACGAACAACAGAGTGCCATTTAGGCTTATTCTTACACACCTCACTTGCCTCTTTGACATTCATAACTCTTGTCATGCACGCTCGTCTGTTCTTAAGGCTCCTGACATCACCTTCTGCTAGTACACGATCAATTTGATCATGGAAGGTGTGTCGTGGCCTTCCACGACTTCTGCATACATCCACTTTTGCATTGTATATCTGTTTAGTCATTCTTTCATCATGCATTCTTTCCACATGCCCAGATTAGTGAAAATCTTACCCATAAACTCTTCTTTAGTTAAATATTTTGGGTACCTACGTTAATCAGTCAAATTTCGTTTATCGGTGCTCCTCTTAGGTAAACAATAGGTAATACACGTTTATAAGTGAAAAAAAAAAAGATATTAATTGGCTAGGATCTGATTCTGATTCTCTTACTTAATAGTTGGCTAATCCTTTCTTAACGAGATTATTATAAGTAAGGGCAAATATGTTTAAGAAGAAAAATTACGGAATGACGCCACGTTGTCAATCAGTTTTTTTTTTATGCGGGAGAAATGCATTTCGCACTAGTGTTTGTCCCTAGCAAAAAAAAACAAAATTGGACCAAAACGATGAGAGGTGAAGCCACCAGAGTCAATCGCCGGCTTGTGTGGAGACTCGACTACTCGATACTCCACTAAAACCACCCTCTTCCCATGTGCCCCGCGCTCATGGTAGGAAAAGCGTGAGACTTAGAACGTAGTTACGCCCACGCTGATCCTAGCGCATCAGTGCTTGAGAGTGCCCCGGGAATCAGGGCAAACTCACTTCGTCAAGAGGGGTGAAGAATCCTCCGCTCTTTAGATGCTGGACGTGGTCAACGAGTGGATGTTGCCTGGTCTACGAATTGCCAAGTAGGTCTGTCAGTGATTGGTACTAGATCTGTAATTGAATCACTCGGAGCAGCGGTTTGTCACCGAATCTTTCATATGCTGTCCTGTGTGGCCGACTTGAGAGGTGGCCATCTGATACTGGACGAGTGACTACTGTACTTGATCAAGCATTGCACAAAACTCTTAACAACTTATACTTAATTTAATTATACATACATACATAACTTCACGCCAGTTCCCTTGCGAGGTAGGCACGAACAACAGAGCGCCATTTAGGCTTATTCTTACACACCTCACATGCTTCTTTGACATTCATAGCTCTTGTCATGCACGCTCGTCTGTTCTTAATGCCCCTGACATCACTTTCTGCTAGTACACGATCAATTTGATCATGGAAGGTGTGTCGTGGCCTTCCACGACTTCTGCATCCATCCACTTTTGCATTGTATATCTGTTTAGTCATTCTTTCCACATGCCCGAACCACCGGAGCATTCCTTTCAGACCAACTCTCTTTCTTACTTCGGTATTACGATTTAATTAATTAATTAATTAATTTAATAATAATAATAAATATGTGGACAAACACATATTGCATATCTCCAAGCTAGGCGAGTTACTCTTGTATAATGGGTAATGTACATTCTATAGGACCGATTCCAGACGATAGAATAGAATAGAAAACACTTTATTGTTCACCAAATAAGAAATTACAGAATGAATAATTACAATAATTTAATGGCAAAACAAAAGCGATCTCTTCCAGGCAACCTGACTGAGAGGATACTTTTAACAACTTATGTCTCGATATAATTAAATTAAAAAGAAGTCATATAAAAAAGGAACAACAGTACAATGTGGACAATAAACAGCGTAGTTGAGAAGAATAGAAAAATTTATATTTTACTAGCTGTCCCGGCAGACGTTGTTCTGCCCTGAAGAAATAAAATTTAGAACCCGATTCCAGCGCCACCTACCGGGTCCAAATGTAAGCTATCTTATCCTTCAAGTCGGATCAAACTGTATACGGTGTGCAAATTTGATTAAAATCGGTCAAGTAGTTAAGGAGTCCATCGCGGACAAACAACGTGACACGTAATTTATATATATTACTAGCTGTCCCGGCAGACGTTGTTCTGCCCTGAACTAATAAAATTTAGAACCCGATTCCAGCGCCACCTACCGGGTCCAAATGTTAGCTATCCTATCTTTCAAGTCGGATCAAACTGCACACGGTGTGCAAATTTGATTAAAATCGGTCAAGTAGTTTAGGAGTCCATCGCGGACAAACAACGTGACACGAGATTTATATATATTAAGATGAGATTATAAACTAAGGTAATGGTTTTTGACAGATTTTTTAAATATGGTAAAGAGTTCCAAAGGCAAACAGCCTGCACTGCGAAGGATTCGTAGTAAAATGTTGAAGAATGTACGGGTGCTTTTAATAGGAGGTTATTAGAGGAGCGCAAATCGAAGGTGTGTGATGTATTAAGGAAAGTACGATAGTAAGTAAGTTTTCATCCGTGCGGGAACGGAGAAAGAATACAAATTCCTGCGGCCGGGCGGCCTGTCGTAAGAGGCGACTTAACAACCCGCAGCCAGGTGGTAGGGCATTTGCCCGACTGGATGGCTACCACCCCTGGTCTAAAGTATGTCGCGATAACAACCTTCGAGTTGTGTTCCGGCATTAGTGTCCAGGTTCCAGTTTCCCTTAAGAGTGCAGCAGCGCATTTGTAGCACCTTTGGTGTTGCAAATGTCCATAGGCGACGGTAACCGCTTTCCATTAAGTGGGCCATTTGCCTGCCTGCTGATCTCCTGCAATAAAAAAAAAAAAGTAAACAGTGAAAAGTTTATTTACGAAATTTACCATGTCAGGAATCGAACTATAAGACTCTGCGATGCAGCTGCTGCCAAAGGCTTAGCCTCAACCACAGAGAAAGTCGGTTATTATTTGAGGTACTTACTACAATATAATTGCACCGTTATTAGGTTATTGGCCATTATGCCTATTCATCGCCTAAAGGCATAATCGACTTTATAAACTCGTTATTCTATCAATTTCTTATGCCCATCAATAATAACTTGATGAGGGCAGTTTAATTATGTAGCGTACCATCTTTATTCATAATTAGTTTTAAAAGTTAGTTTACCTTGATTGTAATTTTCAAAGTTCCGTGGACATTTTGGCAATAACGATATTTTTTTTTTTTTTTTATTGCAGGAGTGCAGCAGACAGGTAGACGGTCCACTTTATAGCAAGCGGTTACTATTGCCTATAGACATTTACAACACCTAAGGTGGTACAAATGCGCTGCCGCTCTCTCAAGCGTCACTGGAACTTGGTCACCAATGCCAGAACACAACTCAAGGTTGTTATGGCGACGTGCTTTAGACCAGGGGTGGTAGCTATCCAGTCGGGCAAACGCCCTACCACCTGGCAATATTTTTAAAGAGACATGCTGGAATAATTATCTCGATTACCGTTCGTTCTTTGACGGCCTCTGTGGTTGAGCGGGCTAAGCCTTTACTCGCCTACCTCGCTGCAACATAAAGGTTCCGGGTTCGAATCCTGGCATGGTAAATTTCGGTAACGAATATTCTCCGTTATTTACTTATTTATATATACACCGAGGAGTATGTGGGACTCGTGACAGCCAACGCTACATATAGGCTTGTGATAATAGGAGTTATAAGCACTGGCAATATTAGGTCGATAACTTGCCAAGTGCATGCGTACCGACTAGATGTGTGCGCTAGCCATTACGCTACCACGACCTAGCCTGTTTGCCAGCATGGCAATAATAAAGATTTCTGCAGCTAAACTTTTAAAAAGTCTAACTTTGGGGCCATCCGTAAGTCATGAAAATTCTTGCCTCTACCGCCTTCGTCACGATGCGTCACACCCTCCCCTTTATAAGTGTTATATATAAGGGGGCTTCCCTTATAAGTCACGTTTCCTCAGACTCCGTCCCCTTACACCAAGTGATATCTCTCAACCTTATATGAGACACTTTATCGACGCCCCATTTTAAACCATGATGGGAAATAAAAAAAAATACGTATGGAGTGCAGTAGAAGTAAAACTTCAGAGAATGTACTCACAGATAATTCTTCTCTAACTTTTATTAATATAAATATGATTTCTTTTCCTACATCCGTCAACATTATATTATTATATTTCAAATCAAACTTCTTAAAAGTATCACTTTCAATTTTTCGAAGTCTAAAAAAATATAATCAGTTTTATTTCGGTCCAAATTGGACCTATGTTTAATCATCGGTCTTATAGACTCTCTAATCTGTGCTGCACAGTGTAAAACTTGTATCTCATTCTTACGCAGGCTTAGTCCTATAAATTTACGTGTTTATTTATCTCTTCATAGTGTCGCTTCTTCGTTTCATCGAGTTTCAAATCACAACGTTTCTAAAGAATTCACATCAAAAATCAAAAATATAGTTAAAAAACATATTTCTAAGAAACGATCCATTGATGACGAATCATCTATATATATAACTAGCTGTGCCCGCGACGCCGTCCGCGTGGAATTTGTTTTCAAAGCCCCCCCCCCCCCCCGATTTTAAAACATTTTTCATTGCTGCTCCGCTCCTATTGGTCTTAGCGTGATGATATATAGCCTATAGCCTTCCTTGATAAATGGGCTATCCAACACTGAAAGAATTTTTCACATCAGACCAGTAGTTCCTGAGATTAGCACGTTTAAACAAACAAACAAACTGTTCAGCTTTATATATTAGTATAAGATATAAGATTGAAATCCACGTATATAGTGACTCATCACAATATCTCAGGAACTATAATCATAATACCTATAGACTTGAAATTTGGCATGGACCTTCCTTTCGCCAAGTAGAAGTCAGCTAAGAACGGATTTTACGGCACGCGAAGCGGGCGGGTATCAGCTAGTTCAATATATTATGTTAATGTGTCGATTTAAACTACTAAAATATGTTTCACATAGGTATTAAATATACCTAATTATTTAAGTATATACACACATAAGTTTCTATATTTTATAACTAGTTAAATTTTTATGTTGGCCGTATGTTAAGCATATTTTCACAGAGCAATAAAAATTGCATAATTTCCATTAAAATTTTATGTGTTGCCATAAGTTATTAAAAGTAGCTAAAATGCGTCATTTACTGTGCTCTGCGAACACACAAATAGATAACTAATTGACACAATTATTATTTATGTAGGTATAGAATCCTAATGAGTAGGTAGAAACCTAAAAGATACTGGCTACACTTTTAAAAGATAACATAAATTAAAGGATAATTATAAGATATTGCAGAATATTTCATTATAGTGTGCAAGAAATCGCTATTCCTGATAAAATTGTCTATGACGATTGTTTATTATGGTTGCAATTTGGGCCACCTGCATACCTACCTGTAGATAAAGCACATTTATTACCTGCCGGCGTTTGAGCTCATAGCATTGAAACTATTTATGACTGTCTTCTTTTGTTTATTTTGTGTCAAAAATTTGTAATTAGAAAAACAGTCCATTATGTATTGTAATCTTTTATGGCAGTCATTAGACAGGTGTGTCGAACTGATTCTAAGAAATTCAGCAGCCATATTGTATCGGTGCAGTATAAAGCAAGAGAGATCGGCAGTCAAGCGATAACCACTAGCGAGACAAGACGTGTGTATATTCGATAATCTATATAGTGACGGACTTTGCGCGTGTTATTGAATCGCGCATTACGTTTGAACTGATTGTGTTCAGTTATATTTGTACCTGTGTTATACGTGTTTGTATAGTTCTAATAAATTCTATAGTAATTCCAACGGCATTTTAATTCGAGTCCCGTAACTCGTAACATTATATAAGCTGTCATCAACATAACTGAGTCCCCTTCCCCGCTTAAATACTTATTTCTAAATTTCACAAAATATAATTTAAAAAAAATTTGAAGCTTGCAAACGGGCAGACGAGGCGTCCCAACATTGTAATGACAAACAATTCACGATAACATATTTTATTTTTGGTTTTTAAACTAAATTAGTTTAGCACAAAACCCAAATGCATTATTTGAGCGGCCGGACTATAATTGAAGGCGGTTACCGTCGCCAAACGTCTGTGGTTTGCAATACTAGGAGTGAAGCCAACGCGTTACTCAGCCTGTATTTGATGAGATAAAGGTGAATTCAAATTTTTTTATTCAAAATAAGTTCCACCGGAGAACAGATTTTGATGGCCATACATATAAGTTAAAGTTTAATTTTACTTCCTATTCTATGTACACCGCTTCGCAACGTGTTATTGCTGTTAAGGAGAAGAAGCGGCAAGAAACTCCCCAGCAACACGTCTAGCTAAAAATTTCTTTTTCTTTATATTTCTTATTCTATTTATATCTCAAGTTCCTTTTTTTATTCGTTTTATACAGAATTACTTTTCAAAGAATTAATGGTGTTGTAGCAAACAGTGCATGCTCAGTAAGATACAGTAAGAGGCAATAAGAATATAATATATAAGAATATAATACGGGCACGGCATAGAGAAATCCCAACGAGGAGGAGGAAGTGGGTTATTGAAATCCTCAAACATCGCATGACTCACGATTAGCTCAAAGCTAAACGTTTCACGCCGATACTTTGTTTGAGTGTGGCATCCCATCGACTGAGCCGGCCCTAAGAGATATAATCAAAATAATGATTTCAGCATGACAGCAAAAAATTAACAAATATAGATACCGAATTAAAAAGAAACCACTCGCTACATCCCTACAAAACCACACAACACATAGTAAATACACGCACACATTGACAAATAGCTATCAATCGTACAGACGATAGGGAGGGACGTCACATGTTGACCTCGTTTTATCGAGTAATTAATCATTCCACTATCGACTGTTGAAAATGCAGTTTAGATCGTAACAGAAACCTTGGCCGCCGTTTCATCGCACTATCTATTAAATTAAGGAGACAAGACAGTGATAAGCGGAGACTACATTGCAAAATATACCTAAGTAAAAAAGCTTCAGATTCAACATTCATTTTTTGCGAACGATTTTGGAGATGATCATCCGCTTTTCTATGGATTCTTTTACACTTTGAAAAATCTGATAGCCTTTGTTGAAGTCCCATGCATATTATCATCTGAGTGAATTGAACAAATTATTGAACAAACATAAAAATCTATGAGTTTATTAAACTGTAAATTGTTTGGACAGACGACTCGTCTGTGTACTTTTAAAATAGAGTTTTTTTTAAATAAAGCATCCCTCTATGGCTAACTAGATTTGGGTTTTAATATTTTTGTCTTTTTAAAGATTATCAATTCGTTCTTTTGTTTTACTTTTAGTCTTTTAATCAATTTATTTTTTATAATGTTTATTTTATTTTTGTAAATTTTCACATCTTAGTATTTAATAGATATTTTCTTACTGTTTTGTACTAAATAAATTTATATTCTGCAAAAATTTTCTTTGTAAATACATTGAACTTCTGTAACACCTTGGAAATATAATTATTTCGTAGTAAAGTATTTCGTGTTATTTTAAATAATCTCTCTATTCCTAATGTTGAGAAGAAACTAGCAGTAAAAAAATAACATAATAATAGAAAGGAAGGATGTACTAGAAATTAAAAAGCAAATATTTGTTTCGTGTTATTTTAAATAATCTTTCCATTCCAAAATGTCGAGAAAAAACTAGCAGTAAACATACATACATACATAACTTCACGCCAGTTCCCTTGCGGGGTAGGCACGAACAACAGAGTGCCATTTAGGCTCATTCTTACACACCTCACTTGCGTCTTTGACATTCATAACTCTTGTCATGCAAGCTCGTCTGTTCTTAAGGCTCCTGACATCACCTTCTGCTAGTACACGATCAATTTGATCATGGAAGGTGTGTAGCAGTAAACAATAACATAATAATAGAAAGGAAGGATGTACTAGAAATTAAGAACCAAATATTTGTTTGAAGAGAATAGAGATTAAACATATAAAATGAAAAAAGAAACATAAACAAACTAAAAAAAAAAGAAAAATAATTTTAAAGAAGGTACCAACAATACAGAGTTTATATATCACTAACGTATTCTATTTTGAATTTAAATAAAGTATAAACTACTTAAAAAGCCATTCAACCGCCACTATTATCACATGTTTAGAAATTCACACAAGCGCTGCCAACGCGAAGGAAAGTTTATCGTTTAAGCAATAAATATGAGTATAAATTAAGATTCGATAATTATTTACTGGCTGCCGACGAAAACATCACTATAAATTGAGTTGAAACGGGTTCGTTGACACGTCAAAGAAAGTTACTGACTTTTTATAATAAGTTTTTTCCACTTTATGTATGTTAATTATTATTAATATGATTATGAAGGTGTCAAACTATGTCTTTGATTTTATGAACCGAATTGTACTTGGATAGAGTTTTTTTCTATAACATGTACAAATATCTATAAATATCGACGCCAACACAAAATAAATTTAGAGATGAATTTAATAATTTATTGTTGGTTTTATTTAAATTTATTTAATTGATTTACTAATTAAATATTACACAAGTAGAATTAGTTTAACAAAATTTGGTCTTACGACAAAAGGAAGGTTTGCACTGCAAATGGGCGTTGTGTCGGATATAATTCCGGCACAACAATATGCCGAGTGCAAACCTTGTTTGCTGAAAATAAATAATATAATTTACAATATCAGCCTATAAATGTCCCACTGCTGGGCTGGGGCCTCCCATTATAGGGAACGGACAGTATACCCGCCACGCTTGTCCAAGGCGGCTTGGCAGGTTTGACACGTCGGTTATCTCGATGTGCAGGTTGCATGACGATGTTATCCTTCACCGTTGTTAGCATGTGGTAATTGTAACAATATGCACATTAGATCAGAAAACTAACTGACTAAGTGGTGCATGCGTTCCGGCCAGGATCGAACCCGCGCCCTCTGAGTTCGGGCCGCGTGCGCTAGCCATTACGCTAAATTCTCAAAATATGCTCTGTATATAATAATGTATAAGGGATGTAATTACGTCGCTATTTCTTCAAAAAAAGTCTTTCTTTTTTTCTAGATTATACTTTCACTATGAATATTAATTAAGCTATCTTCTAAAATTATAGATATCCAGCAGTGTTTTATTTGATATTTATTATTCCGCAGTTTCGGTCACTTTTCAGTAGTATAGATTAGGCTCCCATAGAGGAAATAATAACCATAGACAAAAATGAAAACTAAATAATTGAAATAAACAAGTTGGGGGTAGGCTAAATAAAAACTTTAACAATACTCTTAGAAGCTTGACATCTCTGTCTTCTGTGATCACGGCTACTAAAAAATTGAGTGAAACGTCGGAATGATAAAAATCAAATAAAATACCGCCGCTTAAAAACGTTAAATCGTAGTTTTTTATATTTACTAGTCGGGAAAACTTAAGAAAATACTTTGGTAGCCTAATTTTGATACAGATTTTTAAAGGAAGCATTTATATGAAACTACCTCCTATATTGACGAGTTTACGAGTTCCGTTTTGTCAAAATAGTTACGGAACTATTAAAAATTTCAAATTTTAACTAGACCAAGTTATTATAATTTATTTCCTTGTTAATATTCAATGTTTTTTTTCTTTCTTGTTTAAATATTCATTGTTATGAATAAACGAAATAATATTTTATGCGTTTCAAAGGAATATGTATTTTAGAAGTGAAACTTCTTTAGAATCGTTGTGATTTGAAACTAGATAAAACAAAAAAGCGACACCAAAAAGAGATAAACACAAATCTATAGGACCAAGCCTACGAGAGAATGAGATACGAGTTTAAAATTGTGCACCACAGATTAGAGAGTCAATAAAACCGATGTTTAAACATAGGTCCAATTTGGACCGAAATAAAACTGATAATAAAAATCTGGTTCAGAAGCATTGCGTCGAAACAAAGATGAAGTATCTCGGGGTCGTCCTTGACAGCCGATGCCAGTTTCCGCACATTTCAAGCAGCTGGCCCCCAGACTCATGGGGGCGGCTGGCGCCTTATCACGGCTCCTGCCCAACCTGGGGGAGCCTGGCGCCCCTTGCCGAAAATTGTTCGAAGGGTTCGTACGATCCATGGCCATATATGGGGCCCCGATATGGCCGGAGTCCCTGACGGCCAAGAATAATGCGTTGCTACGCAAACCGCAACGCGCGCTGGCTATCAGGGCAATAAGGGGGTATCGCACGATCTCCATCGAGGCGGCTTCCCTTCTTGCCGGATCCCCACCGTGGGTCCCAGAAACGAGAGTCCTTAAGCGGCTATACGAGTGGCGCAAGGACGCCCTCCTCCGGGACTTCCGACCCGCGCCCCGCGAAATTAAGGCCAAGAGGTCAGAGTTCCGACAGTATCTCATGGTGGAGTGGGTGACACGACTCGCACAATCCAGCGCAGGCCATGTCACAATAGCGGCAGTAAGGCCAGTTGTGCAATCATGGGTCAACCGAAAACACGGTACCTTGACACAGGTCCTCACCGGACACGACTGCTTCGGGAGTTACCTGTGCTGCATAGGGCGTGAGAATCCGTCAAGATGCTACCACTGCAGTGATAGCTTCGAAGAGACAGCGATGCACACTATCCAAGTATGCTCAGCTTGGGGCGAGTCCGCGCGAGTCGCTCTCAGCCGTAGTTCAAGCCATGGTCGGGAGCCAACCTGGCTGGGACGCCGTTGTCTCCTTCTGCGAGACTGTTATGTCCGCCAAGGAGGCGGCGGAGCGGGAGAGGGAGCGAACAGCCGTGCTCATCTCCCGCCGCAACAATAGAACTCGGCGCCAGACGACTCATGACCTTCGGTCGCCGTAAAAGTGCGGCAGCGGGTGACGATCCGCGGAGTCGCTAGGCCGTCACCTGCATTCAAGCCGCTGAGTAGTGGGCGCGTCGATGTTCTGCCAGCGCCTCTCTCAATCACAGATTGCAGCAGTAGAGGCTTGTCCGCAGGGGTGGGACCACGTCAGTCGGGGTCGCGGCAAAAAGCTCGCGCACGTCCCGGGGCCCTGACACATGGCGACAGAAGGACCAAGGGGTTTTAGTGGGTATTCCGGCAGCCCATCTGGCCGGTGAGTCCCACACTGCCCCGCCGTCGTCTCCACGCGGCAGGGTGTCGCAAACGGATTTCCCCTTGAAAAAAAATTTGTTCAGAAGCATTTCTTTTGTGTGTAATAATTTCTAAAGCTATTATAAAAGTATATATATGTTTATATCGTGTGTATATACATATGTATATATATTTATTTTGTACTTATGTGTACCATGTTTATTTATCATTCGTCATTATTTATTTATTAACTACACCACCGTTTGTATTAAAATTCTATCAATCCCTGCCAAGGGTTGCCTGGAAGACCTTATCGCTAAGAAGCGATAAGGCCGCCCGTTGTACTATCACATTTCTTTTTCTATTTCTGTTTGTATCTGCTAATATAAAATAATAATAGTAATAAAGAATTATCCATCTATAACAATGTATTTTTTTATTGCATTCTGCAAATAACCTTTTTTTTTAATAGAAACATTACCATCACATTACATTACTACCTAATATTTCCCATAATCGTGAGAAAAAGTTTGATAAATCACTTTCCATCTAAACAAGTGGTTCTTTTGTTTTTCCAGGTCTAGAACGGGTGGCAGAGGAGTTGATGGGTCGAAGAAAATGGAAATTATATCAAGACGCATTAGTACCGAAAAGAGAACTGGAGCAGTCAAGCGAGGAGGAGTCAATGCCTTCCACCGACGCGCCCCCAGCCCTCAAGATAAAGACCATAGAGCAGATCAACGCACCAGAAGACGACCGGCCGAAAGAAGAAGAACAAAAAGAACGACGCACCGAAACTATATTAGAATCCCTCATCAAAAGGCCGGCGACCCAACCAAAGGTTGGTGTGTTCTTTTACTTCTTTTTCTGGAAATGAGAATTTATTGTCCTTTTTTATATCGGGGGAAGCATGAAAGTAGGATAAACGCAGTTGAAATGAGAGCTTCGAGAAGTATATGCAAGGTTAATGTAAGTGATATGATAAGAAATAGTGCGATAAGGGAACGTTGTGGATTGAAAGAAGATGTAGTGACAAGAGTTGAAAAAAGAATATTAAGGTATTTTGGGCAGCTAGAGAGAATGAATGAAAGCAGAATCACAAAACAAGTATATGACAGCAATGAGACAGAGTCCGTGCCGGTAGACCGAGACGTACTCAGCATGATCAAATTGAAGATATTTTGAAGAAAGGTCACATGAAAAGTAGTTTAAATAAGCGTGTATGTATGAAAAGATTAATGAAAGTTGATGAAGCGAAGAGTGTTTGTCAGGATCGTAGCAGGTGGAGATCCATCGTCTCTGCTTACCACAAAGGGAATTAGGCGAGACAATATGAAGGTATGTATAACGGGGGAATGCACTTAAGCATCCCCTAGTAACCTGAAGAGAGCTGTACAAGGGGTATATGTGCGCCCAGGGATCGGCTCTGCATAACTTTCATCGAGAAAGGAGTTGTGATGCTACAGACCCACTAAATCCACACCAGTGTCCCTCCACTTCTTTGTGAGGCTCTACGGGATTTGAGTTCGCCGCGATGCCTCGGCACAACCTGTCAAATTGTGTTGCCCCTAGGAATAGAGCACCTTAGGTGTGATTCACTGGGGTTCTCCGACCACTCCCAATTCTACTATGTCAATAGTTGGAGGTGAGCGTAGTGGCTCTTCCGGCCCTTTCTCACCATCTGTAATAGGAATCCACTCGCCCAGTCTCCTAGAATTATTTATAATTATCTTGACCTACTTACCATTTTTTGATCAGAGGTCGTTTTTGCAGACTCGCCGAACATGACATGTATCAACATAATTTGGAAGTTTATGCTATGCCTTATGACTACCATTTTTTTTTATTGCATGAGTTCAGCAGACAGGCAGACGGCCTCGACGGACTTTCCATCAGGTGTGATGGAAAACGGTTACCATCGCCTATGAACATTTGCAACACCAAAAATGCAACAAATTAGCTGCTATTCCCGTAAGGGAGATTGGAACCTGGTCACTAATGCCGGAACACAACTCAAGGTTGATATAGCGGCATATTCTAAACCAGGGGTAGTAGCCATCCTGTCGGCCAAACATCCTACCACCTGGCAGTGGGTTGTTTTGCGCCTCTTACGACAGTCTGCCTGGCCGCAGGAAATTGTATTCTTTCTCCGTTCCTACACGGGTAAAAACCAGTACCTAGATCTAGACACGGGTCAGTTTCAGTAAGCGATTCTCCAAAGACGACCGCTTTAGGCCTTGTTAAGTTGGTTTTTGATAATTAATTATTTGTAAGTTTGTGATTTTCTGCATAACTGGGTCCAGTTATTGAATTGATTGTCTTTTTTACAAGGTGGAAGTGCCAGAGGAGCCCACGGACTGGAAGCCGCCAGACAAATGTTACTTCTGCGTTGATGGTGAGCGGGAGGCTGGCAGCTCCGAGTGCCAGCAGGCTGGTGCCACGGTCAGTACTTTATTATAAGCCCAAGGCAATAATCTTATTAGCAAGGACTTCTTTCGACTTTGGTTTAAGTTACAAGTCATTTACTTAGTATACAATTTAATACTTAAAACTTTAATATTAGTACAAATAACGCTCACAAATACTTTATGCTCGAGTTGCAAGTTGCAATGAGTTGCTAACAGTCGCAACATATGATATCAACTACCACTAAGTTGAACAAAGGGATCAGGATCCAAGCTCAAGAATTACAAGAATGCAAGCAACTACAAGGTGTATTTTCTTCACCCTACTACACAAAAGCACCAACACTCTAACAACAAACTACTGCCAGCGTCCACTAATACCAACAATAGCAAAAGCAAATATACAAAGTACACACATAATGTAATTATATACATACATACATAACTTCACGCCAGTTCCCTTGCGGGGTAGGCACGATCAACAGAGCGCCATTTAGGCTTATTCTTACACACCTCACTTGCTTCTTTGACATTCATAACTCTTGTCATGCACGCTCGTCTGTTCTTAAGGCTCCTGACATCACCTTCTGCTAGTACACGATCAATTTGATCATGGAAGGTGTGTCGTGACCTTCCACGACTTCTGCATCCATCCACTTACGCATTGTATATTTGTTTAGTCATTCTTTCATCATGCATTCTTTTCACATGCTCGAACCACCGGAGCATTCCTTTCCTTACCTTCACCCCGACACTCTCTTTCAGACCAACTCTCTTTCTTACTTCGGTATTACGAACGCGGTCCGCGAGCGGCACTCCGCAGATTTTGCGCAGTGTTCGCATCTCGACCGCGTTTACTCTACTTTCATGCTCTCTCTTCCATACCCAACTCTCGCTTCCATACGTGAGCGTAGGTACCAGCAACGCGTTGTGTATGGCGAGCTGGGCCTTCTGGCTGAGGTTCTTAGCGCCTAGAAGTATGTATGTAATTACATAATATTAAAATTATCATAAAGTCCTGTTTTTGAAATAACTGAGGCTTACTGTATTTTTTTTTCATATGGTAGTCTATTGTAGACTAAAGGGCATATTACATACACCGTTTTACTCATCTTAGTCAGTGAGCATGATATGGCTGAAAGTATTCCCCTGCTTTGAGTGATGTAAGAATATGCGTTACTACGCTTAGCGTGAGTATCGAGGTTAATGTTGACGTGTACAGCAGTCCGGCATTAATATGCCATGCCTAAAACTGTTAAAATAAAGTTTCAATTATCCAAAACTGTTATTCAAATTTCACTTCGATAAGTATCAAATAATGTTTTCTTTTAAATATATCTTTGTTTTGTGCTATCACGTTTTGGAACGTAATAGGGAACTTACTTACGTAACTTCATCAAAGCTGCCGACAAAACCAATCTATTAGACTAGGAATTTCATAGCGCCTTATTTCACTTAGGTACTGATGTTATTTTTAGGTTTTGTACACTTACAGCTTGTTCCCACTTGTCGGATGTCGAGCCTCTATTCACATTTGTCGGTTGTCGGACTCGATCGAAGTTGGAGCCAATTATCCACTCTTCGCAAAGCTCCTGTACAAGATAGATGCCTACGAAGCCATTTTTGTGATGTGTTATTTGAGAAGAAAACAGAGAAAATAAGCCAAGTAAAGAAATTTTTCGGTTCACCCATTCTAGAGCAAATGATTTACTTTGAGAACATTCCAGAACTTAATAACTGAAATGAGATGTTACGAGAGCCTAAATGGCGCTCTGTTGTTCGTGCCTACCCCGCAAGGGAACTGGCGTGAAGTTATGTATGTATGTATAGATGTTACGAAATGAAGTTCTTCAGTTATTTTAGAATGTCGATAACTACATTCAACCATATATTGGCACGAATATCAGTGAACACGAATTACTAAAATACAAGAATTAGAGATTGCATTTGTACCGAAGAAAGGTTGTCGATATTTCTAAGGTAAGAAGAAGAATAATAGGAAGGGTTGCCGGGCCTAACATCCGACATTATGTGAACGTCATACTTACTCATAAATGAAGGAAATCCGACACGATTTTTACAGACGTACAGAACTGGCAAAACACCCCACATTTTTTTCGGCGCCGATAAAAAAACCGGTGTCGGATAAGTGTCAACAGCTTCATATAAAGATTCTTCCATTAAACAAGCCGATTTTTTGTCGGGCCCGAAACCCGACAAGTTAAAGAATTAAAGAATTAGTGGGAACGGGCTCTTATAAAATGTGCGTATTTAGGTATGATTCAGATATTTTAATAATCGTGTCAAAAGATATATTGGATTTTGATTAAAAAACGGTTAAGAAGGCTTGGAAATCGGTAAAAAAGTAGAACCGGTTACAACCTAAGTGACATTTAAAACGCCAAAGGTGCTACAAATGCGCTGCTGCTCTGTTAAGGGAGACTGTAACCTGGTCACTAATGCCGGAACACAACTGAAAGTTGTTATGGCGGCATGCTCTAGACCAGGGGTGGTAGCCATCCAATCGGGCAAATGCCCTACCACCTGGCTGAGAGTTATTAAGTTGCCTCTTACGAAAGGCCGCCAGGCCACAGGAAATCGTATTCTTTCTCCGTTCCTGCACGGATAGTATATATACATATGTATGTGTGTATGAAAGAATGACTAAACAGATATACAATGCAAAAGTGGATGGATGCAGAAGTCGTGGAAGGCCACGACACACCTTCCATGATAAAATTGATCGTGTACTAGCAAAGGTGATGTCAGGAGCCTTAAGAACAAACGAGCAAGCATGACAAGAGCTATGAATGTCAAAGAAGCAAGTGAGGTGTGTAAGAATAAGCCTAAATGGCGCTCTGTTGTTCGTGCCTACCCCGCAAGGGAACTGGCGCGAAGTTATGTATGTATGTATATATGTATATTATATGAACCAGTTTCAAACGGCTTTATCGCACACCTTCAAAGCGCAGCCATGTGGCACAGCAAGTTTTCAGTCGCACACAAACACATGTTGAGTGAGATAGAATAATAATTCCTCTTCTCGCCTAATAACCCGGTTATTCAGGTTTATATGTAAGGTTTACACTCCGAACGAAACAGTCGACTAAAACCGGTTAAATTTAAACTTCAAACCGGTTCCAAGCCTTGAGTTAAAGAATAGAGGCAGTGGAATAAATGTCAAAGTGCGGGGAATCCCAGGAGGTTAGATTCTAAACTTACATACGTCTAACAATTGTTGTTTTGAAAAATAATGAGTTTTCAAACAGTATCTGGGCTATACACGTGTTGTGGACTCATAGTAAAATCCTAGATGAGTCAAAACTATGATAGCATTATTGCTACTTAGGTCCTTGGTTTGAACTATGAATGATAGGCAAAATAACATTATTAAAGAATGATTCATTAGATTTTAAATGTTTATTGGCTTAGATTCTAGTAATCTTTTATTTCTTCTTTTTTTAATATGTTTCTTCATGATTTGTACCTAGGTCTATAATAATCTGCTTCTTTTAAGAACATAATTTTTAATTTTTTTTTTCCGAAATTATCTATTTAGTATTTGATGATTAATTTAAAACATTTTTAAACTTTAATATCTAACTATAGAGGGGAGTGGAGAGGTAAATAAACTGAGATACTTTTTATAAACCCACAAAACGTCACATCCTTGTAGATTTTGTACGAGCGTACATACTTATAGCGTCATAAGTATATACAAGTAAAATTTGATAATTTACATAGGGAAAACCATTCATCATAATTTAATAATCATTAATAATAATATAATAATAATCGGCAGACAAACACACACATTGTATATCCCCAAATTAAGCAAGTTACGCTTGTGTTATGGGTAATATACAAGGGACTACTCTGGGGCCGATCCCAGACACCCAGACCATAGTAAATAACGGAGAAAATACGTTTTCGAAATTGACTATACCAGGAATCGAACCCGGAGCCTTTGCGTTGAAGTGAGGTAGGCCGGCAAAGGCTTAGCCCGCTCAACCACAGGGCCGTCAAATCATTGTATTGAAATACAGCGTAAACTCGATATAACGACACTGAAGGGCCTGTGCATTTTGTGGCGTTATAGCGAGTTGTCGTTAAATGGAGAGAAGTCTGTTATTTTTGTCTGACGTCTTTTACTGCACCAGTAATTTTGTTGTATTTTTTTACTTATTTCATTCATATTTTATCTTGCGATATAAAGGCATCTTGGTGATAAAGGAAGTACTTAGAAATTGCGGTATTTCGGGATTTCTTAGAAATTTCGGTATGCTTGATGCCCACAGTCGAGTTTATTACGAGCTAGGAGAACAAAAGCGGTAAAAGAACGTATACAGCTGCACAGTTTTAACTAATTTTGGCAACTTAAAAGGTAGTTTTTATTACTTAATTGTTGTTGTTATTGAGAGTGGGTGTAATGCTATATAGAGTGTATCATTGTATGGAAGACAAGCTTGACAAGCTTTCGAAGAACACCGTTGAATGGCGTCACCTTACAATTCAACTGCGCTACCTATAGGAAGACTTAGTCATCAGCATTGGCTGTATGGACTAAGATTTCCTTGCCTGCCTTACTACTTAAAAGTTTTTAAGATTTAGGTAAGAGCTTTACAGAGTTTTTTACTGGACGATTCTGACTCTTAATATTTTTTAGAGACTTAATTTCAATTACTTATTTAATCATATCATTTATCTGAAGTATTGAGGGGAAGTGAAAAAAGGGAGTAAGTAACCTTACAAAAATGATCACATAATACAATAATATTAAATAACATTTCTAAACAATAAGGCATAGTTCACACAATGCGTCATTAAAACTCACCTTCCGTTAAAATTAATAACAAAAGACAGAGGCATCCGTATCAACGATTCTAATCATTGTCTTTCCATAATTACAGTTTATTGTAAACCCTTTAAAGCTGGCAATAGCAATTATGTAGCTTGTCTTAACCAGGCTTAGAAATAACCACTGTACATAGACCTCAAGCATGCCGTACAAAAAATGCCTTAAGGGTTTCCGATTGATTAAAATGTAAATATCAGTCCATAAAGGTGCCATTGATAGAGTCAGGTATTCCCATCGGAGAACGCCCTGTACTCGCCACGGTTATCCATGGCGTATTTCACACTTCGGTTATCTCGACGTGTATAGGTTTTGTCACGTTTAGCTTTTATCGTTAGCATATAATAACTGTAACAATATGCGCATTAGGTAAAAAATAAAATAATACCAGCACAGAGATTGTTACACCTGCTCGTCCAAGGCTGTTTGATGGGTTTCACACGTGAATGTTTTTGATATAGTTAACTCGCATATTGCTCTCCAATCAGCAAGTGGTCCTGGTATTAATAAGATCCGTGCAGGAACGGAGAAAGATTACAAATTCCTGCGGCCGGGCGGCATGTCGTAAGAACCCACAGCCAGGTGGTAGGGCATTTGCCCGACTGGATGGCTACCACCCCTGGTCTAGAGCATGCCGCCGTAACAACTTTAGACTTGTGTTCCGGCATTAGTGACCAGGTTCGAGACTCACTTAAGAGAGCAGCAGCGCATTTGTAGCACCTTTGATGTTGCAAATGTCCATAGGCGATGGTAACCGCTTTCCATCCAGTGGGCCGTCTGCCTGTCTGCTGAACTCCTCCAATAAAAGTAAAAAAAGCACATTTAAGCGGCGAGAACTTGATCCCGCGTCACTAGTTTAAAACGCAAATGTCTTAATTAATGAAACAACCAGGACTTTCTATAAAATATATTGTGATCAGTAATTAATATTTAATACAATTAACAATAATTAGACAAGATCTTAATTTAATTTTAATATATGATCTTATGATCATACATATCATATGACATACTTATATCATGATCGATTTTGATACAAAGACTTTAACTTGTATTGTAAAATATCTAATTTAATTATTATTAACTATTCTAGTATTTTTAAAACATGCGTTTAATAAACATATAAATGATTGATATAATTACCTAAATCATGGACTAAGTACACTTAGATCTATTTGTTGGTGACCATTTTAATCTGTCTGACATTAAAATGGCGTGTGTAACTATCGTAAATATGACGCCAATCGTGTTCTCATTAATATATTGAGTATAACGCCATCTATGTGAAAACGAAGTAAGTCGTATCCCCTTAACGCACCTTTCGCAGTTGCAGGGCAATAGCCAAGGGGTCTTCATAAACCGGTCGCTCGACAAACCATAGTTTCAATTTACAATACAATGCCTTATCCATTTTCTACGATTCTATGTCAAAGTAGAAAACTCGTATTTTGATTAATAGGTGCGCGGGAAAGAGATGGGGTGCCTTTTATTGTGGGCTCTGTGATTTTCAGCTTTGTTTTCATTAATAATAGGGTCGAAATTTACTTTGATGCTCGCGTTGTATCTAAAATAGTAAACGTGTAGGCGTAGTGCATGAAAAGTAGGCAGTGTTTGGATAGGGAGATGCATGGAGTAGTTTTATGTTTCTTTTTACTTTTTTTTACTAACGTTTTTGATAGTGTATCATCCTCACATGCAAATATACCTACAGGGTCCAACATTATAGTTCCTGTATTTGATTGTTATATTAAATGGATATTTAAACACATATTTGGTATGCATATGAATTTGTGGCATACATTTTATATCTCTAAAAAATATTGTCTAATCCAATTATTCTAACTTATTTAAGAGAGAATTGGCAGGTTTGATATAGAATGCATATACAAGGGATATAGGCTAAGAAAAGCGATAAATTATGACATTAATGAAATTAGTATCTCAGAGGGTGCGTCGGGTTATTAGTAAGTATTATTAATAACCCAAAAACACTAAAATAATTTCGTTATTTTCAAAAGAATGTAATGGCATATTTGTACAAATATTTTATCAATATCAGCGCATCCCTTTTTTAAATCTTGATGCCTAACAATTCTATTTGTATCTATTGCGTTGTTAATTTTATTTCTATATTTTTGTTTGAAAATATAATAAAAAATAATATACTTTATTGCATAACATTAAGACACAGTTGAAGAGACAAAGTACAGAACACAATAGGTGGTTTTATCACTAAAAGCAATTTCTTACAGACAACCTTAGGATGTTAGGTTATAATACACGATAATATTTCTAATTGGCTAGTACCAATTAGTAGTTTATTATTGATTATTCATTAATATCATCATAGTACCCCTTTTTATGTTAAATTGACTTAGTATAAAAAGTACTTACACAAATGGTATACATGGTTCACAGAATTTTATTACTTTATTCTTAGGCTGTAAATATTGTTTATAATAAGAAATTACCATAGTAAGCGTTTTTATGTTATCTTAGTACTTAGTACTTAATAACGTTTATTAATTAATGATTTTTAACGGTCATAAAAGGACCAAACATATATTTAATGTGACTTGCTGAAAATACCAGGCTTAAGTTTGATCTTCGATTGTTATAGTGTTGATGAAATTACGCATAACAAATGATTGGTGTAAGAGATGAGCTATTGTAGTGGTATTTTGATCTTGTTTTATGTCTCAAAAGTAAGTAATAAGATTTTAGATCTACTAGCTAAAATCTCTCCTGAAATCTTAGAATAAAAAATATAATATTATACCTGGCAAAATGAAATATATTAATATCCTCAAAATTTTACGTATGTATAATATTTTCATACGTTTTAAAATACACCTATAAAACTGATAAAGATTCCAATTTTATTTATAAAGAACGCCTTATAATAAAGATAGGTTATTGCATACACAGAGATTTCAACATTTTATCTGTTGTATAATTTTTACTGCACGTAATAATTGTTTAGTGGTAAAATTATAAGGGGCAAGTCTTTTAATTGTGTATTTAAAATGACTGGCGCATGAAATTTATTCATTCACCGCTATTCAGCTTTTTGTTTTATGCAACTATGATGTTTAATTATTACTTGAAATTTTTGCTACACCTTGTTCCGAGCTTGTTATGTTTCATTACCATATTTTATACTGGTTAAGCAAATGGTTTCTTTTTGTTTCTGTTATTCGTATTCTAATATCACTTTGGACCTAACAATAGCGTTATTAGCAAATTAGATATTTTATATATTAGGAAAATCAGTACTTACTTGAAAAAGCAGTAGTCGACAGTAGCCACTTATCCACAATATATCAATTGGGTCAATCACAAGAATTTTTAACATTATCTATAATAAAAATACAGATGACAGGAGTACCCAGTCTCAAGAATATTTAGCAACTTTAAAATTTAATTGACAAATTAAATAATAGGGGAGCGGACAGTCAAGTCGAAAAAGATACTTTTTATCACCATGCAAAAAATCGCAGCCTCATAGATTTTTTACAAGCGTATCTACTTATAATGACACAGGAGTCAAATAGTCAATTAGTTATTCATTGAAAAGTAATTAAAATTAATCCTATCATAATATTCTAAAAGTTAGATGATAAGGTGTTATTTTATAAGCCTGTTTTTTGTATATGTAAAAATACTACACTTTATTGTAACACGTGTTATTACTGAATGATAGAAACCAAAACATGGATGCTTTCGTTGGTACATTATACTATAATCTAAAAAAAAATACTACTCCACGCCTCTCGGAAAGCGATCGGTTAAACAGCATAGGCCGGACAGAAAAGCCTATAAGGGGCGGTCCGCAGAGGGTGGAAACCTCGGAAAATTCACGTGCAAGGCCCACCCCTTAACGTACACGTGATACCAAATAGCCCCGCGTTGCGAACGCGTTTAATCATTACGGCTAGCCAAATAAAAAGGAAAACTCCGCGTCTTTGTACTCAGAATTCCAATTTTAAAGTGTTATTTTTCGTCTTTAACTAATTTATTAAAACCTCTTTTAAAAATGGTTGTGATGTGGTTAGTGTGGTCTGAGCTTTATAACGTTCTAAAATGTAAGTACTGGCTGGTTAGGAGAACTAAGTCACTCGTTTAAAACGTTCTTTTTTTGAAAAATTATATACAAGATTCATATTGAATTTTTGCGGAGAATTTGAAAGTAGTGTATTGCAAATAAGACGCGTTTTATTTTTAACAAAGTATCAACTTGTTTTAGTTTTTCTGTGGAATGAAAGACCAGGTTCAGTGGTTTTTGATTTATTCTATCTGAATGTTTTCATGTCTTGTACGGAGGGTAAAAGTGCATCTTATATGTAAGCGAAGTTGAAAAAATGTCCAGCAGTATGCTGAAAATAGAGCTTGAAATACCTACCGCAATAGCGCTGCCTTACGAACTACAATATGCATTAAAAATTGTTGCCAGTATAAAAAAACTCAACTACTTACGTAGTCTAAAATAATTTAGTAAATATAATGCTTTGAGAAAAACGTGTAGAGATTTAATTATTGAATTTTTAATCATAAATAACAAAGCGGAAACCTTTTGGTCCTTGTTCTAGAAGTGAAACTTCTTATGAATCGTTGTAATTTGAAACCAGATGAAACGAAAAAGCGACACTAAAGAGAGAAACACATAAATCTATAGGACTAAGCCTGCGAGAGAATGATATACGAGTGTTTACATTGTACAGCACAGATTAGAGAGTCCAATAAGACCGATGATTAAACATAGGTCCAATTTGGACCGAAACAAAACTGATAATAATATTTTTAGACCAAAACTGAAAAATTGAAAGTGATACTTAAGAAGTTTATTTTGAATTATAATATGTTGACGGATGTAGGCTAAAGGAATTATATTTATATTAATAAGAGTTAAAGAAGAATTATTTGTGAGTATATTCTCTGAAGTTTCACTTCTACTGAGTATGAACCGCACACACACACAATTTTTTTTTATCTCACTCTAATTACTTTTAGTGCTTCGTTTAAAATTTATCCTATGCCATCGCGGCGTTACGCCATCCATAATATCCGCGTTTTGATAGACAATTTTTCAACACAGAGATGATATGGTGGTACACATGCTCACACCAACGCGCACTACCACCGCATTACATTACACACACACTTCACAAACAAACCAAGACACACAAAGAGCCTAAAAATAAATAACCCAGACACAGAAAGGAAGAACAACACACATGTCACTAGATAGGATAATATATATAGGTATAGACATAAGGCACACGCTGCACATGCACTTCCTCACAACACCAGCATGTAACAGATACACTCTACATTAGTATAAGTTTAGTATTAAAATTAGAATACATTAATATAATAAGTTCACAACACAAAAATCACTAAATTAATGTCACACACAATAACAAAAATAACCAATAAGCGTGTATTAACTCTAAATACTTTCTTAGAAATCAAGTTGTAAAAAAGGGTATGGAACTCGAGTTCGTAGAGTTGTTAAAAAAAAAACACAGAGATGGTACTCCTTACCTCTACCCTCCATAATATCATGTGTATATCATCTTCCCAGTAGGTGAGAGTGGTCAAAAACAAACCTAAAAATATTGGTGCACTGATTTCTTTTCCAAATATAGCTCAGCACGGTGTTTGGTTCTAGTCACTGTTAAGTATTGATGAAAATTAAAGTACATGTAAAATATTTTAGAAAATTTCACACCAGGCAATACTAGATTTATGATCCAGCCATATCTAACATTGGCCTAATTATAAGTCTGAATGACGCCAAATACCGGAGTTTCTGTAGCAACTCTAAAGTCACATTAAAAAACATAGATACCTATAAAACTGCACTGCAGAACATCACTTTTTATTCTTCTATTATATTTATGTACTCTGTGCTTTTCATGTTTCCGCCAAAATCTCCTAACTATTCGTAAAATGGTCAGTAAAACAAAAAATTAATTTAAAACTTGCTAGCATGAAAAGCTTGACACAAAATTTCAACGACATTAAAATGTCTAATTGTGTTGCTATTGTTAGTACTTTTTATTTTTTGGCTCTTAGCACTGATTAGCAAAGGACTAGATATCCCATAAAACTCATAAAAAAAACCCACAAAAGATATTCAGTAACAGAACAATCAACTCTAATCGATGTTCCTTTTTAATTGTAACCATTACAATATATTACTTTATTTCCTTTTTTTAAGTAGCGTTCACTAACAAAACTGTCAACTCTTTTCGGCGTTCCTTTTTCAATTTTTCAAAAAGTAGCCGTTACAAAGCATTGCCTTTATACTTTTCTAATTTTGAATAACTTTTTTCTGTTTAAGCAGCGAAATACGTAATGAGTACCGCTTTGTGGTTCAAAGTGTAGTCCTCATTTTTTTTAATAAAAGCGTGAAATGGAAAACCGTATACCTATGACGATTTCATGGTTAGTTAAAGTTATTGGTGCGAAACATGAAAAGCGTTATGCCGTGTTGTTATACAACCATGATTAGGGTTGTTACTGTAGGCTCGTTTTTAAATGATTATGACTTCGCACGGTTTGTGGATCTACCCAGCCACATACGTTATACCTATATTCAAGTTTTAAAAATGCTCTTCAGGCCAATAGGCATTGGCTTCGCCCATATGGCACACACATCTCATAATATGACACTTAAGAGATTTAAGTTCTTGTTATGATAATTCATTTTGTGTGAATCGTTAAATTCTATAAAAATAAAGGTTCCATAGAGATGAAAAACTTTTTTGTTTCCGTTGTTACGCTGGGAAACCATTAAAAAAGTGTTTAATTGAAAATACCTCATATCTTATAAAGTACCTACCTACTTAATTGGATATTGGTCAAACCAATTTTTGTTGAGAATATTATTTTGAAACTAAATTATCGGATTGTCTGGAAAAGATCGCTTTTTAGCGACAAGACCGCTCTTTGTTACATAATTATAGTAGTACTAGTTTGTAAGATTTTTTTAGTAGTATATAATAAGGAGTTCGTTATATTAACAAAGGTGTGTATTTTTTTCAAAATCTACCGATTCGATTCCTGTTGAGGGTAATTGATTTTTGTAAAATTTAATGATACCACTTTAGTTTTCACCAAAATCAGCCGCAAGGCTCCTTTGAGTGATTTTCGCTTTTTCGTATAGTTTAGGATTTGGTCCTGAAGGCCCACTGGAAAAATTCATATACAGGATATGTCCTAAAGTAATATTTCGTACGTGCGTATACAAATACACGTACACAGAATTTTTTATTAAATTTTCGAAGCTATAAAAAAGTAGATACCTAGCTATGTAATAATTATTGATATTATTAGTTTGGTAGTCACAACCCTATTTCTAATTTATTTTCCCTTTAATTTAACTGTTCCTTAACAACTTTGGAATATACGCTACGAAAGCTATGAAGAAAATAAATGTACTTTAAAAAGCTTTAATTTATTTAATGATGTGATAAATTATTATTTATTACACCATTAAATAAAAATAATGCGTTTGGTTTAGACTTTTTCTTGCTGTAGTTTTTAATTCGACGGCCTCTGTGGTTGAGCGGGCTAAGCCTTTGCCGGCCTACCTCACTGCAACGCAGAGGCTCCGGGTTCGATTCCTGGTATAGTAAATTTCGAAAACGTATTTTCTCCGTTATTTACTATGGTCTGGGTGTCTGGGATCGGCCCCAGAGTAGTCCGTTGTATATTACCCATAACACAAGCGTAACTTGATTAATTTGAGGATATACAATGTGTGTGTTTGTCTGCCGATTATTTATTATTATTATTAATTTGAGGTGAAATCCAGGACAGAACTGCATTGCTGGGACATAACTATAGGATAGTGTGAGACTCGTCGGCTAATTGCCGAAATACTCCCTAAAACACCTCGGTATCCTCCTTCTCACTATAAGTCAGGGCCACTGGATCAAGGTGATGCCGGCGCCGCGACCTTGGCTGGCGTGGGCGCACCTCCGTGTTACTGTACTCAGGACCGTCTTAACCATATGCCAGGTTGCGAAAATCAGTCTGTGCCCCTTTGCTGACAATAATAAACAGTAACAATTCCAACGTATTAAATAGATCTTCCCCGTCAAGTAGTAGTTGTATTCGCCACAAAGGCAGGCAAAGGAATCTAGTCCATACAGCCAATTCTGATGTTTAATTCTTCGTATAATAGTCACGCAGTTGTATTGTAGGCTACAACTAACGCCATTCAACGGAGTTCTTGTGAAAACTCAAAAGACCACATTTGATTATACAGTTCACATTTCTCACAAAACACATAATTACTACTCAAAAACTATCAATATCCTACAACTATTGTTCATTTTAGAGTAATTTTACACATTTTTAGAAAATAAAATTGCACAGCACAACGTCTCCTTTCAGTTCCCGCCAAAAACTTCTCTTCCCCGTCAATATCGGACATATTTTCATGTATAAATTATTTTTTTATATTTAGGTTTATGGCTTGTCAGCTAGGCCTTTAAGTCAGATCTTAGTTTACAATATAGTTTCTTCATTTTCTTAAGTCTATGTGTAGCACAGCTGAACTGTAGGTAATCAGCTAGTGCCATTCATCGGTGTTCTTGTGACAACTCAAAAGGCCACATTTGACTATACAGTTCACATTTCTCACAAAACACATAATTACTAATCAAAAACTGGCAATATCCTACAACTATTGTTCATTTTAGAGTAATTTTACACATTTTTAGAAAATAAAACTGCACAGCACATCTCCTTTCAGTTCCCGCCAAAAACTCCTTTCATGTGTAAACTTTTATTTTAGGTTCATATATTGTGGTTTTTTTTAATCTATGAACAATGCCCCCCAAATGTCAACTTTTGCAATAATGATAGATAGATAACACTTTATTATACACCAATACAAAAATTAAAAGACTAAAATTATATCCAATTATCTACAAAGAACGGTCTTATCGATAAAAAGCGATCTCTACCAGGCAACCCCAAGAATGAGATGAGATGATAATGGCGATGGCGGCGTAACATATATTACGAACTACTTATTTTTAATAATAAATAGGTAAATTTTATATATTAAATAGATATATACTTCATATACATACTGAATGAATTTGAATATCATATTCCAACGACAGTTAGTATTTTTTGGTCATAGTTTCAAATATCGGTAGCGATTTTGCTTGTCTGATAGGATAGGTGATAGCAACAGGCAGCGCGTCCTAAAGCTGTATAGTCTTAATGGTAAAAGAATTGTTGTTGAAAGTTGAGTTACAGGGGTGTTCAGTAAAATTAATAGGAGGTACCTGCCGTTGTGTCCGGTGTAATTAGGTAACTTTCAAACTAGCATATTACTTATGGAGGTGTATATATAATTGGACCTACTTATGCAAAACAGAACCAATCCACAAACCTTCCAAAATTGGGTTAAGGATGCAGAAGACTTTCAAAATGCACCTTCTATCGACTCAATAAAAATCATAACGAAAAAATAGAATATACAATATTATAAATGTTTTTTCCAAAATATGGACATATTTTTTTGTACGCAAAATTTTAATAAAAACGGCTTTTTCTCAAAACTGTCAGTATTTGGGTTGGTTCCATTTTGCATAAGTAGGTCCAATTGTCCCCTTGGTTTTTGGACCCGGGCGCCACGCACCCCTTGCATCTTCGGATAAAGGTCTGCTGTATACCTTCAGCATGTTACTCTTCCGCCTCCTTATATTACATCTTCCTTAAGCCATTCCCCCATTTCATTCTCCTATGTTATCTCCTGTCTGTCATCCTTCTTTTTGAACCCTCTATTCCATCCTCTTCGTCCCATCCCTCCTATTACATCATGTCATCCCATTCTAAAGGCTGGCAACGCGTTGGCTTCGCCCTTGGTGTTAGAAGCATCCATAGACGCCGGTAACTTTATTACTTTAGGTAGGACTTCAGTCTTTGTGCTGTATGTACTGATGCAATAAAAAAAAAACAAATCGCCACTCTTCAAGTTTCCATCAAAAACTTTATTCGCTGGTTGAATGGAAAAACAGTGAGAAGGGAAAGAAAATTTTATGACATTTCAATAATTAAAAAAATATGAATCCGTAATTAATACTAATTTTACACGTAACATTGCATTTTTAAGTATTATAATAAATTAAAAGAGTAAACAAGCGATTTTTTTCAATAAATCAACAACAATACTTAAATACTTAGATAATTACATTGAGATAAATTATTATTCGCAAAAAACCATTATTAATCTTTTCAATGTTAATAATCAGATTCTTGACGTCAAAATACATTTTACAAATTAAACCTTGACTGAATTAAGATTCTTACTCGTAAGTACAATGAGTACTACAAGCTCCAGTAATTCTTCGAGAAGTAATTTTGTTATAGTATGATTTTTAATTACCTGGACTGAAATGACAGTTGCGGTCTACCTTTTTGATTCTTAAGTGAGCTGTGTGAGTTGAATTAACAACTCGTCACTGTGAGCTGAATCCTACAGATTTTCCATAGAAATTTTATAGGATTCAAGTCACAGTGGTGAGTTTCACCGAGCTTGCAACATAAAAAAAAGGTCGAACGCAGCTGTCATTTTGGTCCAGGTAATTAAAAATCAGAGTATACTTATTTCTATACTTTAAGAAGGAGCCTGATATAAAACAGATATGAAGTAAAAGAATTTTAACTTGTTATTAGACGTGTTGCTGGGGTGTTTCTTGCCGCCTCTTCTCCTTAAACAGCGATAACACGTTGCGAAGGGGGTGCCTACGTATAATAGGGAATAGATTTAATTTTCAACTATGTATGACCATAATAAAAGTGCTTCAATGGGACTTAGTTTGAAGAAAAAATTGTGTGTGCGTGTCTGCAATGCAGTTCACACGCAGTAGAAGTGCAGCAAAGTGTGATAAGGGGTGGGAGGGATTCTGAATTTCGTGACGTCACACTTCATATATTATATTGTTTGAAGTATTAACGAAAAACTTCAAAACTTTTCCAAATCTATCTATACGTATAGTGCATAGTGTTTAAATGATTAAATATAACGTATCCTATCGCATTCTCTTGCAGGCTTAGTCCTATAGATTTATTTATTTTAGTGTCGCTTTTCCGTTTCATTGAGTTTCAAATCACAACGATTCTAGTTTCACTTCAAAACTTTTGAATTTTGAATTTGTATAACAAAATTGAATTTTGTAGCCATTATGACTAAAACACATGGTAATTGAGAATAACAACGGTTCACTTTCCCTCCCCTTATCTAATCCTTCCTATCTCATCCCTGTATCATCCTATAAGTTAGCAACGCGTTGGCACCGCTCCTAGTGTTGCAAACGTCTGAAGATGACGGTGACCGCTGGCGATAAGTTGAGCTGTCTGCCTTTTTGTCCGCAGTCCGTGACGTTCCCCATTTTTATACCGGGAAAATCCGTTGGAGGACCATAGGTCACGCGAGGGGGAAAGGTCGCGGCCCGTGTGTGGGATTTGCCAGGTCGGGGTGCCACTAGCACCTCACATATGAAGTGCCATTGCCACGGCGCAGTTACGGATACCCACAAAAACCCCTGTCCGATCCTCGAGCATCCTTTGTCCGGGCTGTAGGCTCGCTTGCGCATTCACCTCCACCCGGCACCTTTACAGGCCAAGCATTTGCTAACCGGAGATCTGGGTCTCTCCGGCTGCCTCAAGTCCCATTTCGGGGGGGGCAGCCGGTCGCCCGCACCTCAACTCTTCTCTACCTACGTTTTTATTCTTTTAAAAAAAACTATGCAATAAGTGTGTCAGAAATGTCGTTTAAAACTGTCAGTTATTTTTTATAAAACATACATTATTCAAAGCATATACTAAAAGAGTAAGAATGCATAAAATTGGGTTAAATAAAAACTGTATAACAACAACAATTTGACGAATTGTCGCGTTAAGTAATTATTGCTGTACTTTAAGGAAACAAATTGCAACACAGGACCATATAAAGAACAAGCAGCTGGCAATACCAAACTAATATCAACGCGCCATAACCAAACTCATATTACCTATGGATTAATACACAAAAACTACGACTAATAACTACATAATACACTGGAATAACTAAACTAATGTTAAATAATAACACGTTGCCCCTAATCGTTGTTATGTCAACTTTTTTTCTAATCTAACCGCGTCGCTGGCCAATGAAAAAACGCCGAACAGCTGCCGTTATTTGAACTTGAAAAAATTACTGGCAGCATAATTTGCCGGTCGCCAAATGGTGGGGTCTACACATTCTAATTCTAAACCGGTGGCCTCGGCCAATAGCAGGCGAGGACGACACAACATGGCGGTCGTGGGAACCGGTTAATGGGCCGTTAGAATTAAGAATAGTATTTTCATTAATGTTCGAGAACAATAACTTTTTTTCTAGTCGCGTTCGCTTTATTTGTGATGCGTTCCGAGAATTTATGCTATGTGCATAGACATCGCATTATTTATTATTTATATTTCCTAATTCTACATTTTTTTTTACTGGAGATGGTAATTTTATTTTTGTTAATTACTGTCATTCATTAAGTCATTACTATTGGCCGTTTCCTACATCTTATAACTCATTCACTTGCCTAACGATTGGTAGAAACGTGACATTGCCTGTATGTAGTTTAGGTACTTCAAATAACCATTGATAGGTAAGACAAATGAATAGTTAGGTAAAAGATATAGGAACTGACCATATATTGAACAAAATGATACCTTGTAAAAATAAGAGCAGACTGGTATAGGCAGATAATATCTACAATTAAAATAATAAATAGTATTACATAAATGGCAATTAATAGAGGAATGTGTATCTAGTAGACAACACAGTAAAGATAGTTGAGAAAAAAGTATAACAAAAAGAAAAAAATTGCAAATAAGGTCACGGTCCTTCTGTCTGACTTCTCTATCCCATCTGCCCATCCCATCATAAAGGCTGGCAACGCGTTGGCTTTGCCCTAAGAGTTCCAGACGTCTATAGGTGACGGTAATTTAGGAATGACCCGACTAAGTCGGGGGAGTCAGCTGGAATGCTCCTCCGTCTCAAAGGAAGATCTCCTGCCGAGGCTATTGTTATGCCTCGCAGGCGTAAGCCCATATATTATTGTTGGAAATCTATAATATTATAAAATCTAATCATGCCATGTTTTGAAGTTATTAAAAAACAACAGGAATAGACTATATAAACTATGGAGAACACGTTGCAATTTTTTATTTTATTTCTCGTCTCTTTGTTCGGATTCACGTAAAAATTACTGAGCCTATTCGATGCGGTTTTCGCTGATCGACAGCTAATTTTCAGGCTTAAAATCTGCGCTTTTTTTATCCCGAAAATCCCGCGGGAATTTTCCCGGGAGCTGTTTGTAGTTGTGCAGGTGCATAAAAATTAGCTTGTTCCGACACAATTTTCCCTATAATGATAACTGCAGTAATTTGTGTCCCGGAAATCCCGCGGGAATTGCATGTCAGCATACCCTAGTTTGAATATGTTCTTTGTACGTGTCAGGAATCGTTAGCGACTTTAATTATAGCACCTATCTATTGGCTTGTAGAAAATAACTTGCCTGTTCATATACATCAAAACATGATACGTAAATACATATAAATGACGTATATGTAAGTGGCTAAACAATCTGTTAGTTAATATTCAAGGTAGACCTGATTAGCGAAACGTCAAGGTGAACAAAACTGGTCGCAGTGCGCGGGAGTCGAGGGCTCGCGAGCCATGCGCGCTGCTTATTCGTTGGCGTAGTTTGCAGATATTTCAATGTAGGCATGTTACGTAACCGAAACTATTGGATATCCGATACAAAAATTTATCCGAGAGAGATGAGAGAAAATTATAGTGGTTTCGGATAATTTCGGATAGGTACGGGTACACTCTTCTAAATTACGGGTTCTATCCGTGCAGGACTAAACAACCCACAGCCAGGGGGTAGGGTATTTGCTCGAATGGATGGCGACCACCCCTGGTCTAGAGTATGTCGCCATAATAACCTTGTGTTGTGTTCCGGCATTAGTGACCAGGTTCCAGTCTCCTTTAAGAGAGCAGCAGCGCATTTGTAGCACCTTCGGTGTTGCAAATGTCCATAGGCGATGGTAACCGCTTTCCATCAAGTGGGCCGTCTGCCTGTCTGCTGAACTCCTGCAATAAAAATTAAAAAAAAAAAAGCACACCTGCTAAGGTACGTGGAGTTGGTTAAGCTTCCGTGTTTTCGCTACCCTGGCATAAAGCGCTGAAACGAGCATCCCGGGGTTTTAGTGGGTTTCCCTTGCTGGGGAGTGGCAATGGCAGCTTTAGTTCTGCCTAGAGGTGCTAGTGCCACATACACACACGCGCCACGAGCTATCCCCTCTTGCGTTTGCGCTTGTCGCGATTGTGTCCCTCAGTCGAATTTCCCGTGGCTAAAAAAAGTTATCACTCACACGGGGTGTAGTGAGATCATATACCCGTAGCTCTGGCATAAAGGACGAAATGTCGTGAGGTTTTAATGGGTATTCCCGACCGTGGTGTGGCAATAGTATTTTGCTTGCGGTGCTAGTACCACCATCCCGGCGTGGCTAACTAGCAAACACCTACATCGTTGTGATTAGTAACATGAACGCAGATTCGCTGGCATATTCTTACATACATACATACATAACTTCACGCCAGTTCCCTTGCGGGGTAGGCACGAACAACAGAGCGCCATTTAGGCCCATTTGGCATATTCTTATTTATTTATATGGTCCTTTTACAGTTCTTATAAAAATGTAATATCCGCAACTGAAACTATCCGAAAAAACTTGATAAGTATCCATACTATTAGTTATTAGTTATATATATATATATTTTTTTTATTGCAGGAGCTCAGCAGGCAGACATACGGCCTACTTGATGGAAAGCGGTTACCATCGCCTATAGACATTTGCAACACCAAAGGTGCTACAAATGCGCTGCTGCTCTCTTAAGGGAGACTGGAACCTGGTCACTAATGCCGGAATACAAATCAAGGTTGTTATGGCGACATACTTTAGACCAGGGGTGGTAGCCATCCAGTCGGGCAAATGCCCTACCACCTGGCTGTGGGTTGTTTTGTCGCCTCTTACGACAGGCCGCCCGGCCGCAGGAAATTGTATTCTTTCTCCGTTCCTGCACGGATAAAAGATATTTCGTAATGCTACTGCTTTATCTGAGATAATATTATATTTATTGGCAAATGTAACGATACTGTTATTCTTAATGACGTCGACATTTGGCCACAGTCAATAACTAGAACGTTATCGCAGGAGACGCCCGAGCATTATGGTGACAAATACTAAGTACACTCCCATTATTAGAACAAAGAGTCATGCCATTTTGTCATAATTTGCGCAACAAAATACATCCTGGTTGGATGATGATGATTATTATCAATCAATAACATAAATAACAAAACATTGACAAATTAATAGCTTAGAAAAAGGAAAATAGAACTTAATGAATATTCAACCTTCGATTTGAAGTTTATTAAAGATTAGCGTGATTTGTGACGTAAATTTACATCATAAATTGATAGACTTTGACAAGTGTCCGTTTATTGTTTTATTAAACAAAGAGCCTATTAATTTGAATCATTTAATTGGTTTTTTGTAGAATATTTCTACGGATTATTCCGCATTTGACAAATGATGAAATGCTGTTATGACTCTGTGCAACTCATCTTTTTTACTCAGCATGGCTTGACTCGATTTGTGTATCTAAGCACTGATATAAGTATTCACAATAAACATACCTATTTCATAGTAAGGCTTAAGTGCCTAGTCTAGATATATAGCGCTACGCAATACTGTTATAAAAAATGTTAACCCTCGGTTTAAAGTTTAACAAGGATTAACGTGATTTCTGACGTAAATGTGCATCACAAATGATAGATTTTGACAAGCGTCCGTCGATTGTTTTATTAAACATTAAAGGCACAGTAATTAGATTAATTTTCTGTTGAATATATCTACGGATTATTCCACATTTGGCAATGCAATTATGACTCGGTGAATTGGTCTTCTTCATTTTAGGGTGTAGGGTGAAGTCATTTTGAAGAAGCGGAACCTTTAAATACCTACATCTTCGTCGTGATCGTCTAACCAACTTGGATATTTCAGTCTTATCAATTTGCTTATTTTATTTCTAGAGTCCAGCATCAGAATCTGATAGCAGTTCGGTATCGGAAGCTAGGAGTCCTGCGGGGGCGCCACCGTTGCTACAGCATCTACTTCAACTACAGAACCCTCAGACTATAGCTCAGGTAAGGCAGACCATAAATGACATAAGGTTTAATGACTTAAAAGGTCAAGGCAATGCATATCTGTCGCAAGACCGATGGCCGTTGGAGTAGATGAGTCCTGAGGTGGATACCGCGTCTCGGTAAACAAGGACACCTTAAAACCCGGTGGTCCGACAGCTTGCAAAAGGTCGTTGGTAGGGAATGAATGAGGAAAGCGGAAAATTAGAATATGTAGCGCAAACTTAGGGAAGGTTATATCCAGCAGTAGACAACGGTCGGCTGATGACGACTTTAGTCTTTCGACCGATAAGAGAATTCAACAGAATGCTGTCCTGGGCCCCAAATCTACTATACAAAATCATATACTAATATAAAAGCAACCATTCAGTGCCATTACGATGCCAGTGAGCAACTATTCCCATACGATTTTACTAGAAGACTTAGAATCCTGGATTCAATTCTCAGCTGGGTACATTTTGAAAATGAATGATCATCAAACTTATAACATAAGTTTAGAAGTAAACAATGTGTAATTCTGCTAATTAAAAAAAAAAATATTGATAGGGTAACATAAATTTTTGTAAGAAACAAACCATATTTTTTCAGAAAAGAAAAAGCTATAACACCTGTATTCTAAAACAACACTCATTCCCACATAAAAGCTTAGCTAACATAATGATCCGTAAAATTAATACAATATATATCTGATGGTCCTAGGAAGCTTTAGTATTTAAAACACTTTTTAATAAACAAAGCATTTCGAAACTAACGGATTATCATTTTGTTTAAAATCAATTAACGGATGGTCATCTTAAGATTTTGATCCCCAATCAAATTGATCAACAGATTACAATCTTGAATTAAATAAATTAACGAACTGTCATCTTAGGATTTTCATCCTCAAACTATTTATTTAATGAATTATAATCTTGAATTATATTATTATCTTCAATGAAATCACTATACAGATTATTATGTTAGGCGTCCCTTTGCGCATGAGCATTGTGCTAGCATAAGTACTAAGACCGAAATCACCGGTATATCCAAATTGTTAAGGAACGAATAGTAATATTCGATATCTATTGCGTGCTATTTGAGAATGCCGTTGCTATGATAGCAGGCGTACACGGAGATGTGTGTGCAGTTCCAGCAGATGATCGCGGCGCTGGCTGCGCTGGGAACCGGGCTGGTGCCGCCGCCTTTCAGCCAAGCCTGGATGATACAGCGGCTCGTGCAGAACCGGCAGGGTGATAGGTGAGTTTAATATTTTCCTTTTTCTATAGCGGGTAACTAGATAAACGGCTCACCTGATGGAAAGTGGTTATCGTCATCTAGGAGTGATTGTCACACCAGGGGCCATATTAATGTCTTGGCAGCCTGTAAGATGGGAGAGGGGTGGAGGAGAACTGGGCCACCGGAACTTTCACTCAGCGTCCGAAACTCTTAACTGAAAGCTAAGCATTTTACGCTGATATTCTGTGAGAGCGGGGTATCATATCAACCGAGCCAGCCCGTGAGCTGAAATCGAGATAATTATTCCAGCATAGCTACATAAAAAAAAAAATATAACAAGATTTAAGCAGACAGCCATGACGACCCACCTGATGGAAAGCGGTTACCATCGTATATGGACATTTGTAACAACAAAGATGGTACCAATGGGCTGCCGCTCTCAAAAGGGGCTGGTACCTGGCCACTAACGCTGAAAGACAACTCAGGGTTGTTATGGCGGTATGCTTTAGACTAAACCAGGGGTGTTACGCATACAGACGGGCAAATACCCTACCACCTGGCTGTGCGTCGTTTAGTCGCCTCTTACGACAGGCCGCCTGGCCGCAGGAATATATATACTTTCTCCGTTCCTGCACAGATAAAAAATAACATCACGTCAAGATCTCTCATGTATATTAAAACATAAACATAAAAGAGGTTATATTTACTCCATTCTTTCTTACTTTTTATACTACTCTATTTTTTTATTATTGTGTTCACATATCATGCCAAAACACACATATGTATGTATAGAAATTCGACCATAATAATTAAAGTCAAAGACTATACTTCTATAATCACAAATTTCACAAGGCTGTACTGTTAATTTGACTTTAACAATAAACAAAAGAGTATATATGCGTGTGTGTATCAAATACATGATAGTGTGTGTAATGTTATTTTTTACGCATAATTTAAAAAAAAATATTAGCATTCGTCTCTATATAAACTATAATAAATATGCAAGATTTCATACTCCTCAGTCCGCGCAATTTTCGTAAAAAGGGGTACAAAGTTTTTACTTCACGTATTAATATATAGATGAACTAAAATGTTATTAAAATTTCGTAATTGCATGAAATTAAAGAGGTGCTGATTAGAATTTCCAACGAGTAAAAGAACACATTGCTGACATGAAACACACAAGGTCTACGAAGTCTGCGATCAGTGAACACACGCTGGATAAACCCAACCACTACATCAGATTCGATAACCCACAAATCCTCGCGAAAGAGAATCGTTTCATACCTAGAATGATGCGTGAGGCTATTGAAATCAAAAAACACCCAAATTTCAATAGAGAAAATGGTTGGCAAGTACCACCTGTTTGGGATCCAATTATCAAAACTATTAAGACCGAAACCCAGCAAAACCCAGCTGCCAGACCTTAAGACACTGTGAGCTCTTTCTGCGTACAACGGAACACAAACCAACTTGACTGATAATTACTTTTATTTTGTCCTTCCACCCATTTTAATATTATATAAAATTATTAGAGCTAGGCATGTTTGCTGAAGAGTTTCTTGCGCCGCTTCTTCTCTTCAAGCCATAACATGTTGCGAAGTGGTAGTAAATTAGATTAGGCTCCCATAGAGTAATAACCATAAACAAAATTAAAATTAAATAATTAAAATTAACAAGTTGAGGTAGGCTAAATAAAACTTTAACAATACTCGTTGACACTTGACATCTTTGTCTTCCGTGATCACGGTCACTGAAAAGTGGCCGAAACGTTGGAAAAACCAAAATCAAATAAAATTACCGCGCTTAAAACCGTTAAAACGTAGTTTTATTCTTATTTATTATAGAATTTCTAATTTAGGACTGATTTTGATTTTCAAAACTTATGTTAGTTTAAGATTTTCTGTAGATAAATACAAGAAAGGACTGGGGGTAAGCTATACTGCAGTAGAGTGTTACGAGTTACGCTTTCTGTCGGACGATTAGTAATTCCTTATTATTCTTCTTTAAGTAAAAACGATAACTCGAATCAAAGCAACCTAATCGATTATTTATTAATGAATTCGTGGTACTAAACTATCTGGTAGCGGCACATGTATCTTGTTTGTACTATAAATAAAGATTAGCATCCTTGAAACGAAGCAAGACTCGTTAGGTACAATCGCCGAATGAAAAGGTTCATCATCTTAAAGTCGACTTTTGCTTGCATGAATACAAGAAACAATACTGCCCACATTTATAATAAATGTTTTGTTTTATTGCGTGTATAAAGTATAGAAACGTGAAGAAAGAAAATTGCAATTTACAACAAAAAGGATATAATCACTACGCTTATCATAAATATTAAAACTAATAAAATGGTTTTATATCTCTAAACAATATTTTTAGACAAGATAGAAAGTCAAACGACTCTGATCTAAGTAATTTTAAATTTTACTGTCAAACATTTAAAGATATTTTTTTTGTGGAACAGTCTGTTATGTGACTTACTTAATTCGAAAAGGTAACATGTGCTCGTGGAACGTTAAATAATTCAATTTGAAAAGTGGCAATCCTTTTCATACCACGACTGTACCTACACGCGGAACTGTATACAGAATACATGTGTCTTGTTTATATATAGTGTAACATTATTAAGATTCCCATATACATTTACCTTCTCATAACAAAACGGTCAAGTGTGGACTACACGCACTTTGCTGCAGAAACCTAAAAAGTATTTAAGAATTATTGTTGATGGATGGATCTCGTATCTCACAAACTACACGACGGATATTGTTTAAAACATTTTTTTTAAGTGATTTTTAAACACCTAACTAGAAATAATCTAAATTTTTCCAAATTGTTCTCTGTACTGTAATAATAATAATAAAGCCTTTATTTAGCCTAGCGACACCTCGTACCTGACTCCGGGGGCCAAGGCAAGGCCCCCGCCTCCGTGCTTGCTTTAACCAGCCGGCACGGAGTGGAGATCGCTAGAGCTAAGACTCAAGCTCCAGGGGTGGAAGTGATAAATGGCATCACGTCAGAAGTAGCTTCGGTGAATCCGCAGCCCACCTCTCTACACCCCTTAGCCACTCACGCCCATGTTGCCCCTGTCTTCTATGGCATTTTTAGGCGCCCATGCAGGGAGTGGCGAGTCACCGTCTGCCCATTTTTCCATGTTCCCTGAACATTGCGACGGGCAGACGCCATAGTCTCCATATTCCCAGACCCCTAGTACCACTAGCAGTTCCCAATAGTTCCCGGTACTTTTTATCCCCATTTCTCACAATAGTCCTACACTAGCCGGGGCTTGTCCTTGGGTGCATTGTTATACGGTGTAGACAGCGATAATCGCCGGTCAGTGTCACGCCACATTTACATTAAATTTGTCAAGGGGCCTCTACGTGTTGGCCTTCCCATGGCCCCACGCAGGCTTTCATGTACACGCATATAGCTTGTTAGTGGTTTGTTAGATGTTAGTTGTGATGATAGTGTGTTAAGTTATAGTAATAGTATATGTTTGTAGTTAATTAAGTTAGTATTATGTTAGTCATTTTTGGTTAGTCTTGATTTTGGACCCCTCTTCGGGCGAAGGCCTCCTTTGTCTGCTGCCAGATTTTCTTTTCTCTGTACTGTAGAAAGAAAAATTTTCAAAAATCGAATAATAAACAAATAAAAAAGGTAATAGTAACATGGGGTTAAATTTTCACAACTTTGGGAGATAATACCTATCTCACAGCCTATTGCCATAATTTAAAAAGTTATTAATTAAGAAACATCATTATCTATGTGCTTGTTAACCGCTTTCCTTTAGGTTAGGGCTATTAGCCTGTCTGCTGATAATATGAATAGAATTTAACCGCTGTGTTTTCGCTCCGCTCCTACCCCGCTACCGCCCCGCTCACAAACCGCTCGTGACCCGCCCACCTACAGTCAAAATCGTGGTTGATATCTAGAACCGTACAAGGTCAAACCCTGTGACAAGATTTACGATGTTCAAATAAAATTCTAGTTGAAAACCAGATTTGACACGAACCGTTCTAATGGCATTGAGTTATTTGCATGCAAAAACAACGTGCATTTTCAATACGCTAAACAATTTAATAATGTTCATTATGTTATCTATTATAAATCATATTCAAGGTTTTAGGGTGTGAGGTGTCGCTTTATGTACATCTCTGCCAAGATACGCCATCGACACTACGTTCGCGTTGTCATAACGACGTAATTTGGTAGTGAATTGCAAAAGCGACATCAAAAAACGCCACCGAAAGAAAGGCCGCTTTTTGGAACGAAGTTCCTTATCGCGCGTTGTGAAAGGGGGCTAGACGGAAAAAATTCTTACGAAAAGTTGTCACGACACTTTTTGCTATAGTAAGCTATTGTAAGCTGTGCGGCGTCGCATGTTTCTCTGTCTGTCTGTCTGTCTCTCTCTCTCTGTCTCTCTCTCTCTTATAGAAAGCAAGCCAGATATTTTCATAAATATTATTATAACTTAAAAAAAATAAAATTTTATTACAATTCCTTCACTAATTAATCGAAAGGAACTTCGTTCCATCCGGGTGTCCCTGGACACCTCTCAAGTTTTTTTTGGTTATATTATAGAATAAAATAGAATATACTTTAACTATCTATTACTATAATAAATCTGTAAACGATTCGAGTTTGTACAATGCGTTTAAAAATGTGAAAAAAAACGGAGGGGGGATGATTAGGACCAGGAAATTCCAAATGGCAATTTTTAGAATTTTTGTCTGTCTCTTAGAGCATCACGTGAAAACTACGGAACGGATTTAAATGAAACTCGACATAGACCTAGCTTATATCCCGGGGCGTAACTTAAGATACTTTTTATTCCGATAAATAACATCGTTTCCGAGGGATCGATAAACACTAGTGAAAAGATGGCGCTAGGATCGCATCTTTTTTGGAAACTACTTAACCTACACCTATTAATGAAATTCAAACAGTGCTGGCTGATAACCTAAGTTAACACTTACAATATATTTTACACTGATTAATGACATCGTTTCCTTAGAATAGACGGATTAACAAAATAGATGGCGCTGCAATCACGTTTTTCAATTCACTAACAAATACCTACGTTGTCATAAACAACATGTCATTCATTGTATTATTTCAAATCAGATTGGCTTCCACTCGCCTCTTTGTTTTGTTGGGCAGTTGTGTAGATTGTATAGGACTTAGTTTCTTTGTTATTTTAGTGAATTTAACAAAAAAACAATAAAGTTTTAGGTCTAAAAAATTACAGAATACCTCATTTAACGAAATAAAAAGTTAATTATAGTAATAAAATCTCATTAGAAATCATCATTCATGTTTTATAAGTTTTTTTTAGTTTTAGCAACCATAGGTTCTATCATTTATAGTTCCTTTGCCTGTTATTATACATTCTTTAAAACATTAAAATGCCAGTTTAGTTTATGGGTTTTTAGCTTATGCCATTTTTTCATCTGGGATAATGTTTTATTTATTGACCGTTTCACACAGATGTAGTGATGAATTTAATACGTTATTTGCAATGTGATTACATCTTATCCGTGCAGGAACGGAGAAAGAATACAATTTCCTGCGGCCGGGCGGCCTGTCGTAAGAGCTGACTTAACAACCCACAGCCAGGTGGTAGGGCATTTGCCCAACTGGATGGCTACCACCCCTGGTCTAAAGTATGTCGCCATAACAACCTTCGAATTGTGTTCCGGCATTAGTGACCAGGTTCCAGTTTCCCTTAAGAGAGCAGCAGCGCATTTGTAGCACCTTTGGTGTTGCAAATATCCATAGGCGATGGTAACCGCTTTCCATCAAGTGGGCCATCTGCCTGTCTGCTGATCTCTTGCAATAAAAAAAAAGAAATCTAATTAAGTTTTTATGTAAATAGAACTACTACCAAGTGCTTTTCTCGCGGTGCAGCCGCGGAGGACGCTCAAGTTTTAAAAAAATACCATAAATCAAAAAACCTTTCAAGTTCTCACTTCAAACGAATAAAATAGGTAGACCAAGGTCTCAAAGTGAAGCCGATTTTGGAAAAGATAGCTAATCACGCTACAGTGCATTAAGAGAACTTATTATTTATTATTAACTTACGAGAAGGCCCAGCTCGCCATACACAACGCGGTGCTGGTACCTACGCTCACGTATGGAAGCGAGAGTTGGGTATGGAAGAGAGAGCATGAAAGTAGAGTAAACGCGGTCGAGATGCGAGCACTGCGCAAAATCTGCGGAGTGACGCTCGCGGACCGCGTTCGTAATACCGAAGTAGGAAAGAGAGTTGGTCTGAAAGAGAGTGTCGGGGTAAAGGTAAGGAAAGGAATGATCCGATGGTTCGGGCATGTGGAAAGAATGACTAAACAGATATACAATGCAAAAGTGGATGGATGTAGAAGTCGTGGAAGGCCACGACACACCTTCCATGATCAAATTGATTTGTAATTTGATTCGTGTACTAGCAGAAGGTGATGTCAGGAGCCTTAAGAACAGACGAGCGTGCATGACAAGAGTTATGAATGTCAAAGAAGCAAGTGAGGTGTGTAAGAATAAGCCTAAATGGAGCTCTGTTGTTCGTGCCTACCCCGCAAGGGAGCTGGCGTGAAGTTATGTATGTATGTATGTATGTAACTTACGAGAATTAGTACGGGTAAAGGTTGAATCGTTTCTAGTGAATTTTTCTTTGTTAATCTCTCTCTTCGTTTGACGCTTTTATTAACTTAGGCTCTGTCTATACTTTTATTTGTCTGAGATTCTCACCATAAACTTAGGAGAAAGCGCTGTTACTAGGGACATTACAAAAGCAAGATCAGCAGTTTCAAAACGAAAATGCCGAGTTCAATATCAAACCTGTTAGGCAACAAAGTGCTGCCAGCGTAAGATTGTCGGCGGAACCAAGATTGTCGGCTGCGCTTCCGGCCCGCCGGCGCCGATCGAGCCTCGTTGTCATTCGGCCGAAGCACATCTATTCCAGGCCTATTCAGCTAGGCGAAACGGTGTTGTAAGCTTAAAAAAGTTTTGTCTTTATAATTTCTTACAACTATTGCACATTATTAGTAGTAGGTAGTTAGGTGTTATATTTGAATTGATTACAGAGATGGATCAAACACAAAAAAGGAAGATAGTGTTCAAGTTAAAGAAAGAAAAACTTTATTTGAAGAAATTGCGACTCAATTACATTCCTTATACATTTCTATACACAAAGCATATCTTGAGAATTTGTACGCCGCATTTTCAGCAAACAAGGTTTGCACTCAGCATATTGCTGTGTTGGAATAATATCCGACACAAGGCTGATTTTCAGTGAAAACCTTCCTTTAGGTGTAAGACCAAAATGACCCACTTTAAGTTATATAAATTCCATATGTACATTATTTGTTCATGTGTTTTTTTTTATTATATAAAATTGTTTGGGTATGTTAAATGTGAGAGTCTTTTGTATTTTAACAAATAAATTATTTTTTATTGCCCTCGTTTACCAAAATGTCTCCTACTGTTGACTGTTCGGATACTAAATAGGTACCTCAGTTTGGTACACTGAAAAATAATCCAATAACAAAAAATAAACTTTTTAATTATAGGAACATGTAAAAATTAAACATACATACATACATACATAACTTCACGCCAGTTCCCTTGCGGGGTAGGCACGAACAACAGAGCGCCATTTAGGCCCATTCTTACACACCTCACTTGCTTCTTTGACATTCATAACTCTTGTCATGCACGCTCGGCTGTTCTTAAGGCTCCTGACATCACCTTCTGCTAGTACACGATCAATTTGATCATGGAAGGCGTGTCGTGGCCTTCCACGACTTCTGCATCCATCCACTATTGCATTGTATATCTGTTTAGTCATTCTTTCATCATGCATATAAAAATTAAACAACTTTTCATATAGCAATCCATGTTTGCGAATCAAAACATATAAACATATTGTTCCAACATTTGTAGTCATCTCTTGTAGACATGTAAAACTTTTTTGTGTCTGACCCAGATGCCTGATTCTAATTGGTAGCAGTTTTGACACACCTTCTATAGCTTGAAGAAGTTCTTGGCCGTAAAGACTGATAACAAACATGTAAATATAAATAATTGAAAATGTACAAATAATACATATATAACCCTGACGTGTTTTTTTTAATTGCATGAGTTCAGCAGACAGGCATGCGGCCCACCTCATGGAAAGCGATTACCATCGCTTATAAACATTTGAAGGGCGACTTGCTTGCCACTAATGTTCTGCCGCTCTTTAAAGAGTGGCCTGGCCACTAATGCCGAAACACAACTTAAAGTTGTTATGGCGGTATAGTCTACACCAGAGATGGTAGCCATCACCCACCCTACCACCTGGCTGAGGGTTGTTTTGTCGCCTCTTACGACAGGCCGCCCGGCCGCAAGAAATTGTATTCTTCCACCGTTCCTGCACGGATAGTGGATGCCACGTTACTACGTTAGACGTCCGGCTCGTGTAATATAGTAGTAACGAATAAATTAGTCTATGGTGCTACAAATCTCCATAGGCGATGGTAACAGCTTTCCATTAGGTGGGCCGTCTGCCAGCCTGCTGAACTCATGCAATAAAAAAAACATTAAGACAGATGGACGAACACAACAATTACATAAGGTTCCGTTTTTTCCTGAATGGATTAGATAGGCAGCGGACAAGGGAAGAGCAAGCTAATTTTTGCGCCCCGGCGTTCAATATGCTTAAGACTACCCTGATAACAGTCATAAGGAGCTCTTACACTAGCAACTAAAATTGCTCAATCCCGGTCAATTTTCGTCAACTATGATTACTTACATCAAGCAATTTAGGACGATGGCAATATCTTGCTGATGTTGCTGAGATACGGCCACATAATACCATGCAAAATAGAGCAACTTAAAAAACTAGGCACCCGTCCCCGCTACGGGCCTGTTCCTCTTGAGAATACGCATAAACGAGAAAGAAAGAAAATTGCCTAAAAATTTCAAAATATTCGGCAACTCATATGACGACTTTGTGAAATGTGGAATATATGGAGCAATCAGAGGCAATATTCCCGAAACAATTGCCGCATTTTGTTGCAATTGCTCCAGATTGATCTATTACTGTTGCCAAGCAATTATTGCTTAAATAAAAATGATGTGTGTGTGCAGTTCGCATGCAGTAGAAGTGAAACAAAGTGTGACAAGGGATTCTAAAATTTGTGACGTCACATTTCATATATTAGAACGTTATAATATATTTAAGCTATGAAAGACGAACTTTGAAGTATTAACCACAAATTTTAAAACATTTCCAACTCTATCCGTATGAGCAGTGTTTAAATTATTAAGGCTACGTTCCATTGCGGACTCACAACGACCACGTTCACGACCGCGATTTATCCCGTCCACTTGCTTGCCCGCGTTACAATCGTAAACCCAAGTGGAACGGCTATTCGACCCGCCTATTGACATGGGTCATTGTGAGCGTTGTGTGATCGAAAATGATGACCTCATTAGTGACGTTTTCGTCACGACCACAACGACCGCGGTCGCCTTGTGGAAGGGCTAACTGAGCATTTTGGGCGTTGTGAGCTACAAATGGAACGCCCTGGTAATGTAATGTATTCTATCTCATTCTCTAGCATATTTAGTCTTATAGATTTATGTGTTAATCTCTTTTAAGTGTCGATTTTTTGTTTCATCGAGTTTCAAATCACAACAATTCTAAATAAGTTTCACTTCAAAAACTGCCTGTGTAAAAGCATCTATATATTTTTTGACAGTCCTCCTGTAAACGCTTAGAATACACGGTGTAATGAATAAGAGCATGCCACCTCAAGAAATATCGGAACGAGGTGACAATAACATAGCACCCGTTGCCTTTTGTGTTGCGAGTATAGTCGAACCACTATCGAAGCGTGTTCCGATGTTTATGGGCTGATTATGGAGACGATATTAAACCGATATTATAACAAGTCATTTTAGAGTATATATATATATTTTTTTATTGCAGGAGTTCAGCAGACAGGCAGACGGCCCACTTGATGGAAAGAGGTTACCGTCGACTATGGACATTTACTACACCAAAGGTGCTACAAATGCGCTGCTGCTCTCTTAAGGGAGTCTGGAACCTGGTCACTAATGCCGGAACACAACTCAAGGTTGTTATGGCAGCATATTCTAGATCAGGGGTGGTAGCCATCCAGTCGGGCAAATACCCTACCACCTGGCTGTGGGTAGTTTTGTCGCCTCTTAAGACGGGCCGCCCGGCCGCAGGAAATTGTATTCTTTCTCCGTTCCTGCACGGATAGTACAGTATAGATATTATTGCTTTTCTGGTTTTGTTTTAAAATAAATGGATTTTTTTAACGAGGAGAAATGAAAATCGTGATATAAGTAGAATGTCAAACAGAAAGAAGTGGCGGCTAAAACGCTCGCAATGATTTTTAAGTTACCTAGGACACATTAGCGGAAATTCCGCCGCGTTCAGATTAGTACCGAGCCTTCCATCGCCGAACTTTTTATTTTTTATTTCATCAGTAGACAGGCAGACGGCCCACCTAATGGAAAGAGGTTACGCCTATAGACTTTTGTAACACCAAAGGTGCTACCAATGTGCTGCCGCTGTCTTAAGGGTAATTGGAACCTGGCCACTAATGCCGGACCACAACTCAAGATTGTTATGGCGGTATACTTTAGACCAGGTGGTAGCTATCTAATCGGGCAAATACCCACCTGGCTGTGGGTTGTTTGCCTCTTACAACAGCTTGCCTGGTCGCGGCGCATTGTATTCTTTCTCCGTTCCTGCATGGATAACTTTCTGCGCGATATGTTCCGCAGGTGTGTCGCTAGGCTAAGAGTAAAGTTAAGACAAAAAATAGATGAGTGGATAATGTTAAGGATGACATTATAAGCGTTGTGATAGAGCCAGTATGGAATATATGAATGGAATACATGGATATAACTTTAAATAAATATAACATTTTAATTATACCTATAAATATACATAAATTAGGTTGTATATCGAAAACTGCGTTTTCGTGAGAAACAAGTAGGATGATTAGACGATTGAGGTTGCTTAAACTTTTTTAGTTAGGTATTTGTAAACATAAATATGTCGTGGTGGCGTAATGGCTATCGTATGCATCCCAAACTCAAAGGGCGCTTGTTCGATCCTGGCCGGAACGCATGCACCACTTAATCAGTTTTCTGTTCTAATGTGCTGCAATATGCACATTACAATTACCATGTGCTAACAACGGCGATGGAAAACATCGTGATGCAACCTGCACATCGAAATAACCGAGCTGCCAAGCCGCCTTGGACAAGCGTGGCGAGTATACTGTCTGTTTCCCCTATAATGGGAGGCCCGAGCCCAGTAGTGGGACATCTATGGGCTGATATTATATATATTATATACATAAATATAAATGTAGATACCTACATGTTTTTCCGAAACTTCATTCACATAAGTTTCATGCAACACTGAAAAAAATCGATTTCTGAGATCAAACATATTCTTTGTTCATTAATGTCAAGATTCCTGTATATATTTACTAAATCAATTTAGAATACAAATATTAGAATCATGTGTGAACAAAACAATGATGTCACAATTACATTTCAATATTTTTGCAAAGATAATATTAAAGCCATATAAGGATTTTATAAAAGTGGAATATGTAATATTTTTAAACTAATGTAATTAAAGATAAATATCTGAATTAATTTGATGGACAATTTTATAAAATGTTTCCTTAACGAAAGTACCTATCAACGCTGATTGTTAACTTTAAATTAGCAAAAAAATTGGGTCAAAATTCACAAGTTTCCATTAAGAAAAATTAAGTTCAAAATTAAAGGTATTTTGCAACTGGTTTTGATTCAATGATTATGAGCACAAAATACAGGTGAATAATTTAATTGGCCACAAACAATTATGTTACGTTTAAAGCTAGAACTCAGGTGAATTTTGGCAGGTGCCCAATATTAATGCAAGGCCTGTTTTTTACCAATTACAATTTTTAATTACACATTACTTAGTAGATGGGATTCGTTATAAAAATAAAAATGAAAGTTACTGTTTACATTGTTATTTTGGAAATACCGGTGTAAGCATAAGTCTTTTCCAGTTTTACTAAGACATAGCACCACTGAACAATACGCCACGTATAAATTTGACACCAGGTCAGTTTATTTGTATGACAATAAGCTACACATACAAGTTAAGTCTGCTAATTGATAGCATCTCTGTTGTATAGTTAAGTGATCGTGTCGACGTTTGTGCCTGAAAAAGAACATTTGCGGCACGCTTTGCTTTTTCTATTTCATCAAAAGAAAAAGGCAGTGGAAAGTCATCGTTTGCTGGTAGAACCATTGATCGAAAAACGACCAGAATGGACCAGGAGGCAGAGTAATTTTGTTACACGATAATGCGCCGTCTCGCACAGCAAAACTAGAGAAAGACTCTTTGAAATCGCTTGGATGGGACATCCTTTCGCATCCGCCGTACTCCCCTGACCTGGCGCCATCAGACTATCACCTCTTCGCATCAATGTGGCACGCGCTCGCAGAGCAGCACTTCAGCGATTTCGGGCAAGTTGGAAAGTGGCTTGACGAATGGTTTTCCGCAAAAGACAAACAATTTTTCCGGCAAGGTATTCATAATTTACCTGAAAGATGGGCTAAGTGTGTAGAAGCCGAAGGCCAATATTTAGAATAACCTCAAAATTTAATTCCTTTGAAATGTATCTTTATTTTACCACAAAAACCGGAAAAGACTTATGCATATACCAAATATGTTACGTACGATCTCATTTTCAGAGCAAAAACGTAATAGTGCGCAATGTTGAATGCCCACTGTTGCAAATTTCTACATCTAAGTCGTTTAGGATAAAACTGTAGATGTGCAAAACTGTGCAAAGTGTAGGTACATACCTTCCTAATAGCAGTGATATTTAAATACTAGGTTATCGTGTTGTGTCTTAGGTAAAGCCAAAATAAATTCAGAGAAAGAGAATAGGCGTCCATTTATGACAAAATTTACCAATTTTTACATTTAACATGGGCTCAAGTGAAGGAAATCATGATGAAACTTGGAAATCGAGATAACTAATGTATCAAACTCGCTTAGCTGTCTTAGACGAGACTAAAAAATTGGAAGGCCCGAGCCCAGCAATGGGACTCTTGTTTTTTTTAATTAAATCTAGGTACTTATAGGGTTATAGCTATACTTTCTTTGGACATGACTGTTATATCGTTTCAATTCCTTACATTTAGTCCGTATCCAATCTTTTACCAATTCTGGGTAATCTAGAAAAGATCACTCAAAAGCAATTATCACCAATTCCTTAACACTATAAGATGTATTTGTTAAAAAAAAATGTGTGTGTGTGTGCAGTTCACACACAGTGGAAATAAAACAACATTTCGTGACGTCACATTTCATACATTTTTTTTATTGCATGAGTTCAGCAAACAGGCAGACGGTTGACCTGATAGAAAGCGGTTACCATAGCTTATGGACATTTGTAACACCAAAGGCGTTACAAATGTGCTGCTGCTCTCTTAAGGGAGTCTGGAACCTGGCCACTAATGCCGGAACACAACTCAAGGTTGTTATGATGGCATACTCTAGACCAGGAGTGGTAGCCATCCAGACGGGGAGATACCCCACCACCTAGCTAAATGAGTGAATGAAGTGAATATTTTATTTAACAATTTTATGGGTAATATACAACGGACCAATCTTGGGCCGATCCCTGACACCCAGAACATAGTAAATAAGGAAGAGTGCGTTTCCGAAATTTACCATTCCAGGAATCGAATCCGGATCCACTGCGTTTCAGCCAGTTCAGCCGGCCACAAAGGTCGCCGTATTTGAAATTATAACCTAAAAAGAACTCCTTTAGAATCAAGTTCGTAATATTATCGGAATAATATCGTTGATATTATCGGAATAATATCGTTCACGTTATATATACAGCCGCGAACATCTGTTCAGTTCGACGGAGCCTATTCATTACTTCGTTCGAAATAGGTGCAAGTTGACGTTGAGATTCATTCAAGACATTTTATGATAGACATCGCATTTACAAAGGCTCGTGGACGTCCGATACCTATGAAATTTAGGTCTTTGTGATATTCAAGTATGCATATAATCGAATACAATGCAAGAAAACTTAACTTATTTGAATTGTATTCTACTCAAAGTCCCTCAAGACTATAAGTAGAATACTGAGCCCAGATCATCGTCTTCTATGGGTAAGGCGCCCAGAAGGCTGGCTACGTTTCCTCGCTGGATCGCCATACTGATCCGTTGGCCGAGGTAAGCACCAGCCCTCTGATCACCTGAAGACTCAATGAGTCGTTTCGATAAATTTTGGTAGAGGCTCATGGCCTCAGGACCCCACGGTCCAAGCGTCTCGACAGCAAACGGCACAAACATATAACTCTCACAGAGGGTTGCATATTTGCGCCGCTTGAGTGATTCGGCTGTTTCCGCCGCTAAACCGGCTGGTTTAGACGTGTTTGGTAAATGGGATGCGGCCAACGTGTCTACGCAAGTCGCATCCCACACCAAAGGCTTGCCACGCTGCCAGGGAATTAGAGTCATTCCGTCGGGACGCCTACCATCGTCACGTGCAATACCGTTCGGCTCCAATAAAGCCGGCACGTTAAGTAACTAAGTTCAGTATGCATTAACATCTGCAAGTAATGCATTTTCGCATATCCTCAGGCCCCAGGGAGGCCACCGGGTACGTGGGACTTCCGACTGCTGGTGTTGCACACAAGCTTCACTTAGAGCTTGCAAGCACCGACCGCCAGACTACCCACTAAACCTTCCAGCGTCCCTCCGCATCATGATGAGACTACACCCCACGACAATGGGTGTGGCTTGTCAGAAGGGTCCCCCGACTTCCCAGTCCCACAACGTTATCGGAAGGAGATGAGCAAAGCGCCGCCTGTGAACCCCTGTTCGCCGTCTGCGACAGGGGACCGCCTGCTCATCCTCCTCCCTTATTCTTTCGGCAGCCTCCTTCTGGGACATAACGTCCTCGCAGAAAGAGGCCACCGCTAACCAATTCGACTGGTTATGTAGCATCTGGTAGCAAAAAAAGAATAAAAAGAATTAGAAAAATCGAAATGTGTGTTTCACTTCTACTATGTGTATATGTATGTATGTATATGTACTTTGCCTGGTGGTAGGGCATTTGCCCGACTGGATGGCTACCACCCCTGGTCTAAAGCATGTCGCCATAACAACCTTGACTTGTGTTCCGGCATTAGTGACCAGGTTCCAGTCTCCCTTAAGAGAGCAGCAGCGCATTTGTAGCACCTTTGGTGTTGCAAATGTCCATAGACGATGGTAACCTCTTTCCATCAAGTGGGCCATCGGCCTGTCTGCTGGACTTCTACAATAAAAAATAAATAAAAAATATGTGTCCCAACACATAGTAGAAGGTTTCCAAATTGGACAAGTACATTAACAATCTGCCTGTAAAACTTTAAGTTAAAATTTTGTTGCGATTCGTTTTTCCACTTGTCCGTTGAAGTTTCACTTCTACTATGTGTCCCAGCACACATTTCGATTTTTCGCAGGTTTACTGCAAATTATGAATTGGTTAGGTTGGGAACATTTTAATGAATGCATTTTTTATTTAATCATATTTTATTTTATCAAAGAAACTGAGTTCGATCCGGAACCAAAAAACGCATCCATAGTCTACTCTAAAATTATGCCGCGTCTCACCACGTCTAGACTAAATTTATGCCGCACTTCCACTCGACCGTAACGCTTTTTCGTGACAGAAAAATCCTAAGACCCCGTCTATATAGAAGTTTCGCTTCAAAAAGAAAATAAAAACAAAACGAACAATCCCTCTTATGATAAGTAAGGTCGCATAATCTGTTGTTTTGCCAAGATGTGTTGTGACTATGCATTTTGTTTTTATAATTGTTTATTTTGGTGAGCAATAGTGTTATCTAAATGGCCAGTTCGACAATACGCCAATTTCATATGTAAGGATATTTTTTTTTTTTATTGCATGAGATCAGCAGACAGGCAGACGGCCCGCTAGTTGCAAAGCGGTTACCATCGCCTATGGACATTTGCAACACCAAAGTTGCTACAAATGCGCTGCTGCTCTCTTAAGGGAGACTGGAACCTGGTCACTAATGCCGGAACACAACTCAAGGTTGTTATGGCGACATACTTTAGACCAGGGGTGGTAGCCATCCAGTCGGTCAAATGCCCTACCACCTGGCAAATAACACATAATATACCACATAATATTAGGTATGGAATCTTAGAATTTCGCCGAGATTATTAATTTTCCATTATATATAAAACTGAAAATTAGTGATCTATCATATGGACACCCTGTCTATAACCTACACGTTTTCGATTTGTCCCTTGTGACCCAATTTATAGTCATTAAAACAATAATATATTCACATGCATTTGTGTATTTACATTAAAACCGTACATATTTAATTAAAACTGCAATGAATCAAGTAATTAATAATTTTTAACAATAACAACGCACATGTTGGGTTATATTTTAACGTGTATTAATTTGATATATAGGTTATAGCGACTTACCTACAGTTAATTTTAACGTTTCAATAGGTACCTTCTAGGTAAGTATTCTCCTATCCTAGACCATATCTAATCTTCATATACAGTCATTATATATTACATTCATATTTGTACCGTTTGAGGTTGAAACGTTGGTCCATGGGATCCATCGTAAATAGTCTTTAAAGACATTTGTAAGGATTTTTGAAGTGAAACTTCTTTAAAAGCGTTGTGATTTGAAACTCGATGAAACAAAGCGACACTATAAAGAGATAAACACTTAAATCTATAGAACTAAGCCTGCGAGAGAATGAGATACGGGTTTTACACTGTGCAGCACAGACTAGAGAGTCATCAAGACCAATGATTAAACATGGGTCCAATTTGGACCGAAATAAAACTGATAATAATATTTTATAGACTAAAACAGTGAGAAATTTAAAATGATCCTTCAGAATTTTGTTTTGAAATATTATGTGTTGGCGGATGTAGGCTAAAGGAATTATATTTATATTAATAAAAGTTAGAGAAGAATTATCTGTGAGTACTAAACTGAAACTAGTTTTTATGCTACTTGATCACGTTTAAGTTAACTCAATTTTGTATGGCACGATATTTGATTTCCTTCATGGTCACGAGATGGCGCTAAGTCATTCTCATAGAAGGCTGGCTCATATTTCACCCAGCGAATTAGCCTTGCCATGCAGCGTGGCAATGCTAGTACATTGGAGTCGTCTTTACCCAGGGTTGCAAGGGGTGCGTGGCAGCCGGGCGCCTGGCCCTAAGGGACGCAAGCCGATTGACTTAATTGAAAGACTCAATAAAGAACATCATAATTGTTCAAAATCCGCTTAAAGACACTTAAATAATCTACACCAATGAGTAGCGACATATAGACTGTCTTCCTAACTAACAAAGAGGAGCAAAAAAACACGAGTAAAAGAACACATTGCTGAATTGACACACACAAGGTCTACAAAGTCTGCGATCAGTGAACACACACTGAACAAACCCAACCACTATATCAGATTCGATAAAAACACAAATCCTCGCAAAAGAGAATCGTTTCATACCTAGAATGATGCGTGAGGCTGTTGAAATCAATAAACACCCAAATTTCAATAGAGAAGATGGTTGGCAAGTGCCATCTTTGTGGGATCCGTTCATCAAAATTATTAAGACCCAAACCCAGCAAAAACCAACTGCCGAACCTCAAGACACTGTGAGCTCTTTCTACGTGCACCGGAACACAAACCAACTTAATTGATAATTTCTTTTATTTTTCCTTTCACCCATTTTAATATTATATAAAATTATTAGAGCTAGGCATGTTTGCTGAAGAGTTTCTTGCGCCGCTTCTTCTCTTCAAGTCACAATATGATGCGACGCGGTGATAAATTAGATTAGGCTCCCATAGAGTATATAATAACCATAGCGGTAGGCTAAATAAAACTTGAACAATACTCATTGACACTTGACATCTTTGTCTTCCGTGATCACGGCTACTGAAATGTGGCCGAAACGTCGGAATAATGAAAATCAAGTAAATTACCGGGTATAAAACCATTAAAACGTACTTTATATTATGTCGTCCTGTGAAAATAGATTCAGAGATAAATGTTTTTGACATACAAAGACAGATGGAATTGATGAATGCATAAGAGTTTCTTTTATGCCAAACTGTTATTTATTGTTGGTTGGCTAGCAAACTGATTTTCGCACCCCAGTCACTGCAGTCACGCAGTGGGCGGATCTTGCAGGATTCAAGAGGCATTCTAATCAGTGTTGCCGGACCCAATGCAGGCTGCAACAACATTCACAGTACTGTGTTGCGCAGCGAACTGCAATGCAGGACCGTGACTAGACCCGTCAAGAAGGCACTGCTGCCAGCCTCCTGGGCGCGTTACCCGCTGGCAGCGATCTGCTACATGGTCTAGAACTTTATTTATTTAGGTAGTTTAATATATTCAGAAGTAATATAATATTTATTTAAAAATTCGCGATGTTTCAATTATGCATATTGGTGTGTGCTCTTGCACAAGCGACTTGAAGACGCGCCGTTTGTTCAGTTGTGCCAATGTCATGCCGGGTGACAATTTGACTCATGTTCAATTATTTGTGTGCGAGAAAACATAAAAGCTGAGAAAATACACCTTTAATTAATTACCAACCTGGGGGTGGTATTCTGGAACGACTGGTATTGCTGTTTATAATAATAATAATTTATATAGTAATATGTTGGGTGAAGAACCAGATACAGAAAGTAGCAATCTTGGACACGGTGCAAATAGTGAAGAGGCATTCCTATCTCTGGAGCCCTAACCGCCGCTAGCTTGAACCCAAGGCCATCCTACCGACGCAGCTTAAAGGCTTGTGTATTTTTAAAAAGTTTTTTTATTAAATAATATCAGAATTAATGAATAACACAGTCCATAAATGTCCCACTGCTGGGCTCGGGCCTCCCGTTATAGGGGAACGGACAATATACCCGCCACGCTTGTCCAAGGCGGCTTGGCAGGTTTGACACATCGGTTATCTCGATGTGCAGGTTGCATCACGATGTTTTCCTTCACCGTTGTTAGCACGTGGTAATTGTAACAATATGCACATTAGATCAGAAAGCTGCCTAAGTAATGCATGCGTTCCGGCCAAGATCGAACCCGCGCCCTTTAAGACTGGGACGCGTTCGTTAGCCATTACGCTACCACAACTTTAAATTAATAATTATATCTATATATCTATTAACACATAAACAGTATACTTTGTACCCCTTTTTAATACTTCTTACCCTTTTATGTAACTTTTCTTATATTCGAACCACCTTTTTTAATACCATATTTTATAAAAGAAATGTTTTTATTTGATCAGTCGTACGTACGCTTTTTGCGTCGAGCTTTGTTTGGTTTAAGCGAAAAGGCACAAGCCGCAGGCTCGCACAGCCGCGGTAGCGGCCGGCGCATGCCGGATCCAACTATTAACTAATAACTAAAAATGTACCATGTATATTTACGACGACATCTATAATATTATAAAATTCTAAAAATGCCGTGTCTACATTAAAGTTATTTTACAAAACAACTGGAATAGACTATATAAACGACGGAGAACACGATGCAATTTTTTTAGATTTCTTGGTTTGTTTATCTGTATGTTCGGGATTACAATGAGATTTTTTCACTGATCGTTTTCATGTAATAAAATGTGTGATATTTTTACCCCGGGAATGACGCGGGAGTTTTCCCGGGAACAGTTTGTAGTTGTTCGGGTGCATAAAAATTAGCTTATTCCAACACAGTTTTCACTAAAACGATAACCTATATTCTTTTTAAATGCTGCAGTACTTTGTGTCCCGGGAATCCCGCGGGAATTTCAAATGAAGCGTGGACGAAGTAGCGGGTATATCCTAGTATTTAATTTAAAAAAACCAAATAAGTATGTCAAGGAAATCCCATAGACTCTATCTACACCTACAGAATATAGATTACAGGCGTGATAATAATAGTGCAAGAATATCACTACAAAAGTTCTAATAAATTCAATACACAATTCTAATAAGTAAAATACGAGAATAGGACACCTATAGGTACCATGTATAAAGGTCATGGAAGGAAACACATAACAAATAACAATTTAATATTGAATAAAACCAAATTTTAGTTAGTCTTAATCCGTCTAGTAACGTGTAAACATCAAACGTTAGCATACGAGGAAAAAAAATATTATTGCGGTCTTGTGTTTTGAAGATATTGTTATTATTTGAATAGTTATGGGACCAAACTATTTGTATTGTCGACGCTTCTACCGGCCATGGAGGTAATTTTTGTAAGTTTATTCATGTTGGAAAATCCAACAAAAAGTTTTTATTATATTTAATATGGCTTACTACTGGCCACGAGATGTTTTACTTTTTGAATTTAGAACATGCTTCTTTGGTTGTTGGGAGTTTTAGCGGGAATTGAAACTGGACGCTGTACTACTATGCAGTTTTACTTTTAAGTAATAATTATGTGTTTTTATGAAGAATGTGAATTGTGTATTTCAAATATGGCCTTTCAAATTGTTACAAGTGCTCCATTGATTGTCAGTCGAAGCACTACAATTGGGTTAAGCTATACGAAGATTTTATACATCAGAATAGGCTGAATGAGTTTTAAATGTCGGCATGTATGTTTCATCACGATGTTTTCTTTTATCGTCAACACGTGGTCATGATAAACATTACGCCAATTAGGTTAGAAAACTGCGCCTGGCCGGGAAACGTACATGATCAATTTTGATAAATGGTATTTAGTTCAAGTGATTACAGAGCTGGTGCCTATCATAAATAATGGATCAGTATGGCGATCCAGCGAGGTAACTTAGCCAGCCTTCTGGGCATCTTTACTGTAGAAGACGATAATTAAGGCTCAGTATCCTACTTATAGTCCTAAAGCATTATAGGCAGAATACAGTATAACTATTTATTAATTCGTTACCGAGGTAATGCTGCCAAACTTTGAATCACACTGCCCAGCGACAGCGGTCTTGGTCGCGCAGAACCCGTTGTAGTTTATAGTGTTTTCTTTTTAACCGACTTCCAAAAGGAGGAGGTTCTCAACTTGATTGGTATGTTTTTTTATGTATGTATACCGATTACGCTGAGATTTATGATCCGATTTACGTGATTCTTTTTTAGTTCGATGCGAAATAGTTGCCATGTGGTCTCCTAGAAATTTAACATAGTTTGGCCTAGTAGTTTTCATTTTATGATAATTTTCCGATCCCGTTTCTTGGGACCTATGTTTTTTAAGGCGCGCTTCACCTTTCGTAGGCCTATCCATAGCTTTACTAAAAAGTAACAAATAAAAGAAAACTTTGTTTAAAAAACCGGCTTCAAAAACTAAAAAGTATAAAATAAATAATTTCTAAAGCTATTTTCAATTATAATATCTTATTTTTAATATAATATATATTATCTAAGCCCTACTTTTAACGCTTCTTTAAATATCTTTTTATCCGTGCAGGAATGGAGAAAGAATACAATTTCCTGCGGCCTGGCGGCCCGTCGTAAGAGGCGACTAAACAACCCACAGCCAGGTGGTAGGGTATTTGCTCGACTGGATGGCGACCACCCCTGGTCTAGAGTATGCCGTCATAACAACCTTGTGTTGTGTTCCGACATTAGTGACCAGGTTCCAGTCTCCTTTAAGAGAGCAGCAGCGCATTTGTAGCACCTTTGGTGTTACAAATGTCCATAGGCGATGGTAACCGCTTTCCATCAAGTGGGCCGTCTGCCTGTCTGCTGAACTCCTGCATTTTTTTTTATTGTAGATAATTTTTAATATTTAGATTTGGATTGATTTTAATAAAAACTTATATATTATAAACATTTGAAACGTGCCATTTTTCTTGTAGTATAATATGGATTTAATTAGTATTAATTAACGGTAAACTTACTATTTCCTTAGTCTTAGCGACTAGTATGCATACATACAACATAGTACACCATTAAAACGTGCTTAAGGTTAAGTTACACGAGATTAGAACAAGTCTTAGAGCTTAGTGGGCAAAGCTCCCGAGATTCAAGCTCACTTTTCAAAAGAGACTTGAACTCAAATCCTGGCTGTGAAGCAAGCATTTTCTGATATAATGTGCATACTATTATACCACGTGCTGATGATGAAGGTAATAAACATTATGATGAAACCTTCATATCGAGATTATGCCTTAGACAAGCGTAGGTGGGTATACTGCTCAGTTCCCCTAAAAATGGGAAGGTCCGAGCCCGTCAGTGGGACATTATGGGCATATTTGGACTATGTATTATTATTAAGGTTATGTTATTTTATAGGTGATTTCCTATCGATATTGAATAATGATTTTCCTCCCTAGGCTACCAGACGTAGGCGAGAAGGTGCCGGAGCCATCATCTCCGAGCCTGGCTGAACAGCCTCTGGATCTTAGCGCTAAATCTACCTCCAGCACCAGTGGAACTCCTCCTCCTGAAACAAAACTCCTGGACAATCGGTAAGAGAAAATTTTACGTTTTATTCATGACTTCTTCAACCCAGAGATCACCAGACAAAACTCAGTCATCCTGGACTTGATTCACAGTAAGATAAATCTTTTTAAGATTTACTCCAGTCAGAGCGTCACTGAAAAAAGTCCTGATAATATTTGCGACTCGGGAAGTCGCTACAATTAAACGTAAGACATGTTGCTGTGAATAATTAGTATACCACTTTATTCGTACTAAACGAATTTTTGAAATTACAATAATACCTTACCTACAATTATGTAGTTTTAATATTACTTACCTTTTACAAATTTACTTCAAATATTTTAATGTAAAACATTTAGACAAGTGGCACATTATTTTACTAATTTCTTTTGAATCACAATACTATTTTTACCTTTACTTTTATATTTATCAAGCCTATCTTCAAAAGTCAAAGGTTTTTAAAAGTCAAAATGACTACTGTTAATAACATGTTTCAAGTAATGCCACCCATTATTATACTATTGTAATATCTGCGGGTAGTTGTGTTTACCAATCCGATATAAAAGCGGGCGGGCGTAATGACGAAAGATCATTCTTACTTCCACTTTGGTCGCTTGCACATATCATTGTAGCTCAGGTGGCTAATACTGTGCGAGAATCGCAACTTATAGTTCATTGTACTATAAATCGGCATTTTTTGTTCGGAAATCGAATTAACAGGTTTCCAAGTTCTACGTATTTTGCTGCATAAATATAATATAATAAACTATATTTAAGGTGTCGCCGTTTCCGAAATCGGTATATATATATACATCGGACCACATATCAATCGTAATTTAAAATGTTCGGGATACCATCAAGCCGTATCATAAAAAGTATAAGTCATAAAAGTTCTCGCATATCGCAACACTATAACAGTGCGGAGCATTCGCGACGGACGCCATGCATAATAGCACTTCCTATTGGCAGCATGGTAGCCAGGAGTCGGATTACACAAACAATGTGATGTGAACGCACCCATTAAACTATGAAAACGAAACTTGAACGATCGACTCCTGGTTGGGTCGACGAACTTTTGACAGGTGATCCGCCATCATGGATTTTATATCAACTATAAAATCTGTCGTCATTAAAGGTTACAATGTGTACTATAATCTGCAGTGGCGGACATAAAGAATTTGCCACCAGTAGGCTACTCAATATTTGCCGTCCCTACTGACTTCTAGAATTTGATAGTTCACAATCATATTAATAACGATTTTTGTCAGTTAAATTGTAGCTTTATGATCTATGCTCGCTCTAGTTTAGTTAGGAAATTACACTACGTTATCCCCGTTATTAAAATAATTGTTGCAATTACGCAAATTCTAGAAAAATACATCTAGTGGTGAAAACATATTAACACTTTAAATTATTTGTGTGGACCTATTTATTCGTATAGGAACGGAGAATACAATTTCCTGTGGCCGGGCGGCCTTACCACGTTGTAAGTTATTTACCCGCCTGGATGGCTACCATCCCTCGTCTAGAGTATGCCGCGATAACATCCTTGTGTTGTGTTCCGGCATTAGTGAACTGGTTCCAGTCTCCCAAAGAGCGGCAGCACATTGGTAAAACCTTTGGTGTTACAAATGTCCATAGGCGATGGTAACCGCTTTCCATCAAGTGGGCCATCTGCCTGTCTGCTGAACCCATGCAATAAAAAATTACCCCAAAATTGCAGCCTGTTGGTGAATCCGCTTCTGGTAATAGCTATACCATTAAAGGTTGTAAGAAGCTGTATAAACCTTTTGGCGGGAACTTGAAGGATCTTCTCTGTGCAAGTTATTTTCAGAAACACACCCTATAACAACCGTTGATTCAATATCAGACGAACAAAATGGCAGACCGACTCTCAGAGCAGAGTCGGCTAAAGGAAGCCGATAGCGGCGCAGAGCGTTACAGACTTAGATCATATAAACGTCTAGATCACGCATCAATTGCACAAAAACGGCCCAAAAACAGTGCACCAAAATTGGTGCACTGGCTTCAGTGGCTTCCCACGCCTGTTAGTGTCGTTTCAATTACTTTACTGGTTAGAGCTCTCGCAAAAAAAATAATTATGCCGGCCTGCGCTATTAAAATGTGTCGGAACTATTTTAAAACGGGAAAGGATAAGGATGAGATGTCATTTAATCGGAAAACTTAACACTTTTCTCATGATTTCTTTGTAAAAACGTGAAATTTAATTTCGACATTTTCAAGGTTATCGAATTGATTGATGTTGTCAGGTGAGAAGTGTGACTTATTTTCCAAAATTTGGGGACTTTTGTTACGATTTTTTATTTATTTACGAAATATGAATAATTGAAAAAATCTATAGAAAATAAACATGTAATGTTTGTATGTCGGGTTTTCTTAAACTAGTTTATATTACGATTTAGACTTCCTACGGATCCAATTGTAGCATATTGTTGGACAAAGAGATGGATTTTGAATCATTTTCGGAGATATTTTTACACTATTTTTTTTATATTTTCTTATCAACGGCACAATTGTATTGAAATAAAGTACCTAAAATAATTATATATGATCGTGACCGATAAGATGTAAGATGTGTGAAGGATAATTAGAAAAATTAAGAATACTTAACCATCATATAAAATTATTTCTAATCTAACCTTAGCGCTTTGGACAATATAAACTTTTTAATGTAACCTTATGACGTTTGACATAGAATTGACAGAATGCGTGCTGCAAATATCTTTAAAGAGGATGTAAAAAAAACTGAATATCGTTTAAAGCAGATGATTCGGTTGGAGTTATCTGTACTAATATTATAAAGAGGTAAAGTTTGTAAGTTTGTGACGTTGTAGGGGGTAATCTCGGGATCTACTAAACCGATTTTAAAAATTCTTTTACTGTTGGAAAGCTACGTTAACAGGGAGTGTCATAGGCTATATAACATGACGCTTTATACCACGGGAGCGGGACAGACCACGGGTGAATCCGCGCCGGGCCGCTAGTAATATTATAGATAACTCTTTATTGTCATAATTAAGATATTAATTTTGTCTATATTCTGTTAGCTGCATCTCCATTAATTCCTAATAAAGAAATAATTTAATATATTAATATGATAAACTACTAGTTTGAATAAAAACTTTTGGATATGAATATTTTTATTTCTATAATAGCCCTTTTCAAGTGGTTTAGTTGCTCTTAAGTCCCTGCATTAAACTATCCCGTGTACCTACCCCGTATTTCCTACTACTGATATAAACTTTGGATTATACATAAAGCCTACTCCCCAATATGAACCTATCGAATCGTTCCAAGTCTACTATTACAAACGATTTCACTGACTTTTAGCGCAGGATAATCTTTGGGTTATAAATAGTCATCTAATAACCTTCGTGAACATGATGTGTAACACAAAAATAATTTGCCATTATGAATAGTTTTTTTTAAATTATTATATTAGTATTGGTAATTAACAGACTTATAAATATGTACTAATATCTGTACAGACATTTTATTGAGAATTAAAATTACTACATGTGCTATGAATGTGTTATGAATTTATTTGTGCATATATTTTTTTATGGTTCGTTCCAAGACACACAACTTTTGTTGCTAATACTTTATTTAAAAAAAACTGAAACCTCTGAGTAATATTAAATTATAACACATAAAGCGATTAAATCATAACGATCATTTAAACTTTTCACTTACATAAAAAATATTTAATTATAAAATATGGGGTAATATTTTTTCCTGATATCCCGAAAACACAGAGTGAATTTAGCAACGCTTCGCGTTTTTGATGCCGTTTTTGGCGATGTTGTTTGTTAGCAATGCTCTCTCTAGACATGTTATATCTCAATGGTTACAGATAACTTAATATTAAACAATCAAATTACTACAAATAAATATAGAATAGTTTCTAGTAGGTACATTACTGTTACCCACGCAGATGCAAATCACGTTTATATCACACACATTTACGCACAAAAGTTTTAAGGAATACTTCATTTCATTGTAAACTGCGTTTATACTTTTTTATTCGTTTGAGGCTTTAATGAAGAAAATGTAACGTTATCTACCTGCAACTCCGTAAGACTCAGTAGTAGGAGTAGAGATCGTAGACACAGTAGAAGAGGAGGTAGTAGTAGGAATCAGAATACTGAGCTTAGGGCCCAGTCTTCTATGTGTAAGGAAGCTGGCTACGTTACCTCGCCTCGATCACAATACTGACCCAATAGACAAGACGTATTAGCGCTGAAAGAATAGAATAAAATTGTATGGAAATGACATATTACGTACAGTATGATATGATATCCGTGCAGGAACGGAGAAAGAATACAATTTCCTGCGGCCAGGCGGCCTGTCGTAAGAGGCGACAAAACAAACCACAGCCAGGTGATAGGGCATTTGCCCGACTGGATGGCTACCACCCCTGGTCTAAAGCATATCGCCATAACAATCTTGAGTTGTGTTCCGGCATTAGTGACCAGGTTCCAGTCTCCCTTAAGAGAGCAGCAGAGCATTTGTAGCACCTTTGGTGTCGCAAATGTCCATAGGCGATGGTAACCACTTTCCATCAAGTGGGCCGTCTGTCTGTCTGCTGAACTCCTGCAATACAAAAAAAAATATGAAAATATATGGTATGAAAATGTTCGCCAGTTTCCTAATTGATTCATTTAACGTTTCACGACGAATGTTTTCTTTTCAAACTGAGTCACAGACCAAACTGTTCCACAGAAAATTATGTTCAACTACTTGACAGTAAACTTTAAAATGACTTAGATTATAGTTGTTTGATTTTCTATCTTATCTAAGAATATTGTTTAGACATGTAAAACCTTTTTAATGGTTTTGTTAAGCGTAGTTTGTTAATCTCAGCGTCTGTCATTGTCAGCATTGCAGTTTTCTTTTTTCACGTTTCTGTATTTTATAAACGTACCATTTATTAAAACGTTGGCAGTATTGTTTCTTGTACTCGTGCAAACAAAAGTCGAATTTAAGGTGACGAAGATTTTCATTTCGCGACTGTACTTAGCGTAACGATATATCTGTATATAATCTCTTCAGGGCCACATCAGTATACGAGGTAGGCACAATTTTCCTGACGACCTAAATAAGATCGAATTGGTGGAAAAAGAAAAATGGAAAACGAACTTAGGTTTTCGAAACTAACGCTCCAAAATCAATTAAATTTTGTGATGATGATCTAGTGTTCATTGCACTTGTAGAAATGCAGAAAAAGCCAAGGAACCCATATCTGGTATTTCAGTGTCAACGACTTATACTAAATGACGAATAACATTGCGAAAGTAACCGTTTATCGCACTCACAAACAAACATACAAACAGACAAGACATTTATTATTTGCATTGAATCATTCGTATGCGAAACATCTCTGTTGAAATTGCTATTTAAAAATAGGTTAATGCGATAAATAATGTACTTACAATTATTGCGTAACATCTGTTTGTGGTCACATGATGAACAGTATGTGATAGAAGTATATTAAACTGGAAGACTAATATAACAATAAAGTCTAGCCATAATGCTAATATAAGACGAATCAACCAAATTTAATCAATTTGGTTGATAGGTACGCAACTGATAGAACACGACGATTATACACAACAATATTCAATGACATGATTATATTCACATAGACAATATTATATGATTTTAAAAATAAATAAACTAAGCTATACTTACAAAATAACATAAATCCATAAGTAAAACATTAACTCCAAATCGCTGTCGGTGGGGAGCGTGCCCAAAATGCTGATCAAAATACAAGCCAACATTTTGGTCACGCGAGACCTCAATGTTCTGTCCTACGACGCCCTGGAGCCCCGACTGATGAGGCTTTTCGGCGCATGCCTAGAGCAGGGCCAGTTCCCGCAACGGTGGAAGACCGGAAAGCTAGTCCTGCTGCGTAAGGAGGGGCGCCCTGCGGACTCACCGTCCGCCTACCGGCCCATTGTGTTGCTGGATGAGGTTGGCAAGCTCTTCGAGCGTATCATCGTCGACCGCCTCGTCCAGCACCTATCGACGACGGGGCCGGACCTGGCGGACAACCAGTTCGGTTTCCGCACAGGGCGCTCCACAATCGACGCTGTCATGCGCCTGAGAGGCCTGGCGGAGGAAGCAGTCTCCCAGGGCGAGGTTCTGCTGGCGGTGTCCTTAGACATCGCCAACGCATTCAATTCCTTGCCCTGGGCATGCATTCTGGAGGCACTCCGATATTTCGGGGTGCCGACCTACCTCCGCCGTATAGTCGGGGCATATTTAAGCAGTAGAGCCGTCATCTACCCGGTCCATGAGGGCTGGAATCGGCGAGCCATGGTATGCGGTGTTCCACAGGGGTCGGTTCTAGGTCCCCTCCTGTGGAACATCGCATATGACTGGACTTTGAGGTGTCGGGTCCTCCCGGGCATCAGTGTCATCTGTTACGCCGATGACACATTGATCGCCGCGCGCGGGAGGACCCATCGGCAGGCGTGCCTTCTAGGCACGGCTGGGGTGTCGACGATAGTAGGCAGGATCCGGCGTCTTGGTCTGGAGGTGGCGTTACAGAAGACCGAGGCCGTGATGTTTCACGGCCCTCGCAACCGCTCACCTCCGGACAGTAGCATCGTAGTAGGAGGCATCCGCATCGGTATCGGGGAGACCATGAAGTACCTGGGATTGGTCCTCGATAGCCGATGGGATTTTTCGGCACATTTTCGGCAGCTGCTCCCCAGACTCAAGGGGGCAGCCGGTGCACTCTCGCGCCTGCTCCCCAATGTCGGGGGGCCCAATGCCACGTGCCGAAAACTCTTCGAAGGCATCGTACGTTCGATGGCCCTTTACGGGGCCCCAGTATGGTCTAACCGCCTGACGGCCAAAAACGCTGCGCAGTTGCGTCAAGCGCAACGCATATTGGCCGTCAGGGCAATAAGAGGATACCGTACGGTGTCCTTCGAAGTGGCCTCGCTACTGGCCGGATCCCCCCCATGGGACCTGGAAGCCAGGGTCCTGGCGTCACTGTATGTGTGGCGCAAAGAGGCCCTGGCTAGGGGCACCAGACCCGCGCCTCGCGAGATCGAGGCGTGCCGGTCGGAGCTCCGCCAGGTAGCCGTGGGGGTCTGGGAAGATCGCCTACGACGCCCCAGCGCGGGCCCCGCCACCATTGAGGCGGTGAGGCCCGTCCTGCACGATTGGATTAGACGAAGTCACGGCACCCTGACGTTCAGGCTGACGCAGGTCCTGACGGGGCATGGTTGCTTCGGAAGGTACCTGTGTCGCCTCGGCCGCGAGGCCACGTCAGGGTGCCATCATTGTGACACGGGCGACGAGGACACGGCGCTGCACACTCTCCAGGAATGTCCAGCTTGGACGGAGCAGCGCCGGGAGCTCGTCGCCCATACCGGACTAGACACCTCGCTCCCGGCCGTGGTACGCACCATGGTCGGGAGCTCCACCGGATGGGACGCCGTCTCCTCCTTCTGCGAGCAAGTCATGTTCGCGAAGGAGGAGGCGGAACGGGAGCGTGAGCGTAATTCCCTGCTCCGCTCCCGCCAAAGGAGGACGCGCCGACGCCGGAGGTCAGACAGTGACCTTCGGCCGCCGTAAGCGGGCGGCGCGGGTGGGGCCCCTAGGGGTATAGGGGTTCTCACTCACCCGCATATGCCGTCGAGATGAGAGCGCGAGTGTTCCGCGCGCGCTCATCTCTCTTCCCGTGGGGCGCGTTACAAACCGCCCCACGCATGGACTAGACTTAGTAGTAGCCGGGGGATATGTCCCCTGGCATAGGAAGAGGCCCAGTGAGGGGGGCCCACGCCTGCCAGGGCACGCGGAGTTGGGAATCCCGCATTCACGTAGCCCTGGCATAAGGCGCAGGACGGAACACCCAGGGGTTTTAGTGGGTATCCCTAACTGGGGAGTGGCAATAGCGTGGCACCGGTTCTGACCGGGCACGCTAGTGCCACCCCCGATCTGGCGAATCCCACACTCACACGGGTCGCGAACATCCCCCCAGGCTTCTATGCCTGTCGCGGCTTAGTACGTACCCACTACCAATGGACACATATTTGCGACATTTCAGGGCCTCCTGGTAAGCAGCAGCAGGCTGTCACGGCTGTGTCTAGAAGATGGGACGCCGCCAAAGTATCGACACAAGTTGAGTCCCATACTAGGGGGCGTCCCATCTTCCATTCAATGACATTGAATGAACTTATGTTTATAAAAGTAGCTCACTGTAGTTGATTAATCCAAATTAAAGGACAGAAATGAGTCGTCTAATATTAAGATACAATCAGATGGCGTGAAGGATGACATACCACCCCTGGTCTAAAGTATGTCGCCATAACAACCTTGAGTTGTGTTCCGACATCAGTGACCAGGTTCCAGTCTCCCTTAAGAGAGCAGCAGCGCATTTGTAGCACCTTTGGTGTTGCAAATGTCCATAGGCGATGGTAACCGCTTTTCATCAAGTGGGCCGTCTGCCTGTCTGCTGAACTCCTGCAATATAAAAAAATATACATGCTAGAATATAGGATCATGGAAAGAGGACAGGTATTGTGCCGATCACACACGAATAAGCCAGGTTTCAAAATCGATTGAGTATTTTTTAGGAGCACAACCTCTATAAACCTCTATTTCAATCATTTTTTTCATTGCGTGAGTTCAGCATACAGGCAGACAGCCCACCTAATGCAAAGCAGTTACCATCGTCTATGTTACATTAGTAAAATTTAAGGTTCGGAGTTTTTGGCGGGAACTGAAAGGAGATGTTGTGCTGTGCAGTTTTATTTTCTAAAAATGTATAAAATTACTCTAAAATGAACAATAGTTGTAGGATATTGATAGTTTTTGAGTAGTGGTTATGTGTTTTGTGACAAATGTGAACTGTGTAGTCAAATGTGGCCTTTTGAGTTGTCACAAGAACTCCGTTGAATGGCACTAGCTGGAACCCGTAGGTGGCACTAGAATCGGGGTCTAGATTTTTATTTCTTCAGGGCAGGACAACGTCTGCCGGAACAGCTAATAAACTATAAATTTAAGCTACTAGCCTCCCAAATACCGTAATACCGAAGTAAGAAAGGGAGTTGGTCTGAAAGAGATTGTCGGGGTAAAGGTAAGGAAAGGAATACTCCGTTGGTTCGGGCATGTGGAAAGAATGCATGATGAAAGAATGACTAAACAGATATACAATGCAAAAGTGGATGGATGCAGAAGTCGTCGAAGGCCACGATACACCTTCCATGATCAAATTGATCGTGTACTAGCAGAAGGTGATGTCAGGAGCCTTAAGAACAGACGAGCGTGCATGACACGAGTTATGAATGTCAAAGAAGCAAGTGAGGTGTGTAAGAATAAACCTGAATGGCGCTCTGTTGTTCGTGCCTATCCCGCAAGAGAACTGGCGTGAAGTTATGTATGTATGTAGTCTCCCAGAGAAATGGATCACGATGTCCTGTTCTATGTAATAAGCCATTGAGTAAGATTGGTACAAACCTGTGCAATACTTATTGAGTATTCAACTCAACCTAACCTACCCCAAAAGCCTTAAAACACAAAGAACACGACGTCTCAACAACCCTCCGATATTATACACAATAGCCAATCGATAACTGAATAAATTCATTCGTTCGGACCACGATCTGGGTCGGATGACTGAGCCAAAACAAATAAAAATGCACCCGATAGACTGTCGGTGCATCGACCTTGCATCCTCAGAACATATCGGGACAGTCTACAGTCCAAATCATCCCTTCCAGTATGGTAAATAGAGTCTAAACTCCATTTATGCCTGACAGGGAAAAATAAGAAAGCATGAGGCAAGATGAAATCGAAGACGACTGCTGATAGAACAATCTGTTTTAAACTCTAAATTGAATAAGACATGGTATATTTTCATGTGTTAAAGAATGCATATAGAGGGCGATAAAGACGTGTTCATGGTAACGTTATCGGTGAGACTGAGCAAATATTTCGCATTTTGCTTATCTCGGGGATTAAATGAGGTTTTGAAATATTGAATTTAGACGATTATGAACGATTGTAGGTTATTGGCAGTGGTCGACCCATATCGAGAATGATTCATTGGTATTGTATTTTTATTATTTGTTTAATTATATCCTTCTTTAAGCAAAGTTTTAACTATTACTAACTATATTATATTTTAAATTTTAAAACATTAACGTGACTATTGATGTGGCATTATCTAGATTATCAAAACTTATTACAAAAATATTCATAGAAAATATTAAAGAAAAATTCAGTGCTACTGAAGCAGATGTTTGGTCTTTTACTTGTACAGCTACTTGTACAACTATACTTATTACTTCTTCTATTATGAGCATTATGATGCCATACATAGGCGTAGAATGTAAATAAGAGTTTGTTTAAACGTGTTTTGCAACTGCTTTCATGGTCAACTGGTTCCTATCAAACTTTGTCATTAAACATAGATCATAAGGAATAATACATAATATTAATTATAATCAATACGTTTTACAATAGGGCAGAAGACAATTTTGTATATTATTTATTTTAGAGATAGGTTCGCAAACAGGCCAACTCGGCTTTACGTCGTTTTAAATCAATTTAGAAGATATAGAGAATATGGTTGCTGAATGGCATTCTTGATGCGAACACAGCAAGTTTAAATCATACATTCATGTGCATAAGAGTTTAAGAAGAAAGAAAAGAAAAAAGGCATTTAAGACAATAAAAGCTTAAAAGTTACTATAATACAGTATAATCTATGGAATTTTCGTAAACATGCCAATACAAAATAAAATCGGTAGTTATAATAATATCATTATGAACATGGAATATTTTTATCTTAAAAACATTTTTCCAAAATATATTTTTGTTACAGATTGAGACGGGCACCGTTAGATACTCCAAGCAACAGCGCTGGTCGCCGCACCTACACGGAAGATGAGCTGCAGTCTGCATTACGGGATATCCAGTCGGGTAAACTCGGCACACGTCGAGCTGCTTTACTTTACGGCATTCCTCGATCAACACTCCGGAATAAAGTTAATAAATTCGGCACAACTGAAGTCCATGACAGCGAGCCAGATAGTGATCCTGACCGCACAGACTCTCCACCCTCCGTTATTCTCAAAATACCCACTTTCCCGCCACCAGATGATAAGAGCTCTTCACCAGCCACACCAGTTACGACTCCTATCACGCCGATTACACCGCTACTTGGACACACACAACCATCTCTTAACCCGTCGCAGTTGCTCCTGCCTCCATCTGTGTTCATAGATCCTCCGCCGCCACCTCAACATCTATTCACATCGATCAGTGATGTTATAGCAAAATCCATTAGCCAAAAATTCCAACAACCACTCGACAGGCCTCCGCAACCCAACGACTTGCCTTTTATGCGGGCCCCAGACAGACATGTCTCTGTAATCAAAACTCCTCCAGACAACCAGAGAAATTACCCGATGCCGAGCAACTCCCGGGCGACGATGAACAACAACGGACAACCCGCCACAGGCAAAGGCACTAGGCCTAAGCGAGGAAAGTATCGAAATTATGACAGAGATAGTCTAGTTGAAGCAGTTAAAGCGGTGCAAAGGGGAGAGATGTCAGTACATAGGGCAGGGTCCTATTACGGAGTTCCTCACTCAACCCTCGAGTACAAAGTTAAGGAACGGCATCTCATGCGACCGAGAAAGCGAGAGCCAAAACCGCCACAAGAGACGAAGCACGTGCCACAGCAGCCACCAAAACCACCTCCGCCGAAGACGGCCGCGAAACCTTTCTCCAACGGGATGAACGGTCCTGAGACATCGGGATACCCGCCTGGGTATCCATTCTGGGCGGGTGGGGGTTTCGCTCCACCACCGGCACCGGATTTATATGCATCACATATGATGCGACGGCTTAGAGAAGAGGCTCCGCCGCCAGCGAATGGGTCGTTCCTCGAAGGAATTATTAGATCGAGTTTAGAGAGGCCAGGAGCAGCTCTTCTGCATCGGTTGACCGCGGAACCTAGAGCACCTCTGCCGACGGATTCGCCTAGTTTACTTCGACGACTAGCCGGAGAGCCAGATGAGGGTCCGCCGGTGCGGAGGCCGCGGCTTGATAGCTCTGATCGCGCGCTGGCGGCGGAGATGCGTGAGGCAGTACAGCGGCTGCGTGCTGATAAGCTGCGGCCGCGCAACGGGACACCGACACCACCGGGCGCAGGCTCGTCGCCTCCACCGCCGCCTGCCGCGCCCCCCGACTCTGCCTAGTGCCGCCTGCACTTCCCGTTCTATCGTTTCCAGTGACGGCGTGTTCGCACGCTCCGATCTCCTCGGTCTTTGTGATAATATAATGTAAAGTACATTCCGTTGGGGCGGCGCCCGACGCAACGTTGTGCCTAGACCCATCGCCAGTGCAATGCAGGCTACGAGGGTTAGCTAACTTCGCCGTTTTCGTTTACTGTTTTAGTGACAATAATGTTAGTCGCAGGATTGCGGCATCTGAGGACAGCCGGTTAATGTTTCACCTGTTCGGATTTAGCGACGTGTTGCACATAGCGTCGATGTGCAACATTTCAGGTTATCGGGTCTCTAGGAGAATTCTTGTAAATCTTTACGCGTGTGCCACGTAATAATTATGCTTTACTCCTCATCGACGGTGGCTCACATATTTCTCTTACGAAATAGTTTCCGAGACTACATTTCCTCTGGCCGATAACTTCACATTTTCGTATATATCTACAACAAAACACGACTCACCAAATAAATCAATAGTTACCTAAAATTCACAACCAGTTCAATATATATCACACAGCTTTATTAATGCAATATCACAACATAGTGTTTAGTGTCCCGTTAATAGTTTCGGATAACGTCTCTTGTGACTACAGTGTTATTCTGGTTCTAAAATTCGCGTCATAGTTGACATTTGACAGTAAATTGACGTTTACTGTGGTATCAAGCGAGGCACAACGTTCAAAATGGCTTATTACTTTGAAAAGGGAAAAATTAATGGATAATCGGCTCCATTGTTGTTTAATTGTTAGAATAGTTAGACTATATAATTTAAAAAAGTTGTGCTCGACAACTGATTGGTCAAAAGGCTATTCCAATTTCAAAAATCAACCAATAGAATGACACTGGACTACACAACCGATGCTAGGGTTGTCCCAACATTCACGCAAATCCGGAGCCTGGTTTTGACCTTGTTTTATAAGTAAAAGACAACCAAAAGTTAATGTTATAAAATTAACTATTTAATTATTTTTAAGGAAAAAAAAACAATGTAACAAATTAATTATAAAGCTAGCTATGAGTGTAAATGTTATCGATTTTTAAGTGAACTATTGCAGATTTTGTGCGGTGTTTTTATATTTAGATAGGTAATATATTGAATGAAATTATTAGCGCTATAGTGCGGTTGTGGTACTGTCTTTTTCTATCGGGTTACGAGCGAAAAAGCAGGCGCTAGTGGTAGAGGGACGCGGTATGCGGATGGCGATCGCGAAGCGCGCCATCTATTCGGACTTATGTGCAATTATTATTTTGTATAAAAAAATAGTAATTTTAAACTGTGTCTAAGCTAACACGTGGATTTCCATATTACTGAATGTGATATTTAGATATTACGAGTGCGGTCGGAGTATCGCGGGAGGGAAACGCCCGCCACCCGCGCCATATACACACGTACGTACGTTAAAATTCATCTAGTGAACTTATATATTTTATGTAATATTATTGTATCTCTAAGAAAATATATTCTTATTTTTCATGGTCCAAATTTTAAATGTTTTATCGACTATACAAAAATGTGGATAACCATTATTATATTCTTGTCGACTTTAAATAAAAATAAAATATTATTAAATTAAAAAAAACTCAACCCAAAAAATCCCTTGAAATTGATATCTTCAAATTTGTGAAATTTTTTGGTGTTCAAAAACTATATATTAATAAATTACGAGATGAAAAAATGTATACGCTCTCCCAAAAAATAAATTTAGGTGGAAAATATTTGGATATAAATTTAAAATACGATTAATTAATATAAGTTATGTGTAAATGTTCGCCTCATGGAAATTAAGAAGTCTTTGTATTATGTATGTAATTAAAAATATACATAATTATATTATATACAAGTTAAACAAATATATAGTGTCGTACTTTTTTCTTCGGACACCATAAGCGATGTGCAAAATAGGTGCAGAAATTGAATCGACATTTCGACACTAAAACCTTTATAATTACAACTGGACCTAATGATGAAATGCAATTATTTGAGTCAACATAAGCCATCGCTTTTATTAGCTTAGCAGAACAATACCAACTAAGAATGACACAAGCCAATTAAAAAAAACACCTATTAAAAGCTCTTAAATTTTACATGACTTAGTTGGGGAGCCCAAGAGGCTAACTGTGGAGTTACTCGAGCGTTAACTACTCCGGCTTATGGAAATCGGCAGATTATGTTATTCCCGTGATCCTTGAATAATTTCTTCAAAATAAAAAAAAATGTCCGCGCTCGACAATGCCCAGATGACGTTTTTTTTTTGCAACTTTCTGACTCACCTATTTCCTTATGTCACGCGCAAATTGTCAGATTATTGAAATGTAACTTTTCTGTATGTAATTCACTCACCTTGTCTTAATTTGATACGCTTGAGTTTTTTAACGATTGATTTTTTTTACTATTCTGATCGGCTGCCCTAAACGCAAGACCCTATATGAAGGGTTGTTATATGGTGGGGGTACATAATAATATATCCTCCTCTACTATTAATAGCATGTTAGTTTTGACACACTTTTTGACGTTTTATTATTTCTTAGACACATAATTTTTGGATCAAATCACTCGAAAATAGGTGGCTATTGAATGTTGCTTTAAGGCGCGTACAGACAGCCTCAAAGAAGACCGACGAATAGGCTTTGTTTGCTCAATGTAGATGTTTCACCATACGGTCGAATGGTTCAATTCCATTTTTATAAGAAACTCGTTTAGAGCTTTGTAATTAGCGTAACAAATTATTCTTGTTTTACGAAATATTATCTAGTAAAAACCTAACAACTAACTTAACTATACTACAAATTAAATTTAATCTAGAATTCTAGATAATATAGCGCTAGATCGTCGTCAGTGCGGATCGTTACCAAAAGACTGGTCGTACTGCCTCCTTGGATGGCAACCCTAATGCTTTAAGCGAGGAGCTTGCTAACCGTTCATTTACTTTACTAGTGGTTAAAATTTGACACGACAAGTGATATCAAATTTGTAAGATAAAGAAACTGGTTATTAAAAGGGATTGCTTATGTTGATCTTTTATAGAAATAATATTACAAAAACAAAATACATATCCCACATGTCGACATGTCGACGATATTTACTGAGAAATGACAAACAAAAATTTTTATATTCAAAATTTTAAACTAGTCGATAGCATGTCTTCACGTTTGTTTCATTGTGCATAATTTATAATGTATTTTTAGCATTTAATAATTAAACAAAATCAATTTATAAACGTTATGTGCATTTAACTGGGTGAAATTTTGTACGTCTGAGATATTGTAGGAAAATTTTTGCCTAATTTGTTTGGTATTAAGTGTATGATAATAGTTTAATAACTTTGGAATGATTTTTTGATTTGATTACATATTCCTAAAACTCTTCAATCATGAGTTATATAGTCCCCCAGAACCGAACTGGTCTTAAATTAGCTGGAGAAGGTTGAGAGATACATATTTTGAATTACGAACTATATATTACATAGACATCTGTTGCTAAACTCAGACCGGTAAAATGTGTAACGTGGACGTATATCTCTTTCTAAGCTATTACATAAAAGTTATTTTAACTTTGTAAAATATAATTATAATTCCATTAATTTAAACGCTCCTATTTCCAAACTGTTCCGAAATACAATTTAAAAAGGTTCTAGTTAAGTATTGAATTAATTTACCCACTTTATTAAATATTAGTAACCTATAAAAATAAATGTTTGAAAAAGTATAAAATGGTTTATTCAAATACGTTGGTTATAAAATTGCCTTTGCAATCCTTGGAAATAAGAGCGTATTTTTTGTTGGTTTTTTTTTAAATTTCTTTCGAATGTCATTGTGAATGTCATCAAATCATAGGACAGTTATTACATCAATTTGTCCCTAATATAAAATTTTAATAACTTAATGTAATTAATGCCAAAACATTTTTGGCTTTTAAATATACCAGGGCCGCATTTTAAATATTTGAAAATTCATAAGATATTTGCGAACAACAATTATTTTTTTCATGAATACGTACCGAATCTGTGTGTAGCCAGACATTTGTTGATAATTTAAAAAATGGGTTATTATGTAAATCTAAGTTGTACTGAAATAGGATGGGACAATTTGCAAAGAGAACTTAGTTAATATACAACATTCCGTTTAGAATGTTATTAGATTTTTTTATAATAATTATTATATTATAAATATTTTTTGCATCGGGAACAAATTATGTTGTTTTATCTTATTTTGTAACGTTAGTTAATTTTAAGTGGCTTAATTTTAAATCTAATAATATTGGTTGCGATTTCATTCACTCTCATAGCCGTTTGATGAACAAATATGAGTGACTGGAATTTTTTGTAAATATTCTTGAAAAAGGCTGACTTCACATTGGCTATTGTCTTTTCAACAACTAGTTATTTATGTAATTTATTTAGGGCTTTTAGTGACAACGTCTACGCCAGCTCTTCATACATTAAAATTCTTATACAACCGTTTTCGCTATTTCATATATTTAAAGAGCTAAAGTAGAAAGAGGTCGCCAGAAACGCTCTGGATAATACCCAGGTCCATGAAATTACCTCTAAGTACATTCATCAGCCCTAGCTGCCGTCTCTAGCCCGGACACCTTCCGCTTATACTCATGTGAACCAACTAGTTGCTCACATGTGTGTTTACCTACAGATTCCTATAGCGATTATCGAGGATGACAATCTTGTTGCTACTTCTTATTATTGCAACCAACGACACCGAAGGCGAAGAAATTTATGACTCAGTAGAAAAGATTATATGTAGAAAAATGTGTTCAACTAACAGCACCTTATAATCAACATCAAATGACTAGTTTATGTCGTGACTACTTTCACGCAGTAAGGAGAGAAGTAGCAAGAGTATTGGACAGCGCGAGAATGAAAATATACTAACTGGCACAGAAGTATAATGTAAATAATAGGTTAGGTAGATGTGAGAGCAACTTCTAAAACGGACGAGTAGGAAACACGCTATTAGCAGTTGCTTGAACAAATAATACAAAATTGAGCGGTTTAATTCATAGTCAATGTGAAGTCAACTCGACAGAGAAAGTTCTAGCACATTCCTGAATAAAATAAGTTCTACAAACGATTATTTGAGTCAATATGTTGCCAGTATTTATATGAATATAATATTATATTGAGATGTTATAGATATGTCATTGTTTTTGTGCAGTGTTTGGGTTTCGATTCCCGCGTTAAAGAGAGATGCGACTGATATGTAGTAGAAAATGGCGGAGCTTCGAGCTCGCTCGGTTTGTACAAATGGTATACGCCGCCTTAACACATTTGAAATGTTAAATACAGTGATCACTATACTTTCTCTTGAAATAATATACCAAATGTAATAACGAGGTCACAACGCCGCGGTGCTGAGTCGCACCGCAAAAATTTACGATGTCGCACCGCAGAAATCTACGACGGCGCACCGCAGAAATCTACGACGGCGCATAATGCATTGTGGAATTTCCGGATGCGTTGTCGCATCTTACAAATTACATAATAAGTAAAAATGGATGCACACAGTACTTAGTTCTCTGTTTTTTATGCGTCTTAACGCAAGCAAAAGTAAAACACATCTAGTACGTGCGATCTATGTTTCATTACAAACATTGCCCCGAGTCTATAACTTTCATAAAAACCATGCCAGTGTGATGTAGGATCTATTCAACTAACAAATGACCAAATATCTGTTAGTCTATAAAATTCACATTCACAAAAGGTGTCAATTTTAACAATGATATAAAGATTGATTCAATATTGAGCTGATATATTTATAGATTACCATGACCGTCAAAGCTGACGATTTCAATTCGATTCAATTGCCATTTTGAGTTACAGACGAGTAAACGCTGGCCATTAGTTCAGGGTTGGGGCTCTGAACGTACTATGTCGTATGCAATGAGATTTTTGCGTTTCGACATCGTATCGGGTTGCGATTTGACATCGTTCTCACGATGAATAGTCGCACCGCAGCGTTGCAGCTTCACTCTATTGGAAATAAATGAATACAAGGATCTTGATATTCCAGCAAAAGGTTACAAAAACACTAAATACATATACGTTATTTTTTTTTAAATTAAAGGTTACTGGCAATAAAATATGTCCTCTACTTTTCTCATTTGGCTATGATGCCTTAAAACAGGGAAAAAATTTGTTGATTATTTAAATTTTGTCAAAGATTAAAACAAACATATTTTCTATGTCTGAGAGAATTATAGCGATTACTGTATTTGTTTTAGTAAATCATTTTATGTATAGTATATTGTTTAATAATTTTCCATACAGTTTTAAGATTTTTTTAGTTAATTATTGTAGTGTAATTTCGATAATAGTTAGCATGTAGTGGTTCTTTAATTTTTGTTATTTTTCTTTCGTAAATATAAATTTTATTAAGGGTTTAGGTTAGTCTTCGGTCCTAGAACCAGGAACAAAAGACAATGAAGGGATGTTGCATTTTAAATAATAAAAAATGTTCCCGCCATTTATTTATTCGGTTAAATTATTTCCTAATCAGAATACAATCGTATGTTAAAAATACGCGTTTCCTTCTTTTAAAATTAACAATAGCAGACTAAAATATTTAGTCGAAAAAGAAAGAAACATATGACAGATCAGGAACAGACAGACAGAGTAATTTCTATCTATGGAGAAATTGCATGGGTTTTTATTATTATTTGAACCTAAGTTATAACTCTACATACCTAATTTATTTCAATTCTGTCTTTAATATTATTTTAACATTATCGCACACAAATGACGAGGCTGTGTGGTCTAGGATTATTGCCTGTTCTTCAAATAATGAAGAACAAAAATACTACTACTGATTATTTTAACATTAAAATAATTGCCAAAACTTTGTAAAAAAATAATAATATACTGACGACGACATAACAACTTCAAATTCAACATATCGTTTTACTGTTTCAGTTGATATCGTAACGGTTCAAAAGTTTTAAAACTGTCCCAAAGGCCTAGCTGCCAAGCCGTAAACAAAGGATATTATTTTTATGATGTAATAAAATTTGATCGAACTTCTTGGCGGGAACTTTGAAAAGACATTGCCAGATCTTATTTTCTAAGCATTTTACTGTGAACACAAGTTGTTTGTTAGTGTGGTTGTACGTAACTTTATTCATAGGCGATTTCTATTAACTGACACAGTATATACTTGTGCTTATTTAAAAGGAAATGTTCCATTATTCAGTGTTTTGGTTCCAGCACAGTGTGCCCTGTGTTCTTAAATGGAAAGCGTACAGTATGCGTGTAATGTAAGATTCACCTTTATTGTCATCAATTGTTTTCCACTTTACTATATTATATATGTATTTTCTAGATGATTAATTTAAACGAAACGTTTAAAATTATTGTACTAACAATAATTGTCTTATTATTATTGTCATTTAGATATCAAGGAAGGGTTAAGTATATTGAATGAGCGTTTATATACGTCACTTCGAACAGCTCAGGTGTTCGTTTTTTTTATATATAAAAAGAAATATGTACAACACGACGCATTTAATTTTTAATATTAAATATAATGTTATCTTTATTGATGCTATGGACAGTAATACAATTTAATAATATTTTTTTTTAATCGAGGCTGTAACGAGCTGACATCACATTGATGAGGTTTTAGTCTGGAACATTAAAACAATTAACGAGAACTCAAAAATCAAAATTATCCGTTCATGGACCAATATTAACACTGTTAAATAAATATAATATAAAAAAGCTCAGGTTTTTTTATTATAAATTATAATAATATATACCAGGAGCTAATAAGATCAAATATAATTATTGTTATTTAATTATGGAGTACAAGTTTTAATAAATTTTTTTTTCAATATATCATATTCGCCTCTATATTTTTGTTATTTTGTTCCTTTAGTTTTTATTATTATTGTTTAATTAGAAATCATCATAAGAATTGTATTCGCGTTGAAATCGAAGCGAATCATTATTTTTTATTATTATCATACTTAATAATTTATAAAAGATAACATTTATTATATATCATTCAATTCCTCAAAACTATTGTGATTTTTTTATAAAACAATTGGCAAAAATTGGACGAAGGTATTATATCTTTAAAAAAATCTAGTCAAATTAAAAAAAATTGAAGCCGAGCTTTTCAACTGAATTTTAATAGAATCAGTTTAGATTTAATTTCTAAAAAAATGTCATGACGACTTAAAAAAATATGTTGATTTGAAATTGTGGAATTGTAAAATAAAACTGTTTTTTTTTACGTATACTTACTGTAACTCTAGGATGGTTTTTCTATGAGAGAAAATGTGTTTTTTCCTGTAAAATGTCCTTTACTATTAAATCATTATATCTTATGTTATTTGTATGTCTTAATAAAACGGCTGGTTAAGCAGGTGTATGATGCGAGGATATTTAAAAAAGCTGTATACAATAAATTTCTTTCATTTGTTGAAGTTTTGTTTAATTTATATCCACCTATTATTTTAACGCCTCTATTAATAGTGTCTTTATTATTATATTTCTATTACGAAACTGGCAAACAGGGAAGCATTCAGGACGCGGTATACGGGGAAGGGAGAAAGGGATGGAAGAGTGTGTAGCAGCGAGAGGTAGATGTTAATTGATACTTCAGATGGCAGAGAGCAGTATTAACTGTCAAGTGCTGATGTGAACTAAATTGAACTCATTTATTTTGGAAACGGTAACCTGAAGTACAAATATTAACAAGTCGTACAGCTAGCACAGTGTGTGAGCGGGACGGAGGATGTGCGAGCGAGATAGAGCAATTATTAATATGTGCGCTCCCGCTTTGCACTGGCCAATAGTTCGTTGTCCACTGCGATGACTAGATGTATGCAGGTCTCATAAGTGTAATGGGATAGAGTAATCAGACAGGAATGGAATAGAGACCATCGGATCACTCATTCACCATGCGAACTAACAGTTTCACGCCAATATTGTGTTTATTGTGAGATTTCACACCGATGGAACTGGGCCTAAGAGCTAAAATCAAGATAATGATTCCAGCGTGGCTCTACGACGTCAAAAAAAGAAAGTCAAAAGTAAAAAAAGTTCCTTAAAAACATAAAAATACCTTGTCATTATAGCCGATTTCAAAGCGTGCCATTTTCTTTACGAAGCTAAACTACAAAAATAGAAAATGTTTTCTACAACAATTTTGGTAATACTTAGGATGTTTGTAGTTTTATATCCTTTTTGCTTATTACTTCATAATTACCTACTTATATGAAAAGTTTCTAAGGAATCATCCATAGGCCATGGGCTGCCACACTTGCTTCATTTTGTTTTAAATAAAATAAGGCTCATTGATTTATCGTTTATTATTTTTAGAAGCGTTCATTTATAATTTGTGGAAATGATCTTCTTATTTACGAATGTTAGAAATGTTATGAGTATTTATTAATTGAAAAAAAATATAATCAAGCCTTAATCAACTCGTCATGATTATCTTCCATAGTTAAGTTCCACAAAGCATGGAGACAAAATATAAATAAATTAAAAATAATATTTACGTATAAAATATCATTTACCTAAATATATATCATATAAATGCATATAGTCTGCCCGGAGAATTCCACAGTGATAAACATTTATCTTGTTTCAACCGGTATACATTTTGTGCTCTACTATATAGATAATTATTTCTATTATTAATATAATAGGTCACGACACACCTTCCATGATCAAATTGATCGTGTACTAGCAGAAGGTGATGTCAGGAGCCTTAAGAACAGACGAGCTTGCATGACAAGAGTTATGAATGTCAAAGAGGCAAGTGAGGTGTGTAAGAATAAGCCTAAATGGCACTCTGTTGTTCGTGCCTACCCCGCAAGGGAACTGGCGTGAAGTTATGTATATATGTATGTATGTATTAATATAATATAATTTATATACAGAACCTATCTAATATAAAACAATAATACATATCAGTTTAAAAACATTAGGCCCGTGGGGTCCATCCGCAAAGAGTTTCTTTAAAGACATGTAAGGAACCCTTTGACACTACCCGTGATCAGAGAAGGCTGGCTCATATTTTCCACAACATATAAGTATTGCCATGCAGCGTTGCAATGTAGCCAGCCTTCTGGGCACGCTCCCCGTTGGATCTGCTATGTATTTTAATTTCAATGGCTTTGTTTTTTTTTTCATCCTTTAACTGCCATTTAAAAATTTATAATATAAAATTATTATTATATTTGTTAGTTTTTGTTGTTTTAATTTATATATATTAGTTTTATTTTAGATAGGTTTTGTATATAAATTATATTAGGTATATTATCATATAAAAGAAATATTAGACAAATATCATATCAGCACAAACATAATTGCTTACAGTTCCTTATAAATGAGTACCTAAACATTAAATTAATGTTCTGTCAATGGGAAGTCGCTTTTGTTAATTTACGAGGTCATAAACTGGTTACTGGGAGTAACATCACTAATTTGACAGGACCAATCAACCACATGTTTCGTAATTATCGTTCAGAACACTAATAATAAGAATTGTAACAATAACGTAAAATTATTTTAAGATAGCCTAAAGACAAATCCCACCGCAAATTGCATTTTACAATGTCAAAAGCAGTGTTTTTCTTTTACAAAAGAATTGGCTGCTGAAACATATTTTTCGTTTAGCCACAAACCATAACACTTGTTTCCAAGGTCATATAGTTTTTTTGAATAAAAAAGAACAACGCTTAAAATGGCGGACTTAAAAAGCGCGAAACATAACCGGCTAACGTTAAGATGAGAGTTTAATTTAGTGCTTATTTTTGTAGGGTTCAATGTTTTCGTCGTTTAAAATACCTTTTGAATTCATTCGGGTTATAATTTATTCGATCGGTAAATAATGTAGACATTGAATAAATATTTATTATAATTAATAAATAAATAAAAATCAAAAAGCGCGAAAAATATGATTTGAGGCACCGTCCAACATGTACTTAACTAAAAAAATTTGTATAGAAAACCGTTTGAAAATAAAGAAAGAAATAAAAACCCCAAAAAAGTAAAAATACTTGACCACCCCGACAGTTAGAGAGAGGTTAATAAAAAAAATGTAGAATACAGGAGCTTCTCGGGAGTAAGTTTTTACTGGGCGATTGTCTTGAATCTAGTGGGTATTTGAAATGAAATGAATATAATATAGTCAAGGTGGCGAAGTCCGTCAATGGGGTAAGTTCATACACCGCTCGTTTTTAACTTTCATAAGAGATGTATGGAGTTCCCCCACTGACGGACTTCGCCAGCTTGACTATACTGTTGGCAACACCACCAAACAATTGATTTTTGGCTTTTGTTCAATAAAAATTTTCCCCTCGAAATGCACCATGCATTTAACAATATCTCTCGCAGTGCAATTTTTACCTTTCCTTAATAGTTTGATTTAATCAATACATATTTACTATATTCATTTTTCCTTCAGGATTCAAAATTGTAGATACCTAACTAATAACTAGCTTCAAGAAGCTTTTGTGTTTGTAATAGTGTACGGTCGGCACATAAATAAATGAAGTAATACTTTTTATATATTTTGTAAGCAAGTACTTAATATGAAACTAATTATATTAAACGATATTAAAATAACAAATATTAATATTAAATACAATTTTTAATAATAAATTTCTTCAACTCTAGACATTTCGTCCTCATCCTCATCCTCACTTTCATCCGATGAATCATTTGTGTTAATTCTAATTCGTTCTGATATTATATCTAAAGCGTCATCCCTGTCCTGAAATTTCTTTTCCTCTTCAATGGAATACTTTTTTCATTTTTGTTTAATGCAGGATTTCAGCAGACAGGCAGACGGCCCACTTGAAAGCGGTTACCATCGCCTATGGACATTTGCAACACCAAAGGTGCTACAAATGCGCTGCTGCTCTCTTAAATGAGACTGGAACCTGGTCACTAATGCCGGAACACAACACAAGGTTGTTATGGCGGCATACTCTAGACCAGGTGTGGTCGCCATCCAGTCGAGCAAATAACCTACCACCTGGCTGTGGGTTGTTCAGTCGCCTCTTACGACAGGCCGCCAGGCCGCAGGAAATTATATTCTTTCACCGTTCCCGAACAGGGGTTCCCAAAGTGAGCGCTGCGGTGCCCTGGTGTGCAGTAGAGAGTAAAGAGGGGCGCCGTGAGGCGCTCCTGTTTACCATTCTCCGGAAACTAAACTTAGGCACTCTCGGTTACAAAATGTGTGGAGGTCACCAAGCTAATACGTCACATTGACTAAGTTGCATTATATTTCCTATTTTTCTTAAATAATAAATGTTTTCTTGTAAATAAAAATAAAAACTTAGCTTTATATTGTGGATGTTTCAATTTTTGTGCCTATCTACTTAGTATCATTATACCCTATTTCAACTAGCTAGGTCGCCGAAACAAAGAACTAAACTTCAAGTGCGTCGCGAACTTAAAAGTTTGGGAATCCCTGATATAGACAAATATTTTTCCATTCCTCTACAGTTATTTCTACGGCCTACGTTATTTCTACAGTAATTCTTCCTCATTGTCTACGGCCAACCGCCAATATTCGAAATTCACGAACAGAACGACGACGAAAATTTGTACGTGCAAGAAAATTTAATGTAAACTCACAAAAGATTAAATTATACGCATTTAACAAGCAAAGGGTGCTTGAATGAAGACTTCCTACACTTCAACTACTAATAACGCGAAAATGTCTCGCAGCTAATATACCTGTACCATCATAGTAGATTTTTAATTTGTCTGCTATGCCACGGATGCAAAAGTTGCCGCAGAAGTTCCTATCGCAGTATGTACAATTCTTTTACCGTCAAGACAGTTTTTGAACGCACTGCCAGTTGCTTTCAGACAAGCAAAATCGCTAAACAATGATCAGAAAATTTTACCTGTCGTTGGAATATGATGATATTTAAATGTAAGTACATACATACATACATAACTTCACGCCAGTTCCCTTGCGGGGTAGGCACGAACAACAGAGCGCCATTTAGGCCCATTCTTACACACCTCACTTGATTCTTTGATATTCATAACTCTTGTCATGCACGCTCGTCTGTTCTTAAGGCTCCTGACATCACCCATACATAAATGTATGTACATATATACAAATCTATAAACGTATATATTTTGTAGATATATATTTGTATGTTATGTATATTATGTATATACCCATTTAATATAAAGCATATATATATTAAATAGACATATATGTTACAAATACAAGTTACACAATGACACTTCCACGAAACCTAGATCTTTGTTTCTATTGGTTCGAAGGTACTTGTATGTACAAAAAAATAAATCAAAATTAACTGCAGTTTTAGAATTTATGCTTTTTATCTCGTTATAATTTACAAGTTATTTTCAAAAACTTATAAATGTTCTCAGTTTGAGTGAATTGTTAAAAATATTTTATGAGAATGTTCTTAAACCCTATATTAGAATCAAATTTTAACCTGATATTAGAAGATTCATCTTTCAATTTAGATGAGTCAGCCAAATTGATCAATAGATAACATAACATAAACTTGAATCATTCAGTGCCGTTGAATACATACCGTCGTGTCATTCCAGTTCTGTCTTTCAACCAAATTGCTTCAGTTTAGGTCATCCCTGTAATATCACCATTTACCTAAAAGCCACCATACACGTCTGAAAGCTTCAAAGTAGCTATAACAAATGATGTCCCCACCCCAAATAATGTATTTCTAAAGAATCAAATAAGTATGTACATCTAAATGCTACATAACCAAACAATACCTCTACCTGTTCTTATATATCAGACGCATAAGGAACACAAATAAAAGCCAAAATCACCGACCAACCCTGAACTTGCGCCGGAGCAGCCCGCGGCGAAAGTTGCCGAAACCGGCCGAAATCAGCCGAATGACGTCCTAATAGCCATGACCTTACTCTCCTGCTCTTGACTTACTTTGAGTGCATTGCATTTCTGTGTGCATGCAATTCGGGTGAGTACTTATTGTTGTTTTTATGGCAAAGAATATTTTGTAGAAGGTTTATTTCTTGATGATCAATAACGTAGGCACAATATTTAGACATAGTTAAAAGAAACCCTACTAACTATAGGGCTGCATAGGTAACTATACCTATATTTATGAAAATAAACAGGGTTACCTGTTTATAAGAAGTATGTTATTAAGTAGTTAAGGCTAAGCAAAACTACGCATTGCGAAACGTGTGTAATATTTTTTTTCTTAATTTTTATTTATAATTTTACCAGAGTAACATCTGTGAAAGTTTATTGAGTTAATTATGATATAGTGTCCAAATCTGAAATTTAAAAGAAACTTATTTCTAGAGGACGCCACAAGTACCTAATTCTTCTGTCGCATCTAGATATAGAAAACCACTAATATATCACTCAAAATTAAAGTCATATTAATATGTCTTAAATTTTAAATGATAACATGTATGGCTAAAACTATAGTCTTGTTTTCTCTGTTAAAAAGCAACAAATGAATCACAATTGTCGGCATAGTCATTGTCCCTCAGCCCTGGCTTCTGATGAGAAGAACAAAGAAGTGTTTTAATGGGTATTTCAGCAGTTATCCCGCGGCCCCATACTACTCAACATTGATGAATCGCTTGTGGCGCCCTCTGTAAATGTGGTATTTAGGTAGCTTTTCAGAAGTAACGTTTTTTAAGTTCTAGTATGGTCCTTCTTCTATGGTTCTAAACATTGTATTCATTAATGTATATATCTGCTACACTGCGGGTAACTGTGTTATACAGATGTGACCAAGGGTTTAATATGTTATTTGATAATTAGACGTGACATTGATAATTACGTTGAACGTTGATAGATAACTCCTTTATATACACTAATGTAACTAATTAATCATGGACGGTGTTTTTTTTATTTTAATTTTAACAAGATTTTCAATGTTATAGTTTGAACCATCTTGACGATTCTGGCAAGGTATCTACTCTATGGCGCGCAATTCGGATACTTTTCGTCGGGCCATGTGCACGTGCACAGACGCGCGTTGCACGTACAGGCTGTGCACGTGTGTGCATGCTTATTTTTCGCATACAGACGTTTGGGCAATGCACTCGGTTAGCGCAATGCCACTGACCTTGGGTAGACGCAGCTGCGTTGGGGAGGGACTATCGCGCCGCCATTTCGATAGAAAAAATATGATATATTTTTTGAGGTTATGTACTTTACTTTAAACATTTTTGGAGATTTATGGGAACATGTTGTTTCTGAAATTTAAAACGATTAGATATAATAGTGTTTAAAGTACACAATTATTTTCAATTCTTAATATACTTTTGTATATAGGTACGTACTAAACTAACTTAAAAAAATACAACTCAATATTAAAAATAAACTAAATTATTTTTTATTGTAATTTTTTATTTTTTTATTGCAGGAGTTCAGCAGACATGCAGACGGCCCACTTGATGGAAAGCGGTTACCATCGCCTATGGACATTTACAACACCAAAGGTGCTACAAATGCGCTGCTGCTCTCTTAAGGGAGACTGGAACCTGGTCACTAATGCCGGAACACAACTCAAGGTTGTTATGGCGGCATATTCTAGACCAGGGGTGTTAGCCATCCAGACGGGCAAATACCCTACCACCTGGCTGTGGGTTGTTTAGTCGCCTCTTACGACAGGCCGCCCGGCCGCAGGAAATTGTATTCTTTCTCCGTTCCTGCACAGATAAATTATAAATTAATTAATATAAATTATGTAACAAATAGCTGCCAGAGGGAAGCGTGTTCAGAAGGCTGGCTGCATTGCCACCATTGTAAAATTTTGTTTCTTATATTGTATACCGGTGAATCTTTCAAATCGGCCTTTAGGGCCAAATCCTAAACTATACATAGGAAATAGCGAAAACCACTGAAAGAAGTGTCGGGGCCAATTATGAGGAAAATTCTTTTCTTTCACAGACATTGATCCTTACAAGCTACACTATGATTAGGTGTAATGGATACAGTGTGTGTGGTTTTTTTTTCAAAATCGGCCGATTCAATTCCTGAAAAATATATAAATGATTTTTCAAAATCTAATGATACCACTTTAGTTTGGTCAAAACGGGACCCAAGACTCCTTTGAGTGTGTTTCGCCATTTCGTATAGTTTAGGATTTGGCCTTGAAGGCTTACTTGAAAAATTCATTCTGTATATACATAGGTTCGTGTTTGACCGACACTGCACCTGATGTCAAGTGGTGAAGGTCGCTTATAGAAGATAGGAAAAACTGACGACGGATAGGAGTTCCACTTCTCAATGGCACGTCTGACGAAAGTGTAAACAAACCGCTTCTTTCGCTTGGTTCGTATTTCCACCATATATCGATGGGATGTGCTCGCACGTCCGCTTATCTGGTAGTAAAATGGCGAGGGAGGAATTAATTCCTACAATAGGGATTCGGACACCTTTCATAGTAAATCCTAATATTTTTATTAATACGAACGTATAAATATCACAATAAAGTACCTAATCAAAAGAAAAACATATATAGCGATCTCAAGTAATTGGGAGAAGTTGAAAGAAAGGAGAAAAAAATGTATTTTAATTAGATGAAAATAGTCTTTTGATTAGTAATAGATTATGGGGCGTTGATGTAATTAATGGCCGGTTCCTATATCTTACCGACCGTTCCTTTGCTTTATTGACAGTTAAAAATTAACACAAGCTCCGTTCTGTGTACTTATAATATCAATTTTCTACCGATGTTAAGGCAAGTAAATGAATAGTAAGATATATATAGTAACCGGCCATAAGTCTTTGTTGAACAGTTGTCTACCACTATCTACATCATCTTTGGTCGACGGGTCAGTAAGCGAAGAGATTCGCCACAATAGACGATCTGAGAAAACCGCAGGAAAAAGCTATTTTATAGGTTTGTATTTTTGTGCTTCTGATATGGGTCCGATATCGATTCACCACAAAGAGCCTAGTAGTTTAAATATATTTAAACTACTGCCAACATAAGAAGTGCCTAACCAAGCACACCTTCAACAACTTTAAGAGTACATGTAATATGAAAATTTAAGAAAGAAAAAATTATATGAAAAAATAGCGACGTAATTACATTCCTGATACATTTTTATATATAGAGCATATTTTGAGAATTTGTATGCCGTATTTTCAGCAAACAAGGTTTGCACTCAGCAGCATATTGCTGTGCCGGAATGATATCCGACACAATGCTGATTTTCAGTGCAAATCTTCCTTTGGGCATAAGACCAAAACGACCCAATTTTTTTAATTAATAATAATTACTAAAAGTACTTAATTCTACTTATGTAATATTAAATTAGTAAAACAAATAAATAAATTTTAATAAAACCTTATATTAAAATTTATGACACTAATAATTATTAAATTCTTAATATAAGCCGCGCGCAGGTTTGGCGATGACTACTTACTATTATTGTATATATTTATGTAAATTATATAGAATAATAAATTAAAATAATAAACTTATTGTAACAACTATTTATGTAACCCTTTTTGTCAACCCTACTGATATCGACGCATGACATTATGAGCATGGATAATACTATATAGGTATATAAAGATTATGAGGCTATCGGCAAACCTTCTGCGCGCGCGTTGTAAGCCAGATCACGACAACTAGAAGCGCGGGGTTGCCAAATTCTGAAAATAGTCATCACTTAATATCGTGTTACAAATAGAGATTATTACAAAACATATTTATTTTTAATTTTTATTGAAATTCTCTAGTAATTATCGCGATTTTATGTGTTTATGGCTAGTTTTAGGTATTAATGTTTATGTTTGTTGGTAACCCTGCGCGTCAAGGTATCGTGAACGGGGAATAATAAAAATCCTTGAGTTGTAACAACATTGTTATGAATATATGAGTTTACGAATTCCGTTTCCGATAAAACTACCTCCCTAACAATCATATACCAACAAGTCTGCGTGTAAACATTTCCCCATTTTTGGAAGAATGAACAATAACATTCCAAGTTTGTATAGAATCGAGCTAGTTGGTTGTTAAATTCACATTTTTACGTGAAACTCCTGGAATTAATCAGGCAGTTCGTATTTCGACGAAAATGCTCGCCTTTAAGTTTAATGTACCAAACACATGCAAAGATAATGAGTCAGGAACGTTAATTACGAGATTAAAATAAATGAATGTAATTGTTTGAGTGTGAAATGTTTTTGTGTATTTTGGTAGGTAATATCCCTGCTTGGTCTGGAATATTGTTATTGTAGGCTTGTTATTGCAGGGATTTTTTGTGGGGGCACGCGGGGACACGCACTGCCCTTAAAGGAAATTTTGAAAATATCGAAAAATTACCATAAAAACTGAAATAAAATGAAAGAATTTGAAAAAAAATATATATAATCGAATACAATGCGAGTAAACTTAACTTATTTGTATTGTATTCTACTCATAGTCTCTCAAGACTATAAGTAGAATACTGAGCCCGAGGTAAGGTGCCCAGAAGGCTGGCTACGTTTCCTCGCTGGATGGCCATACTGATCCGTTGGCCGAGGTAAGCACCAGCCCTCTGATCACCTGAAGAGTCAATGAATGAGTCGTTGAAAAAAAATCAATTTCGGTAACCTTTACAAACAGTATTGGATTTTTTCTAATAGGTCAAAATTATCCAAATACAAAATCTAATCTATCTTTCCTGAACAGTTACCGCGTCGCCTAATACGATGTTCTTCAAGAGCTAAGTTAGCTGAGTTTAGATGTGTAAAATCGTAATATAAGCCTAATGAGTGCTAATCAGAAAATTGAAAATGTGGTTCAAATATTTGGACGAAGATTAACTGAACCTGGTACGTACTATGAAAAGGCTTTGGAACTGTGAATAACCTGTTATTTAAAAAAAATTAAATTATAGACTTACAACTTTCGAGAATTAGCCTGTCCCCAAAAAAGAAGTGACAAAAAATGGCCTGGTTATATTATAAGTAATTAATGACTGTGGCCAAATGCGTCATGTTATAGCGTTAACAATGACGCCGTTAATTGCTACACTATAATAATTTAAGGTGTATAACAACATCTATATCTATATACTAATATTATAAAGAGGAAAAAATTGTATTTTTGTATGTTTGTAACGAATAAAATCAAAAACTACTGGACCGATTTCTAAAATTCTTTCACCATTATAATGCTACATTATCCCTGAGTAATATAAGCTATATTTATTACTAGCAAAAATTAAGGATCCCGACTAAAACTTCATTAATCTAACCTTAGGTGTAAAAAAACTTACCATAAAATGTCTTTCATCGCATGGGATGCGGAAACTATTGATGATAGAACAATAAAATGTTAGACAATATTAAAGTTATCGCGACTTGTATATACATAATAAAACTATGTTTTAACGGTTTTAAGCGGGGTAATTTATTTGATTTTTGTTATTCCGACGTTTCGGCCACTTTTCAGTGGCCGTGATCACGGAAGGCAAAGATGTCGAGTGTCAACAAGTATTGTTAAAGTCATATTTAGCCTACCGCCAACTTGTTCATTTTAATTATTTACTTTTAATTTTGTTTATGGTTATTATTATAATAATTATTTTTTATTGCAAAAGTTCAGCAGACAGGCAGACGGCCCACTTGATTGGAAAGCGGTTACCATCGCCTATGGACATTTGCAACACCAAAGGTGCTACAAAGGCGCTGCTGCTCTCTTAAGGGAGACTGGAACCTGGGTCACTAATGCCGGAACACAACACAAGGTTGTTATGGCGGCATACTCTAGACCAGGGGTGGTCGCCTTCAAGTCAAGTAAATACGCTACCACTTGGCTGTGGGTTGTTTTGTCGCCTCTTACGACAGGCCGCCCGGCCGCAGGAAATTATATTCTTTTTCCGTTGCTGCACGGATAAAAATTTATTATTATTTACTCTATAGGAGCCTAATCTAATTTACCACCGCTTCGCAACATGTTATGGCTTGAAGAGAAGAAGAGGCGCAAGAAACTCTTCAGAAAACATGCCTAGTCTAATAATTTTATATTATATTAAAATGGGTGGAAGGAAAATAAAAAAAATTATCAGTCAAGTTGGTTTGTGTTCCGGGTACGCAGAAAGAGCTCAGTGTCTTGAGGTCTGGTAGTTGATTTTTGCTGGGTTTGGGTCTTAATTGTTTTGATGATCGGATCCCAAACAGGGGGTACTTGCCAACCATCTTCTCTATTATAATTTGAGTGTTTTTTGATTTCAATAGCCCGACGCATCATTCTAGGTCTAGAATCGTTTTATACCTACAATGATGCGTGAGGCTATTGAAATAAATGTATATTAAAAATAATTATGAAACTTTTGCAAATGATAACTAGCGACATCTAGTAGCCATTTTGTCGTAACTAATGTTGCTACCTACATGTAGCTAGCAATATAAGATAATAGGTGGCACTATGACCTAAGCCATATTTTTATTTTATGCGTTAATTAAAGTCTAATTTATTCGATGCTAAAAATTATAAAAAATATTACTTTTATAATATTTCATAAGGAATAAAGAGTTATGTTTTTTAATCTGTGACAGGACGTTAGTTTAGATTACTATTATCTGTTTCAATTTGACAACACCCTAAACAAAATGTCAAAAAAATGTCTACAAAATGTTGCCAGAGACTAGAATTATCCAACATAAACAAGATTCTTACATGATAGGTATTATTATAATAATAAATAATTATGTTTCCTTTTATATATTCCTTTATTTCACAAATTATTATAATATCTATCAAGTAAAAATGTTTTAGTGTTGACTGTTGCAATTTTTATGTGAATATAAAATACGATCGTCATAAATTATTCACAAAATAATATTACAAATTTAACATAACGTTTTAAGATTGCTTGTTAATGTGTAATACACTAACATCTATTTAATGATGAAATAGTATTATGCCCATGAAGGTATAAATCATAGCATATACACTAATAAGTTTCTCATTGCATTATTCGTGACTATACTAATTAGTATTGGTATTGATGAGTAGGTATACTAAACATACGTATTATCACGCCTGTTTCCAATGGGGGTAGGCAGAGAAAGACTATAGATATCCACTTGCGACGATCCTTACAAACAACTTTCGCTTCATCTACTTTCATTAACCTCTTCATACATGCACATTTATTTGAGATGCTTTTTACCTGATCTCGTTTTAACACGTCTGCTATTTGATCATGATGTGTACGTCGCAGCCTACCAGTACCAAGTCTACCATTCACAATACTGTCATACACTTGTTTTATGATTCTATTTTCATCTATCGTCTCTACACGCCCAAACCACTTTAGCATTCCTTTTTCAATTCTTGTTGTTACATGTCCTATCAATTCACAACGCTTCCTTATTACACTACGTATCATATCACTCATGCTTACCTCACATATACTTCTCAAAGCTCTCATTTCCACTGCGTTTATTCGACACTCATGCTTCTTCTGCCACACCCAACTTTTACTTTCATAGATTGCTGTTGGCACCATCACCCTTTGATAGTCAGCCAAGCGTGCCTCTACAGACACTTTCTAGCTTTTCATAAAAGAGTTTAGCGCTGCTTCTAGCAGAAAAATTGGTTTCAGTAATTTTTTGTATTTTAAATTTCACTGCGTTTACATATATACGATATAATTTATTTTTATTTTAAACATCATAATTGGCCTCACGTTCAATTACTGTTGCGTCTAAATCATTTACTACCGACCCAGGATTATTTTGAATAAGTTTATAGTAAACAAACTAACATACATTTTATCTCATGGTAAGTAATTATCGCTTTGCATGATCGTTTGCAACATTAGGTTTTGGAATTCAGCTTTTTTTTATTCTTCAACATTTAGCAAAGTTAGCATGACTCTCGGCTGTGGCCAAGATCTTATATCTTACTGACGTAAGCTGCATAGATATAATGTCAAAATCCAACCTTTGAAAAGACAAGGGAATGAACAGTAAGATATAGAAACCGGCCACGTGTCGACATCCTCATTGCGAGACCATTAGAACATCATATATCATTTCTCATGACTTCACGCGAGTATGTCTTAGATCTACCCATTTTGGCCATAAAATTTGGACTATACATGTCTCGGAAATGTATACCCTGTTAGTTGTTAACCCTAATTTTAGTACCGTACGAAACTACGCGACGTCTGTACCGCTTTTACATTCGCGCTAACAAAACTCGTTGAAAAATGCATACAGCAAAATGGTAGAATCCTTACAAATGTTTTTATTCCTTTTCAAATCCAAATACAGACGAAAATGCTCATGGTTCTCACCGTTCTTGTGTTCAGTTCTTATAGTGTTATTGTTCTGTCAAGGTGCACTCATGAAGTGTGGTGATCATAACTGTATAAATGGTGCTTGTAAGAATGATTCTTGCGTGTGTTACGAAGGCTGGCAGGGTCCAGAGTGCCAGTACTGCGGTGGGAAAGTCAAGTAAGTGTACCTTTCATGCCGAATTATGTGTTAAAAGTGGACAGTTCACTGACCTCTTTCGCGTACACTCTCGGCCAGTATAGCCAAGAGAAAGCCATGTCTATGATCTAATTAAACAGTTTGGCTTCTTTATTTCCTTACCAAGGTCATACTGCTATCGTTACCAGATGTAAATGATATGCAGCAGTCAAATGTTAAAGTTAATCAATTCATTATAAACCAAAAAGAGTGACTTTTGTAGGTGTTTAACAATTGCCAATTTTGTTTATAGAGTTTTTAATATATTATTAAGCAATATACTAATTTAAGTAATATTTTCTTATATATAACAGAATCAATTGCAATGTTTAAGCTGGTGTCCTTACGTTAGCAATAACAATTCTCTTTGTAATTTCTATTTCAAATGTTCCCATTTTACCGAACAAAGCAATGAATAAAAACAAACAATACATTGAGACATTTACAGAAGTCAATTACTTGTGAAATTATTAAAGATCATAAATAGGTAACCATACTTTATAAACATATTTGTATGGTTACACAAAACAATTCTCAAAATAATGTAGTAAGTCTTATATTCATACAACTTAAGAGATTTTATAGATTTAAATATGAATGTAAAGCATTTTCATACTTCTATGTGTCTGGCAAGTATCAATAAATCACAGTGGGTGCGTAATAGTTATAGGGTGCATTTATTTATTATTTCAGATATAAAGTGATTTTCGGGTGCTTATAAAAAAATTATGATGAAGGCTTCAACCTATATTAAAAAAGTTCAGATCTGTTCATAATAGTTCATAATAAATAAATGCACCCTATAACTATACCCCACCATTCACAGCTATGGCCGTGTCTGTTTTCCTACCTATAGCGAGTTTTTTATCTTACTGTAGTGGACCCTCTGTAATCGTAACAAACATTTTGCACGGCAGTGTCAGACTAGAATAAAGAGCTTACATTCTATTATAAAACTAAGAGCATTAACGCTCTAGAACTTAAAAAAAAAAAAACTATTATTTACATTACTAAATTTTGACAATGTTGTGCAAAGACAATCTGAATTGCTAATGGCCTTCATATGGGCCTCATCTACTTTAACTGGACAGCCAGATTGTAGAGCATTTTTCAATAAAAAATGTCCAGAATGAAATCTGGAAAAACCAATTTTAAAGAAGAAGGCTTCATTCCCATATATATATAACACATCATTTTGTTTGTGCTTGCTTTTTCGGAAATAATTAGCGATGGGCCGAATGTGGTTTGAACCGTATACAAACTTCGGCCGAACATTCGGTTAAAACAAAAAATTCGGTCGAACTTTGGTTTGATTTCACCGCACTTTCTCAAGAGCAACACATAGTGACCTCTTGAGAACATCAACTTGATTATACCAAATTTTTGGGCTTTTTTACACCATAACCTGCCTCTAGTAAATTTTAAGTATGAGTAGGATAAAATAATAGATTTTTAGATCTTTGATTGAAAAAAAATCACCATTTCGTAATTCTAAATTCATAATATTTAATTTGTAAAAAGTGATTTCAATCAAACTTAAAGTTATAATTGCTGATGTCCCTTAGACATGTTTTTTTTTTAATTGAAGTTACTTATTATAATTAAGCAGTTGCACTACTTACTGATGTTTCTTAGAGGAATAATGAGTTTGTTTTATTTTTGTTTTAATTTGATGTCTATTTAATTAGGCAAAGACTCAATCATGAACCAATTTTATTTATTTTTATTTATTATTTTATTTATTAACATTGCATGTTAAGATTTACATGTTCCTAACTAAAATAAATGACCATGAGATGTCAATTTTTATATTACGGTTATGATAGATATGATTTCTAACTTCAGTCAAAATAGTGCTAGTAGGTATTTTATTTACTTTTTCCTTGCACCAAATGTTCGGCATTTAAACCGAATTTCGGCCGAAAGCCGAAATTCGGCTCAAGCTGCCGAAATTCGGTCAAACTGAATGTAAAACGAATTTCGGCACATCCCGAGAAATAATACAATAATGTTTGTCTTAAGTGCACATCTTTTTCTTCCATTTTAAAATTGGGATAAAAACTTAGGTTAGGTTGACTAGTTAGTCAATATGATTTTTTTACTAAATGAAGAGATTGATGTCCAAAAATAACAAATATTTAAGTTTGGTATTTTGAATACAAGTATGAAACGAAAGAAAGTAAAATGCATATGTGGACAAAACTGCAATCAATAACAGTCTTATTTATATTCATTTAGAGAAGTTCTTTACAGTTCTTAAAGAACTGTTTGAACTTACTCTAACTCAATATAAGTAAGATCGTTAGTTGCCAATCTAATACCAAAGTGTAGTGCTATAATAACACTATGCTATTGACAGTAGAGATATAACAGATACACTATGAATAGCCTAAGTTGAATACCTAATTGGATCAATAGGGATTACTGGCTATGCATTCTGAGAATATGTTGCTTGACTTACATGTTGTATTGATGCAGTAAATGTGTGAATAATAATAACACATCTTTATTTATTTATTATAGATAATTTAAGAATTTCATTTGAAAGAAAGTCAGGTTGCCTAGAAGAGATCCCTTTTAGTAATAAGGCCACCTTTTGTTTTACCAAGTAACTATTGTCTTGTTGTACATTTTTTTGTATTTTTTGTTTTGGTGAACAATAAAGTGTTGTTTATATCTATGTCTATGGCTATCCTGAATGTGAACAAAGTTAATAATTAAAAATATCAACCTACCATAAATGTTAAACAAATTCCTGATGATATCATCTATACTAATATTATAAAGCTGAAGAGTTTGTTTGTCTAATCTCAGGAACCGCTGGTCTGATTTGAAAAATTCTTTCAGTGTTGAATAGTACATTTATCGAGGAAGGCTATAGGCTATATTATATTTTCAAAAAAATTAGGGATCCTTACTAAAAGTCCAATAATGTAACCCAAGATGTAAAAAATTGAACCAAAAAATTCCTTACACGGCGTGCGCTGCGAAAACTATCGATTATAGAACGAAACAATGTACTACCACTTTGCAGAACGTACAATTGTCTACAAAAAATATCGCGTAACCATATGTCTACCTATTGTAGTTATCTCACAATAAGTGTTTTCTTTTATTTTTTTAAATAATTAAAATGCCGTCACTTCAAAAACTCTTTATTTTGTACCTTGGTATTAATCCTTATCAAAATAAATTACTCCATATTCAAGACGAATTCAATACCTTTCTAGAACTTTTTGAATTATTAAATTCAGAGGATTCATTCAAAAGATATCGCGATATTGAAAATGTAAGTATTAGTGTTGTAGCTAAATATACTAATATTGTTTGATTGAATGCACTAATCTCGGGAACTACTAGTCTGATTTGAAAAATTCTTTCAGTGTTGGATAGCCCATTTATCGAGGAAGGCTATAGGCTATATATCATCACGCTAAGACCAATAGGAGCGGAGCACCAATGAGGAATGTTTCAAAATCTGAGGGTTTTGAAAGTAAATTCCACGCGGATGACATTGCGGGTACAGATAGTGGTTAATAATTTAGCAAGTACTTTTCCTATATCATTTCTTAAAATGCTCTAGACTGCAAAAATTGTAACATAGACATCAGTATACTAGTATCAGATCTCAGTTGCATTCGGAATGTTTGGTCCTACTTTTTTGTTTTCCACTTCGCATGGTCTTCAGCATTCCTCATTTTGAAAGCATCGGTACACATTTTGTCCTTCACGATGTTAAGCCAGCAAAATTCTCACATAATAGTAACTAGAATGAAATCTTTAGGAATATAAGAGACTCACAAAAGCAGTGTGTTTTTTAAGATTGGCATCTTCATCCTCGCAGTCCAGTGCTGGATGTAGCTATCTCCGACATTCTTCATGTAATCCCAACTGCTATAGGTGACCTGGTATAAATCAGCGGGTCACAGGGTGACCTACATTAAATTTGTCAAGACACTGTTTTCATTCTGTGGTTTTTCTGCTCCATCAACCATCAGTTCTGGGTCAACCTACTGCCACTTCAACTTGCAATTTTCGTCAGCTAAGTTGGTAACCTTGATTCACTTACGGATATCCTCATTTCAGAGTTTGTCCATAATAGAAACACCCAATATAAATGACTTCATAGCTTGTAAAGAGCATTTTCTAAATAGCATGTTCCAATTTGTTATTAAATCAGTGTCATGAAGACCCACCCACTGGTTCCTTAGCTACTAAGCCAATAAGCTTCTTTACATCCTACTGCTGGACAACCATTTCCATGACAGATAGCATACCAATTACAGTTGCCTCTCCTACTAATTGAATAATAATCTGTACTGCAGAGTTATAAATAGTGTGTTGCAGTTAAATCTATCATCTATCTATCATTTCTCATTGTAACTGTAATCATAAAAATAAATATATCAAAATGTATCTTTGAGTAGATACTCATAACATGTTGGGAAATGCTGTATCTATAGAGGAAGAAGTAGACTGAATTATGCTGACTATAATATAATAAAACAAATTTAATGTTAATTTACCTATGACCTTCAAACAATGTTTATCAGTTTGCGAGAGGAAAAACTTTTTTAATTTATATCAGACTGATAATATTATTTGCATTAGCAAATTTCTGGCTAATCCCAATGATGCATACTATAGTAAATAGTTGGAAATACATTATGATATTTATCAAATTGAACCTAGTCTCAGCATAATGCTGGCCACCGAGGATCAGTGCTGTACTTCCGCCTGAAACCAAGAAGTGAAGTCATGATTACTTTACAATCCATATAATAATAATATACAATACTAAGATAGCCCGCGACTTGGTATACTCTTGACTTGAAATTCCTAGGACACAAGGTACCACAGCATTAGATAAGAATGTAAGCTAATGTTGTAATGAAAACTGTGTCTGACTAAGCTATTTTATACACCCAAACAACTACTAACCATTCCCTAAATGATTGATTTTTTTAATCTGGTCATTTTAAATCATTCCCAGAAAAATTCTCTTGCAGGGTAGGCACGAACAACAGAGCGCCATTCAGGCTTATTCTTATACACCTCACTTGCTTCTTTGACATTCATAAGTCTTGTTATGCACGCTCGTCTGTTCTTAAGGCTCCTGACATCACCTTCTGTTAGTACAAGATCAATTTGATCATGGAAGGTGTGTCGTGGCCTTCCACGACTTCTGCATCCATCCACTTTTGCATTGTATATCTGTTTAGTCATTCTTTCATAATGCATTAAGAAATAAAAAAAGTTATATCATGTTTTCCGTCGTTTATATAGTTATTCCAGTTTTTTTTAAACAGCTTTAATGTACAGTCATGGCATGTTTAGAATTTTGTTATGTTATAGATAAAGTGGCAGTGAACTTCTTCCTAAAAGGTTGGACCGAGTTTGATGATTTTTTTGTGTGTGTTTGAGTGAATTCCTGGATGGTTTAGACTTTAGATTCACAATTGAACCCGGTAGGTGGTGCTGGAATTGAGTTCCAGGATTTTGATGAAATATTTTGTGTGGTTTTGAGTGAGTCCCCGGATGGTTAAGATTCAAAATTGGATCCATTAGATGGTGCTGGAATCGCGGGCTCTAGATTTCAATCTTTTCACAGTGGAACAACGTTTGCCGGGCCTCTAGAACATAATATAACATCATTGTATCAATGTGCATAAGAAATAAATGCAATATAAACAAATTATTAATCTTCTTTATATATATAATTCTTCTGTACATGTGTTGACAGTGAACCCCTAAACGGCTGGACAGATTTGAATGAATTTTTTTGTGTGTGTTCAAGTGGATTCGAGGATGGTTTAGATTCACAATTGGACCCGGTAGGTGGCGCTGCAATCGGGTTCTAAATTTGGGCAGAACAACGTCTGCCGGGACAGCTAGTATAATATATGTTTTTTAATTATTTTTGCTGCCTGCTAGCAGTGGCAACACTTTAAGCAGAAGTGGTGTGTGAAGATTTGACTGTAATAAAAGAAATTAAAATACAAAAGTTATAGGCCACTTGTATCATGTCTAAGATCGCATTGTGAGATTAGATAATAGATAATACTTTATTTACTCACCACAATAACAGACAGGAATATAAGTTTAAATATTTTTAAGCAAAATATAACGAGCCTTATCACTTAAAGCGATCTTTACAGACAACCTAACTTATAAAATGAACTTAGCTAATCTGGCGAAGTAAGTGATGAAATAAATGGCTTAGATTCAACTAAACTCCTAAAATAAATAGTACAATAAATATAGTTTCACATTTTATAAGATAATTAGACATATAATATTTTCTTGAAATATATTTCTACTTAAGAACAGACGAGTGTGCATGACAAGAGTTATGAATGTCAAAGAGGCAAGTGAGGTGTGTAAGAATAAGCCTAAATGGCACTCTGTTGTTCGTGCCTACCCCGCAAGGGAACTGGCGTGAAGTTATGTATGTATGTATGTATGTATGTATGTATGTATATTTCTACTTGATAACTATTAATAATATTACATATTGTTACGAGTTGCAGGACTCAAATTAAAATGCCGTTGGGATTATTATAGAGTTTATTAGAACTATACAAACACGTATAATACAGGTACAAATATAACTGAACACAACCAGTCCAAACGTAATGCACGATTCAATAACACGCGTAAAGTCCGTCACCAAATAGATTACCGAATGTACACAAGTTTTGCTTCGCTCGTGGTTATCGCTTGACTGCCGATCTCTCCATTGGGCCATTGCTTTATACTGCACAGATACAATATGTCAGCCCGACCGCGTGACCGAATTTTTTAGAATCAGTCCTACACACCTGGCTAATGACTGCCATAAAAGATTACAATACACAATGGGCTGTTTTCTAATCACACATTTTAAACATAAAGTAAACAAAAGAAGACAGTCCAAAAAGAGAAAAAAGTCCAAATGCCGAAAGGTAATAAAGTGTGTTTTTACGGTATGCAGTTGTGAATCCACTTTTGTCGGCGTGTAGGTCGTAACAATATAATAAGTAGAAATGCATTACACGCACACTTCACAAACAAACCAAGACACACAAAGAGCCTAAAAATTAATAACCCAGACACAGAAAAGAAAAAACCAACACACACGGCACTAGATAGGACTATATATAAGTATAGATATAAGGCCAACACTGCACATGCACTTCCTCACAACACCAGCATGTAACAGATACACTCTACATTAGTATAAGTTTAGTATTAAAAATAGGATAAATTAATATAATAAGTTAATCTTAAGGTACACCATAACATATAAATCACTAAATTAATGTCACACGGTAACAAAAATATACAATAAGCGTGTAAGGACCCTAAAATTTTTCATAGAAATTAAGTAGTAAAAAAAGGTACGGAACTCGAGTCCGTAGATATGTTAATAATAATTAAAAAAAAAATAATTAGAAATGCCACTAATAGTAGTTTGGCCGAATACCGAAACTTCGCCCACGCTCTCGGCCTTTTTTTTTTTTTTTATTGCAGGAGATCAGCAGACAGGCAGACGGCCCACTTGATGGAAAGCGGTTACCATCGCCTATGGACATTTGCAACACCAAAGTTGCTACAAATGCGCTGCTGCTCTCTTAAGGGAGATTGGAACCTGGTCACTAATGCCGGAACACAACTCAAGGTTGTTATGGCGACATATTTTAAACCAGGGGTGGTAGCCATCCAGTCCGGCAAATGCCCTACCACCTGGCACTAGGCGCCGAATATTCGGCTACCGAATGTATGATATCTGCCATTCTTGCATATCAGGTTAGTATTGAAGCAATAATTTGTTAAGTATTTTCTTATGTTCTCGCTACTCATAGGTGACACACAATTAAAATTATGTTTCAACGGTTTTAAGCTCGATTTTAAATGATTTTTTATTTGATTATGACATTTTAAAAAGTGGCCGAAACATAATATTGAAATAAAAAATAACTAAAATTAAAACGTAGTTTAACTATCAACTTTTGATAGAAATATAATACAATTTTGAGCAATATGTGTTTTTTTTCACGATGTGGTATTCGGCCGAATACCGATTAGCTGCCGAACATTCGTGGCGTCTCTAATAAGTATGTATAATAAATCTGTACAGGGTTCAACGGGTACAATGAATTTGAAAATGAGAAAAAAATCAAGAGAGGGGCTTATTCTGACCAGCGGATTCCGGAGATGTAACTTAGCCTTTTTTCTGTTTATCAGTTCCAGCATCACATCAAAAGCACTGAACGGAATTTAGTGAAACTCGTCAGAGCTAGCTTATATTTCTAGTCAGGACTTAGGATACTTTTCCTCCCGATAAATGACGTGTTCCAGTGGGATAGACGTCTGTAGTAAAAAAGGTGGCACTGCTGTTGAAATTCAGTAACAACAGCGTCATGAAAACGCGAACGAAGTTTTGCTGGCAGATGCTAGTCACATACAACATGGACAGTTGTATATAATTTAGATTTGATGTTTATGATTAAGCTACTTTTAGATTACAAAAAGTACTGTCCTCTTTTTTGGGGATTGGTATACGCTTCAATAAGATTCCGAGTGAAATGTTAGATCTGCCTTTCACTAAATTTAAAACCAATTTTTTTTTTTTTTATTGCAGGAGATCAGCAGACAGGCAGACGGCCCACTTGATGGAAAGCGGTTACCATCGCCTATGGACATTTGCAACACCAAAGTTGCTACAAATGCGCTGCTGCTCTCTTAAGGGAAACTGGAACCTGGTCACTAATGCCGGAACACAACACAAGGTTGTTATGGCGACATACTTTAGACTAGGGGTGGTAGCCATCCAGTCGGGCAAATGCCCTACCACCTGGCAAATTAAAAAAAAAAAATTAAGCATGTTAAGCAACAAAAATTAAAAGCATGTTGCTAAAAAAGGGATACTACACTATTGAAGAATACTTAAATGACAAAACGCTCCAACCTCTTATACTATATTTTGTATAACGTTTTTATCTTGCCAGGCTTGTAAGGGATTTATGGAGACATATTGCAGCATAACATTTTAGTATGACATGTCATTATTATAACTATAACATTTTTGTTTTCTTTTACTGTGTCTTGGTCCTATTGAGTATGCACTGTTTGCTACAACTCCATTAATTCTTCGAAAAGTAATTCTGTAACATACTTCTGTATAAAACTTATAAAAAAAAGAGAATTTGAAGTATAAATAGAATATATAAAGAAAAATAATATTTAGCTAGACGTGTTGCTGGGGAGTTTCTTGCCGCTTCTTCTCCTTAAGAGCAATAACACGTTGCGAAGCGGTTTACATAGAATAGGAAATAAAATTAATTTATATGTATGACCTTCAAAAAGTTCTCCAGTGGAACTTATTTTGAATAAAAACTTTTGAATTTGAATTTGGAAAGTTATATCTCTTTCTTCACAGTACCTTCTGGCAAGGCCTTTTGGGCATTAGCTACTTACAAGTAAGAATCAGTCTAAACAAGACAATACCACTTAATCCCATAATTACCACTTGACACTACCATAAATTCTATTGTTTTGTTACATTGCAGCTATAAATGGAGGAACTAATTATCCATAATTAAAATTAACACCAGTGTTTGGTAATGGCATAGAAGTAATACTATAAATAATAATTACTTACCCTGTAAAAAATGCAATTCTAAAATACTCCTGGTGGCATTGTCACTGAGTGATAAAACCCCTTTAAAAAAAAAAAAGAATTAAAAAAAAATACTCCTACACTGTACAAGACTAGATAGCAGCAAAGGCTTTTTTAATTGCATGAGTTCAGCAGACAGGCAGACCGCCTGATGGAAAGTGGTAACCATCGCCTATGGATATTTGCAACACTAATGGTGCTACAAATGTGCTTCTGCTCTCTGAAGGGGGCTTTATCCGTGCAGGAACGGAGAAAGAATACAATTTCCTGCGGCCTGGCGGCCTGTCGTAGGTGGCGACTAAACAACCCACAGCCAGGTGGTAGGGCATTTTCCCGACTGGATGGCTACCACCCCTGGTCTAAAGTGTGTCGCCATAACAACCTTGAGTTGTGTTCCGGAATTAGTGACCAGGTTCCAGTCTCCCTTAAGAGAGCAGCAGCGCATTTGTAGCATCTTTGATGTTGCAAATGTCCATAGGCGATGGTAACCGCTTTCCATCAAGTGAGCCGTCTGCCTGTCTGCTGAACTCCTGCAAAAAAAAGGGAAACTGAAATCTGGCCACTAATGCCGGAACACAACTCGAGGTTGTTATGGCGCATACTTTAGTCCAGGGCCAGTAACCATCCAGACGGGCTAATACCCTTCCACCTGGATATGGGTTGTTTTGTCGCCTCTTACGACAGGCCGCCCGGCCGCAGAATATTGAACTATTCCTCCGTTTTGGCATGGTTCTTTCTTTGTAGCTTTTTGAAGATTTTTATTATTTAAAATAGATTTTGAAAAGCCATCAAGTGCTTATTTGTTGGAAGACTCAAATGAAAGAAAAGTATAGAAGTGAAGCATTTTTTTAAAAGTAGTGTGCGTATTGTTATGTGGTACACACGTGGTTTGCGTCTCTGTGGTTTAATGGTAATGTATACACTGGAAACCATTCCACATTTGTACAAATTCGAGTAATTTAAGTAATTCAATTTAATACTGATTTCTCGTAACAACGCACTGCAGCACGATCGGCATCCCATTCTAAGATATGCTTCACTTTGAGAGTCCAAGACAAAAAAGAATAAAAAAGCTTTTTAAAAACGTTTTTAAATACAATCTTTTGAGATCCTGGATATCATGTGCCAGTTCTAGCAAGGACAAGTAAAACGAGCCCAATCACGACGGGTCTATCTTGTTTAGTACAGGAGTTCCTATGGCCACCTTCTGACTCCATCATCAGATCATGATACCATATTATTGTATTATCACGCGATATACATATGCGTGCAAAATTTCAGCTCAATCGGAAACCGGGAAGTTGGTCAAATTTAACTTGCAAGATTCCAGCCGAACTTACATACATACATTACATCCATTGCAAGTTGAAGAAAAGCTTGTAAAATCAGAAAACGACTAATTCAATCACCATTTTAATATTAATACACCATTATCAGACTCTGAGTCAGGCGTGGTTATTTAAATGTTATCACTGATATGCTCCGCGGCCTATCCACAATGAACAGATAACAGTCATAATTTTACAACAGCTGATTCACAACAATGACACTGTTGAATTTCAGTGAGACAAAAAGATCGTGCCTTTTTGTGAAACAGATTGTTCTTATCATTTATGTATGGGTTAAAGACCTGAATTAACACAATGTCAAGCTTGTAATTGTAAATTTTGACGTGGTAGAGCCATGCTGGACTCATTATCTTGATTATAGCTCTTAGAGCTGGCTCCAGCGGTGTGATACCGCGCTCTCACGGAATATAGGCGTGAAACGTTTAGCCTTGAGCTGATCGTGTTTCCTACGTTAACCGAGCTGCGATGGTCGACTTTCCTCTCTCCCTGTTCTATCGCCTCTGTCCCAGTCCTCCTGTTCTGCCTGGTTACGTCACTGTAACGCAGAGGGCGTTGCAGTGAGGTAAACCGGCAAAGTCTTAGCCCGCTCAACCACAGAAGCCGTCAATGGATGGATTGATAGAATGGAATAATATTTTTCCTAGAAACTGACGCCTAGTCTTCAACAAAGCACTAGGTTCTTTTAGGTAGAAGGTTCTATCAAGCGAAGGTGGAACTAACCATGAGAGCAACACCTGAAAATTGTAGCTGTCAAGTCATTGTCGTTGCATTGTCGATGATTTGTTAGTGAATTGCAACGGTGGCGCCAATATAATGCGATCGGAGCGCCATATTTTCGACTATACTCGTCTATCTCACGGAAACAGTACTTTTTCTAGATGATTGATACCAAATGTCCTATTCTATACCGCTCACTCAAATAGTAGGGTCTTTGATCGTCTGGATGGCTACCACCCATGGTCTAAAGTATGCCGCCATAATAACCTTGAATTGTGTACCGGCATTAGTGGCCAGGTCCCAGTCTCCTTTTAGGGAGTGGCAGTACATTGATACCATCTTTGTATCTTTGCACTACCAATATTAAAATGTTACTAATGTCCACAGGCGATAGTAACCGCTTTCCATCAGGCGGGCCATCTGCCTGTCTGCTGAACTCGTACCAACAAAAACAATATAAATATTTATTATTACATTAAAATTAATGATTAAATTGTTTCAGTTTGACTTCCACATGGGGCGTTGTCACCGACGGCCCGGGGAATTACAGCGTGAGCACTCAGTGTTCGTGGGTGGTGAGCCCGCCGCGGCTCGGCCCCTCGCCGCCTGTGGTCAGGGTCCGCCTGGAGAGTTTCGCGACGGAATGCGGGTGGGACCACCTCTACGTCTACGACGGTGACAGTGTCAGGGCGGAGAAACTGCTCGCCGTCTACAGGTATATATCATTCATATCTTTTAACGAGGGGAAATCCGATTGTGGACTATACATCGCGGGGGAAGCGCGATGAAGGAAAATCCCCACACTAAGCCCTCGATGTCCTTTCATTCGCCTTATGTCAGGACAACGGGCAAGCAGGAGTGTTGAGGGAAAATACGCGCACGTTTACTTGAAGGCTTTTATGGCACTGACACGAGTGACTCTCGGCGCGCGGCTCTAATCGCGGCGATAATCCGGACCTCCGCTAATCCGGGATCGCGGTAATCCGGACCTTTGAAATGGGCGGAAAATAACGAATTTGACAGCTACGAAATTATGTATGCTTCGACTTAGAGACCGAGCTTATGAAATGAAGTTCGAAAATTATAAGCAGTTGAGACTTCTTCAAGGAAGATTAAATTTCTGTTTTCTTTAAGTTCATGTCAGGTGTGCAGATTACATGTTTGCAATTCCCAACATGTACATTTGTATGTACATACATATTAATTTCTGTCTTGTTTAAACTTGTCGTATTTTATTAGGAGTACAATATTGCAGATAACAATCCGGACGTCTTGATAACCTGCACAGAGCCTTGTTCTTGCCTGTGCGGATTATCGAGGCTCTTCTGTATAGTAAGCTTATCCTAACGTACTTCCACCATGAAATCTTAATCTAAACAACTTAAAATTACAGTTTATAATTTTTAGAAGGCACTTCCTCAAAGTTGGTCTCCGAGTAGGGTTACTTCTTGGGCTTGTGGTGTTTCTTCCGAATCCATACATGCTTTTCACTCCGCTCCTTATCGTCTTCCAATAATTCATAGCCCGGGCATTCTATATTTACATACAATAAGCGTATCCTTATTCTAACAGGTAGTAAGACCATCTCCGTGTACCATGACAGATGGGTGCATCAAGCCCACGGCGTGTTTGCCTCTCGATTCCTACGTGAGACGGTTTATAGTCACTACTACCTAATCTATGGGGTCTTATTCAATGTTTCAGTGGTGTCTTACAACAAGACGAGTCAGGCTGGACTCGCCAAGTGATAGCGCGCTCCGGTAGTGCGTTGCTGCACTTCTTCTCAGACGACGCATATGCGATGGAGGGGTTTAATGTTACGTATGCAGCATACTCCTGCCCATCGGACGATCATCGTACTAATTGTTCAAGTAAGGACGGAAATTAGGGGACATCCATAAATTTCGTGACGTCACAATTCAAAATGTAATACAGTGTAAACTCTATATAACGACACCGAAGAGACTGTGCCTTTTATGGCGTTATAGCGAGTTGTCGTTATATGGAGAGAAGTCTGTGATTTTGTCTGACGTCTTGCTTTTTTTACTAATTTTATTAATATCTTGCGATATTGAGGCATCTTGATGATAAAGGAAGTAATAATAAATTTCGGTATGCATGATGATGATGACAGTCGAATTTATTACGGGTTAGGATGATAACGTACGTAAGAACGTAGACAGCTGCGCAGTTTTTACTAATTTTGCCAACTTAAAGGTACTTTTTATTACTTAAGTGTTGTCGTTATTGAGAGTGGGTGTAAATCTATATAGAGTGTATCATTGTATGGAAGAGAGAAGCTAAACCAATCGTTAAATCGAATGACGTTACATGGAGTTTACACTGTATATTTAAGCTCTAAAACACGAGACTTGAATTATTAACGAAAAATTTAAAAATATTACCAACTCTATATGTATGAGGAGTGTAAAAATTATTAAAAAATAATTTAAATGGAAATAAAACTAAGTAAGGAACTGCTGTTTCCTTGATGTAAAATTGCAAAATGTGTGATGTCACACCAGGGAGGGAGGAGTCCCAGGGGGGGATATGACCAACTGTCACAAGGACCGGGGAGGGGTCAAAAAATCATGAAATTCCTGTGACGTAATTTGTAGATGGCCCCTTATTATTATTAGAAACCTCCAAGCTACTTTGCTCGCATGCGTGTTAGAGCTACGCTGTAATTAGTATCTTGATTGATCATAGCTCTTAGGGCCGTCTCGATCGATGCGCTGTCACGCTATCACAGAATATCGATGTGAAACTGCTTTGAGTTAATCGGGTTTTGTAGAATAACAAAACAAATGGGATTCACGTAAAACTACTGGGCCAATTTCGATGCGCTTTTTGCTGATCGATAATAAATTCTTATGACTTACAATCTGCGCTACTTTTTATCCTTGGAATTTTTCTGGGAATGATTTAAAATGGCCACATTGAAAAGTAAATCGAATTCCAATGCGATTTTTTTCACTGATCGATAGCAAATTTTATGTAATAAAATGTGTGGTATTTTTTTTTATCCCGGGAGCGGTTTGAAGTTGTTTGGGTGCATAAAAATTAGCTTATTCCCACACAAATTTCACTGAAACGATAGCTTAAATTATTTTTTGTGTCCCGGGTATTTCAATTCAAGCGTGGATGAAGTCGCGGGCATATCCTAGTTTATAATATAATAATAATAACAGCACATAAACGTCCCACTGATGGGTTCGGGCCTCCCATTGTAGGGGAACGGACAATATATCCGCTACCCAACTCCAAGGCGGCTTAGCAAGTTTGATACATCGGTTATTTCGATGCGCAGGTTTCATCACGGTGTTTTCCTTCACCGTTGTTATCACGTGGTAATTGCAGCAGTATTTTTTTATATAAGGTAAGGAAAGGAATGCTCCGGTGGTTCGGGCATGTGGAAAGAATGCATGATGAAAGAATGACTAAACAGATATACAATGCAAAAGTGGATGGATGCAGAAGTCGTGGAAGGCCACGACACACCTTCCATGATCAAATTGATCGTGTACTAGCAGAAGGTGATGTCAGGAGCCTTAAGAACAGACGAGCTTGCATGACAAGAGTTATGAATGTCAAAGAGGCAAGTGAGGTGTGTAAGAATAAGCCTAAATGGCACTCTGTTGTTCGTGCCTACCCCGCAAGGGAACTGGCGTGAAGTTATGTATTTATGTATCGTCTAAAATTTCGTGGAGGGAACACAATTTTAACGACTGTGCAAGTTACTGACTAAGGGAAATATTACAAATAGGCTTAAATTGAAAAAAAAATATCAATTTTCTTTTCGGAATGAAAATAAGTCTAAAGAGCTTTAATATCTAAGCTATCTACTATTATAAGAAATACAAGTTACACATTGTCTGTTGTATATTTTGCAGATCACGGTGAATGTGACGACGGCACCTGTAGATGTGAGCCGCAGTGGACGGGGGTCGGCTGCGATAAACTTATATGTCCTGGTATGTTGTTTTCGACGAATACGAATGCTTCGCATAGCCTGGACACATGGTTCCAACGTCTCAATCCTCGAAGAACTCGACATAAAACAATGTCTCTCTTCCATAGTTCAAGGTCGTATTCTCACTTTCTTTGGACATATTACACGACGAGAGGACACGTCGGTGGAGCGATTCGTAGTCCAGGGCAAAATTGAGGACACGAGGGCGCGCGGTAGATCACCAATGCGCTGGAGCGACCAAGTCAAAACCGCACTAAATGGTCCACCCCACGAATGCATGAGGAAAGCTACAGTATGAGAGGAATGGCGACGAACTGTGAAGCTTGCCACCACCCCTATCATGAGGACCACGACCACTCTGCCAAGAGTGTAACGACGGAGATGTTGTTTTCCTTTTTTTTTATTGCAGGATTTCAGCATACAGGCATACAGCCTATTTGATGGAAAGCGGTTACCATCGCCTATGAACATTTGCAACACCAAAGGTGCTAAAAATGTGCTGCTGCTCTCTTAAGGGAGACTGGAACCTGGGCACTAATGCCGGAACACAACTCAAGGTTGTTATGGCGGCATACTCTAGACCAGGGGTGGTAGCCATCCAGTCGGGCAAATACTCTACCACTTAGCTGTGTGTGAGTTGTTTTGTCGCCTCTTACGACAGGCCGCCCGGCCGCAGGAAATTGTATTCTTTCTCCGTTCCTGCACGGATAGAATAGATAGTTTCCTACGGTTACCATAATGTAATTCATAAGAATGAAAGTAAGAAAGACTTTATTTAAAGAAATAGTGAAGTAATTACATTCCTTACACATTATTCAGAGCATATTTTGAGAATTCAAACAAGGTTTGCATTCGGCATATTGCTGTGCCGGAATTATATCCGACACATCGCTGATTTTCAGTGCAAACTTGTCTTTTGGCGTAAGAACAAAACGAGCCAATTTTGTTAAACTAATTCTACTTGTGTAATATTTAATTAGTAAATCAAATAAATAAATTTAAATAAAATCAACAATAACATACTTTGTTACTTTAATATGACAATAAATTCATAACCATATAATTACTTAAATCTATTGTCACATCCCCGTGTGTATATCCGTGTAACAACTTGTATCGAGAGAGTTTTTGGCGGAAACTGAAAGGAGATGTTGTGCTGTGCAGTTTTATTTTCTAAAAATGTGTAAAATTACTCTAAAATGAACAATAGTTGTAGGATATTGATAGTTTTTGAGCAGTAATTATGTGTTTTGTGAGAAATGTGAAGTGTAAAGTCAAATGTGGCCTTTTGAGTTGTCACAAAAACTCCGTTGAATGGCACTAGTTGAGCTGTGCTACACATAGGCTTATGAAAATGAAGAAACTATATTTTTAAATTAAGATTTCGATTAAAAACCCTAGCTGCCAAGCCATAAACTTAAATAATAACAACATATCGAATCATCTATTCGAATTTATCCGTGCAGGAACGGAGAAAAAATACAATTTCCTGCGGCCGGGCGGCCTGTCGTAAGAGGCGACTTAACAACCCACAGCCAGATGATATGGCATTTGCCCGACTGGATGGCTACCACCCCTGCTCTAAAGCATGTCGCCATAACAACCTTCGAGTTGTGTTCCGGCATTAGTGACTAGCTTCCAGTTTCCCTTAAGAGAGCAGCAGCGCATTTGTAGCACCTTTGGCGTTGCAAATGTCCATAGGCGATGGTAACCGCCTTCCATCAAGTGGGCCATTTGCCTGTCTGCTGATCTCCTGCAATAAAAAAAAAGAATACAATTCGATATAGTGATTAACGAGTATTGCCACATTCTATGTGCCAAGTCACCAATACGAGGCAACAATTGACATTTTACTCCATAACCCATAAATATTTAATGTGTTATTTTACTGTAAAGATATGAAGTGTTTAATATTTGCCAGGTGGTAGGGCATTTGCCCGACTGGATGGCTACCACCCCTAGTCTAGAGTATGCCGCCATAACAACCTTCGAGTTGTGTTCCGGCATTAGTGACCGGGTTCCAGTTTCCCTTAAGAGAGCAGCAGCGCATTTGTAGCACCTTTGGTGTTGCAAATGTCCATAGGCGATGGTAACCGCTTTCCATCAAGTGGGTCGTCTGCCTGTTTGCTGAACACGTGCAATAAAAAAAATATATAATTCATCTAGTAATATATAAAATCTTATACATTATTTTGTTTAACTTACCCTTTTAATAAAGGCATTTGTAGTTCGCTGGTGGACATGGAAATTTTCTAATGATGTGACGTCACATCCAGGTAGTCGATATAGATAATTTTTTTGGTACACAACAAAATGAGAGTAAAATTTTTACCCCATTTTTATTTTAAACTAGTTTTTGCCCGCGACTTCGTCCGCGTGGAATAGTTTAAAAAAACTCCCCGATTTTAAAACTTTCTTCATTGATGCTCCGCTCCTATTGGTCTTAGCGTGATGATATATAGCCTATAGCCTTCCTTGATAAATGGGCCATCTAACACTGAAAGAATGTTGCGCGTTCAAGCAAACAAACAAACTCTTCTGCTTTATATATTAGTAATTTTTATTTAATATTTTGAAACACTGGCCCTATCCAGTGTCTGATTTATAGGACATTTATAACATTTAATACTAAGATAGAAGAAATCGATAAACGCGGTCGGTGTAGCACTGACGTGGGCTTCTGTCTGTCTCCCGATGTCAGCCTTGGTACCATATCGACCTAGTAGTTCTATAACTACTAGGTCGACATGGTACCAAGGCTGGGAGTGTGACTAGAGTTTGACCCGCGGATAGCCGCGGGTCAAACTCTAGTGCGTACCTCTTGTTTAAAGAGCAGGAGTTAATACAGTATACATTTTATAAAAAAATTATTTTAGTGCTATTTGCCCCCGGAAGATTCACCTCATTTTATATCGCAAACTATCCCAAATAAGAAAATGACCAAATTGCTAAAATAACAAATCACAAAAAAACAAACCTACCCTACTTTCTGTGATAACCTTTACATAAATCTATCCCATTATCCGGGATGAAAAGTATCCCTTGTCCACCCTCGGTATTAAAATCAATACATATAATAAAATTGTAGAGGTCGAATTTCTGTACAATGAAAAAATTTGTTAAAAACCGAGTCAGGGGGATGTAAGAAGTGGAATAGAAATCATTTAGATTTTTTCAAATTTTTTGTTTGTCTGTTTGTACGGGCTAATCTCCGAAACGACGGGACCGATTTGAATGAAATTTTGTATGGTGGTAGCTTATATCCCTGGTCAACATATAGGATACTTTTGATCCTGAAAAATTAAAGAGTTCCCGTGGGATGGTTAAAAAACTTTAATTACTTAAACAGCTTTGAAGGAATAATAAATACCACACGGACGAAGTCGCGGGCATCAGCTAGTTACATATATATCGAATTTCAGCCTAATTTCGGTCCAATACTTTTTCCGTAAAAGCATAACAGAGAGACAAAGATATTTTTATCCCAGAAACTATCCCGTTTTTTGGGATAAAAAGTATCGTATGTTCATCCTCGGCATCGATAATTCAAAAATATATTTATACTGAGTTTCATCCAAATCGGTCCAGTAGTTTTTCCGTGAAAGCGTAACAAACAGACAGACAGTTACTTTCGCATTTATAATATTAATAGGGATTGAGAAGCCTTTCAAAGTTAAGTTTTCCACTTCCTAATACTAGTAGTCGCCCGTGGTCGAAATTCGACCATAATAATTAATGTCAAAAACTATACTTCTATAATCATAGATTTCGCCAATACTAGACTGTTCATTTGACTTGAACAATAAACAAAAGAGTATATATGCGCGTGTGTGTCAAATACATGATAGTGTGTGTAATGTTTTTTTTTATTGATTTAATGTATTTTTATGCTTTTTTTTTAAATATTAGCATTCTGCACTACTTCTCTATATAAACTACTAGCGGCCCGGCAAGGTTTCACCCGCGCTCTGTCCCGCTCCCGTGGTATATAGCTTTATGTTATATAGCCTATGACACTCCATATTAACGTAGCTTTCTAACAGTAAAAGAATTTTTAAATTCGGTTTAGTAGATCCAGAGATTACCCCCTACAACGTCACAAACTACCTCTATAATAATATTAGTATAGATAAGTGTGCGAAATTTCATACTCCTCTGTCCACGAAATTTTCGTAAAAAGGGGTACAAAGTTTTTGCTTCACGTATTAATATATAGATGCTTTTTTCATGCTTCAATTAAAATATCAAATATCGATTTAATGTGTTTACGTCCATTCCAGGAGACTGCAATGCAGAATATCACGCTGGCACTTGTACGTCGTACGGCTGCGAGTGCGAGTTGAACAGGCGGGGGGAGGCGTGCGAGAGGGAGAGGAGTAAAGCGGGATGGGGCTGGGCGTGGCGGGAGACGGGGGAGGGGGGCGTGCAGCCGCAGGGCCTGCCGCCCCCCGTGGCGGGGCACGTGCTGCTCCTCCACGGGGACGACCTGCTGAGGGTCGGCGGGGAGACGTTCTCGCAGGCGGATTTTTTATATAGGTGAGTATCGTACTGGTTGATGAGTATCCCATTCGACTTACGCTACCCAAAAGTAGAACTGTATTATGTCACAGAAGCTCAAACTCCATGTGTGTATTTATAACTACTTGCCAGAAAATTTTAAGTCACGCTCCTTAAAAAAAAAAGTAGCAGAGTGGCTGATACACGTAGTATTTTATACGATTGATGAATATTTTAATTTTAAACAGACCGATAATAAGAACATAATTTAATCAATTGACTGTTAACGACATTATCTTAATTAATTGTTTTATGAATAATATATATATTTTATCCATGCAGGAACGGAGAAAGAATACAATTTTACAGCCGGGCAACCTGTCGTAAGAGGCGACAGAACAACCCACAGCCAGATGGTAGGACATTTGCCCGACTGGATTGCTACCACCCCTGGTCTAAAGTATGTCGCCATAACAACCTTGAGTTGTGTTCCGGCATTAGTGACCAGGTTCCAGTTTCCCTTAAAAGAGCAGCAGCGCATTTGTTGTTGCAAACAAAACCAGTAGTTCCTGAGATTAGCGCGTTCAAGCAAACAAACAAACAAACTCTTCATACATACATACATACATAACTTCACGCCAGTTCCCTTGCGGGGTAGGCACGAACAACAGAGCGCCATTTAGGCTTATTCTTACACACCTCACTTGCTTCTTTGACATTCATAGCTCTTGTCATGCACGCTCGTCTGTTCTTAAGGCTCCTGACATCACCTTCAGCTAGTACACGATCGATTTGATCATGGAAGGTGTGTCGTGGCCTTCCACGACTTCTGCATCCATCCACTTTTGCATTGTATATCTGTTTAGTCATTCTTTCATCATCCATTCTTTCCACATGCCCGAACCACCGGAGCATTCCTTTCCTTACCTTCACCCTGACACTCTTTCAGACCAAAATTAAAATAAACAGTTTATTGTTAATATTGTTGTATTAGTAAAATGGTCATATAGCACTTGTATCATGTCTTAAGTTACATTGTGCGTTTTGGTGTTCACAAAGGAATTTCTTTAGTGTAGAATAAATTAATATAATAAGTTATTCGTAAGATACATACACCTCAACAGAAAAATCAATAAATTAATGTCACACACAAGAACCAAAATAAGTAATAAGCGTGTTAAATTCAAAAAATTAAACCTAGAAATTGAGTTGTAAAAAAGGGTACGGAACTCTCGAGTCCGTAGAGTTGTTAATAATTAAAAAAAAAATGATTCCAAGAACTTTTTGTTTCACCCTCGTATGTACTTAATAGTTAAAATTATTTTTTGTTTTTATTAAATAAATTTGACCCTAAAGAGTGACACTGATGAGGCTTTTCTTATAGGTGGAGGTTCTTTTAGGTTTATTCAATACATTTGAAACATTTTTTGAAGTGAAACTTCTATATAAACTGGGGGTTTAGGATTTTTCTGTCACGAAAAAGCGTTACGGCCGCGTGAAGGAGCGGCATAAATTTAGACTAAACGTGGTGAGAGGCGGCATAATTTTAGAGTAGACTATGGATGCGTTTTTTGATTCCGGATCGAATTCAGTTTTTTTTTTTATAAAATGAAATATGTTTAAATAAAAAAATCATTAAATAAAATGTACCTAACCTAACCAAATCATAATTTGCAGTAAACCTGCGAAAAATCGAAATGCGTGCTGGGACACATAGTAGAAGTGAAACTTCAATGGACGAGTTTCAACAAAATTTTAGCTAGAAGTTTTACGGGCAGGTTTTCAAATTGGACGACAAGTACATTAACAATCTGCCCGTAAGACTTCAAGTTAAAATTTTGTTGCGATTCGTTTTACCACTTGTCCGTTGAAGTTTCACATCTACTATGTGTCCCAGCACACATTTTTGTACAAGATATTATGTGAAGAGTAAGTGTCTAAAGCTAAATTCGTTTTCGAACCACTAGATTGCAGATTGCGTCGTGTACTTTCTTTATAGCGATATGTTCCAGACATCTTTAAATAGTTTAGAATCTAATAATAAATAATAATAACAAAATACACTTTATATATCCCTATTAATATTATAAATGCGAAAGTAACTCTGTCTCTGTCTGTCTGTCTGTCTGTTCCGTTTTCACGTAAAAACTACTGGACCGATTTGGCTGAAACTCAGTATATATATATATATATATATATATATTTTCGATGCCGAGAATGAACATAGGATATTTTTTATCCCGAAAAATGGGATAGATTCCGGGATAAAAATATATTTGTCTTTTTGTTTGTTATCCTTTTATGGAAAGACTATTGGACCGATTTGGCTGAAACTCGGTACATATATAATTTGAATACCGAGAGTGCCCAAGGGATACTTTTTATCCCGGATAATGGGATAGATTTATGTAAAGTTTATCCCGGAAACTAGGACAGGTTTTGTGATTTTGTCCACTTCGTCCACTGGGTCTACTGGGTCCACTGTGTCCACTTGGTCCATTGGGTCCACTTGGTCCCCTTGGTCAACTGGGTCTACTGGGTCCACGGGATCCACTTGGTCCACTGGGTCCCCTTGGTCAACTGGGTCCACTGGGTCCCCTTGGTCAACTGGGTCCACTGGGTCCACTGGGTCCACTGGATCCACTTGGTCCACTTGGACCATGTTATCTATTTTGTCATTTTTGTCAAGTTTTGTCATTTATGTAGTTTACATATATATAGACTGGGGTGGTATAGTTTGCGACATAAAATGAAGTGAATCTTTCGGGGGCAAATACATACAAATTTAATACAATGTAACCTGTACCACTTGCGTTTTAAACAAGAGATACGCACTAGAGGTTGACCCGCGGCGCAGCCGCGGGGTAAACTCTAGTAGTGAATAATAACGATAACCACAAATTAAAAGTATACTATTAAAATGAACAAGTTGGGGGTAGGCTAATAACTTTTACATTACTCATTGACATCTTTCTCTGCCATAATCACGTCTACTGAAAAGTGGCTGAACCGCCGGAAATAAAGATCAAATAAAATGCCGCTCTTAAAACCGTTAAAACATGATTCTAATTAGTTAAGAATTTAATTCCTGATCTACGGGGCCGAGACATGCACACTTACGGCAGGATCGGTCCACAAGTTCCAAGTCGCTCAACGGGCTATGGAGCGAGCTATGTTGGGTGTTTCTCTTATGGATAAAATTAGAAATGAGGATATCCGTAAGAGAACCAAGGTAACCGACATAGCTCGCAAGATTAGCAAGTTGAAGTGGCAGTGGGCCGGTCACATCTGCCGCAGGACCGATGGCCGATGGAGCAGACAAGTTCTAGAGCGCAGACCTCCCGCAAGGTCGCCGATAGGCACTGATGAGGAAGTCGAGGACAGGGATGAGTGGCGCCGTCTTGGGGAGGCCTACGTCCAGCAGTGGACTGCAAATGGCTGACGACGAAGAATTTAATATAAGGATATATACTGATTTTGAAATATCTGTTGTATTTGTTTCTAGGTATAATGTAGCTCAAAATAAATGGCAAGTAGTAGACACCGGGGACAGCACACCGGCGGCGAGGTTCGCCCATTCCGCCCTGCTCTATGAGAACGAGTTGATTGTCTATGGCGGGATAGTCGCTTCTGATGAACCAGAGAGAGGGTACGTACTTTTTTAAACTATATAATACTTAAGTGATAAATAATTATACTACATAATCCTACTATCCTTCCTACTAATAATATTGTTATAAACGCGAAAGTTCGTAAGAATGTATGTATGGATGTATGTTTGTTACTCTTTCATGCAAAAACTACTGAATGGGTTTTGATGAAACTTTATAATAATATAGCTTACACATCAGAATAATCAATCAATCAATCATTTATTTGCTCAAAAAACATGGTGTATACATAGATCTTATTTTGTTGCTTATAAGGCTCACATGTCTTTGCCGGTCAGGCATGCAAATTTTAACATACTTAAGACTACTTCAAAATTATGCAAGTCAATTTAAAATGATACCATCAATACAATACTAATTTTAGCCTATAACACATAAGCTTTAATTTATAAAGATATAGTGTGAAGTATCCAAAATATAATGATTTTCCATCACCATGCGGATGAAACCGCGGGCTCGGCTAGTTCATGAATGAGTTTTGTGAGATGTTAATTCAACTCACCACTGTGTTGAATCCTATAGAATTTCTCACTCATGAATGAGCTATTCTACAACACTATGCTCCATGCTTGCAACATAAAAAAAAAATCGATCGCAGATGTCATTTTAGTCCAGGTAAATAAAAATCAGAGAATAGCTCAAGTCGCAGATGGCCGCTGGTCTTTAATAAGTTGCCTATAATTATGCATGTATTTGTGTATCATCTCGTAATCAAGAGATAGATAGATGTGTAAGAATAAGCCGGAATGGCGTTCGGTTGTTCGTGCCTACCCCGCAAGGGAACTGGCGTGAAGTTATGTATGTATGTATGTATCTCGTAATCATTGTAGCGGCGGTCTGGCTGGCCTGGAGGGCAGGGCTGGCGAAGTCACGAATGAGGTGTGGAGACTGAAGTTGGACTCGGACTCGCCGAGGTGGGTGAATGCCACCCCCACTGGATGCTCGCCACACCGGCAGGCGCCGCTCAAACATTGTGGTAAGTCACTGTATCTTTACTTACCTATATATTTCGCGAAAGGTCGACATGGCAATCGGGGTATGGGGCGAGTCATGGAGGAGACGGGGGGGAGGGGGGGGGGTGACACCATCTTACGCTGCGCGCAAACTGGCCACCGACCACATCCGCCGGTGGCCAGCGACAAGCAGTTGACACATTCTTTCATATACTTTGTAGGGACTCGCCGCTTTTTTTTATTAAAATTTATTTATTCAGATAAAAACATATATATTTTTTACATATCTACATCTTAAAACCCAAAAAGTTTTGATGAAAATGCTAAGTCTGCGCTTTATGTACAATGAATAAATATAAGGTAGTTTGAATTATTACATCTACTATGTCTCCATTTCTAGTACCAAGTGAGAGGGGGACAGCAAACAGGAACACGTGACCTTGTACTCTATTTTTGCCAAGAATGAGTTCTTGCGGCCGCTACGAGCCACACGCGCCACCGTCGCTGCTGCAAAAGTGGCGGTGGTTCGCGACAGCCACCGGTGGCAGTGGTCGGTGGCCTGTTTGCACGCAGCCTTAACGTTAGTGCAGCACGAGTCCGTATCGACCACTTTTATGGATATCAATCTTGCGTACATTACTGCTTGTATAGCAGTTGTGTATTGAATATGACATCGGTTGCTTCTTCGTCATAGACTAAAGTCCAGCGATCAACAATCCATGCTCAAGCATGGTTACTAGCGAGAAAAGTAGGTATTAGAAAATTATGACATTCAACAGAGAAATAATTCTGGCAATGGCTGTGGCAATAATTTTATTCTCATTTTGTTGCGTACCAAAAAAGATCGATATCGACTGTCTGGTATGTGACGTCACATCACTAGAAAATTGCCACGTCGTCCTGTCGTGAATTGTAAAATATTGTAATACACTCATTTCTCGGGCGAAAGCTGCTTCATTGAAGACTTCCTACGCTTTAGTATTATTTATTATACATACATAACTTCACGCCAGTTCCCTTGCGGGGTAGGCACGAACAGCAGAGCGCCATTCAGGCTTATTCTTACACACCTCACTTGCTTCTTTGACATTCATAGCTCTTGTCATGCACGCTCGTCTGTTCTTAAGGCTCCTGACATTATTTATTATGTGTGTTGTATTGTCTTTTGTGACTCCACTTTCTGGTCCCGGGCGAAAGAACAGCGCTGGTCTATGCTGAGACTGGGCCCAATATTAGGACTTATTCTGTTTCTATTGTTTTACTGTATTTTTTATGTCCTGAATAAAATGTGTCTTTCTTTCTTTTCACATTTTTTTTTTTAAATGAGCATTTATCAAAGTCTACTATTATTTGTTTCTTTGATATTACCTCGTATCTGTTATTTGCAGGTGGTCTCCATGTCTCTGGTCATACAGCAGTTCTGGTGCATATGGGCTTAACAAAAAAACCAGTAATGCTGTCTTTCTTTGGACATTCACCACATTACGGTTATTTGCATCTTGTTCAGGTATGTGTTCTTCTATATATGTTTGAACTCTGGTAACGTTTTTGTGTATGTTTGAGTGGGTCCTGGGATGGTTTAGATACAAATTTGGATCCGGTAGATGGCACTGGAATCATCGGGTTCCAGATTTTGATTTTTGAAACGAAAGAGCGACACTAAAAAGAGATAAACTGAATGAGATACGAGTTTTACATTGTGTAGCACAGATTAGAGAGTTAATAAGACCAATTATTAAAGATAGGTCCAATTTGGACCGAAATAAACCTGATAATAATATATTATCTGTGAGTATATTCTCGTAAGTTTCATTTCTACTGCGTGTGAACTGCATACACACGCACACACACATTTTTTTTATGTAGTACAATGCCTCCTGGATCCGTTCGTTTAATATACGAAACATAATGATGAATAATACAATCAATTTAAAAAATAAAAAGTTAATGGCTTGGCCATGACTCTTGGCCTAGCGTCGGACGATGTGGCGAGAAGTGACCACGCGACATGCTCAGAGTAGTAATGAGTAAGTCTAATTTAGATAAGTCCTTCGTTTATATTGCTTTATATTAGCCCCAGTTTGCCAGGTGGTAGGGCATTTGCCCGACTGGATGGCTACCACCCCTGGTCTAAAGTATGACGCCATAATAACCCTGCGTTGTGTTCCGGCATTAGTGACCAGGTTCCAGTGTCCCTTAAGAGGGCAGCAGCGCATTTGTAGGACCTTCGGCGTTGCAAATGTCCATACACGATGGTAACCACTTTCCATCAAGTGGGCCGTCTGCCTGTCTGCTGAACTCCCGCAATAAAAAAAGCCCCACTTTGTCGGTAGCAAGCAGGAAAGTGACGAGGGAAGTCAGCAGCGCGACTATCGAGTATTCAAATAAGTTGCGTTTACATATCGTCGGCATCAGTGCAGGAAATATAACTTAATTTTTTGGGCTGATTATTTTTTTGGCAAAATTATGATACATGTAATATGTAACAAATTTTGACGCAAAAGAATTATGTCTCCAAAAATATAGTGATAGGTCCTGCGCTGACGCCGACAATATATTTTTTTTTCCATTTGTAATTCTTTGAAATTATTTTTTTTTACCCTATTAATAAACTCTTATTGAAGAAGCACAAAAGAATAACAATAATATAATAATAATTGGCAGACAAACACACATATTGTATATCCCCAAATTGAGTAAGTTTCGCTTGTGTTACGGGTAATATACAATAGATAACTCGGGCCGATCCCGGAAACCCAGACCGTAGTAAATAACGGAGAAAATTCGTTTGTGAAATTTACCATACCAGGAATCGAACCCGGAGCCTCTGAGTTGCAGTGAGGTGTGTGTGTGTGTGTGTGTGTGTGTGTGAGTGAAGCACAAAAGAAATTCAAGTGTATATATTTTGTAGGAGTATCACATAGAAGAAAATGTATGGTCGGCTGCGGCGACGAAGGGGTGGCCTGCCAGGGCCGGATTTGGACACACGGCTCTTTGGGAACCTCTGTCCAAGAAGGTGTACGTGCATGGTGGATTGGTTTCAGAGTCCGAAGCCACGCAGGTATCAATTTTCATTCAATATAAAGAAAGAAAGACAAACAAATTGTAAAATAGACGAGACAAAATATGTTTGTAGAAGCCGCTATTCAACAAACAAGGTTGGCACTCAGTATATTGCTGTGTCGGAGGATACACCCCCCCCCCCTCCTCCCGTTGATTTTCAGTGTCCACCTCCTAATCTTCACATATTAACTTGAGACCCTTATATAAATATCATTATTTAGTCATAGCAAAAGTGAAACCTAAAAATACATTAAAACATTATACATAATAATAATAAGAAGGAGAAACTAAATACATAGTACACTAACCAAGTACGCACAGTGTTTCAATATACATATATCTATCATTTTTTTATTTTTTTATTGCAGGAGTTCAGCAGACAGGCAGACGGCCCACTTGATGGAAAGCGGTTACCATCGCCTATGGACATTTGCAACACCAAAGGTGCTACAAATGCGCTGCTGTTCTCTTAAAGAAGACTTAATAGAAGAATTTATATTAATATGTATGTCTTTGGAGACCACGGGCCATAAAAATGGCCCGGAAATTAGGGTGTTGCATGGGGCCATGGGAAGGATAACACGTAGAGACAGACCCTTTGACAAATTTAATGTAAATGTGGCGTGACACTGACCGGCGATTATCCCTGTCTACACTATATAGTAATGCACCCAAGGACAAGCCCCGGCCAGTGTAGGACTATTGTGGGAAATGAGGACAAAAAGTACCGGGCTATTGGGGTGAACTGCTAGTGGTACTGGGGGTCTGGGAATATGGTCACTATGGCGTCTGCCAGTCGCAACGTTCAGGGAACATGAGAATATGGGCAGACGGTGACGCGTCACTCCCTGCAGAGGCCCCTAAAAATGCCATAGAAGACGGGGGCAACATGGGTGTGTGTGGCTAAGGGGTGTAGAGAGGTGGGCTGCAGGTTCACCGAAGCTACTTCCGACGTTAGGCCATTTATCACTTCCACCCCTGGAGCTTAAGTCTTAGCTCTAGCGATCTCCACTCCGTGCCGGCTGGCTAAGGCTATATTAATATTATTATCTAAGGCTATTGTTATATAGAATACGATTTATGTATATGGTAATTATTGTAATGCTTTATCCGTGCAGGAACGGAGAAAAAATACAATTTCCTGCGGCCGGGCGGCCTGTCGTAAGAGGCGACAAAACAACCCACAGCCAGGTGGTAGGGCGTTTGCCCGACTGGATGCCTACCACCCCTGGTCTAAAGTATGTCGCCATAACAACCATGAGTTGTGTTCTGGCATTTGTGACCAGGTTCCAGTCTCCCTTAAAAAAGCAGCAGCGCATTTGTAGCACCTTTGGTGTTGCAAATGTCTATAGGCGATGGTAACCGCTTTCCATCAAGTGGGCCGTCCGTCTGTCTGCTGAGCTACTGCAATAAAAAAAATATTAGGGAACTTTTGGACAGGAACTTGAAGAGTAATATTTAAAATATGTATAATTTCTGTTGCAAATGAACAATATTGAGTATAATAAAACTTCACATGACTATTATTATACAGAATGTGTTTATTGAAGTATGACTTTTGAAGACTTAAGTTATCTGGAGAAAACCCTAAGCGTTTTTTGGCGTCAGTCAAAAATCTATATCAAACTAGCTGTCACGCGCAACTTCGCCTAGAGTTCATCTTGTACAGCGAACAACTTCAAACCGCTCACCGGGTAAATTCCTGCGGGATTCCCGGAATTTAAAAAAAAACACTAATTTTATTACATAACAATAACGATACGCATGAGAGACAAGACGGTGGTCCAACACCTGATGGAGGGCCAATAATCCCCCTCCTAAACCATCCATCATCATCAACACCAATTGAAAATTTTTCATGTCACAACAGTTAAACAATAAGTAGTAGTAGTTGTATTCGCCACAAAGGCAGGCAAAGGAATCTTTAGTCCATACAGCCAATTCTGATGTTTAAGTCTTCGTATAATAGTCGCGCAGTTGTATTGTAGGCTACAACTAACGCCATTCAACGGAGTTCTTGTGAAAACTCAAAAGGCCACATTTGACTAGACAGTTCACATTTCTCACAAAACAAATAGTTACTACTCAAAAACTATCAATATCCTACAACTATTGTTCATTTTAGAGTAATTTTACACATTTTTAGAAAATAAAACTGCACAGCATAACGTCTCCTTTCAGTTCCCGCCAAAAACTCCGTTAAACAATAAATTATGACACCACACAAAGTCACAAACACATAACTAACAATAAAACTTATACACATACTCAAACCAACGCGCACTACCACCGCATTGCATTACACGCACACTTCACAAACAAACCAAGACACACAAAGAGCCTAAAAATTAATAACCCAGACATAGAAACGAAAAAACAACACACATGGCACTAGATAGGATAATATATAAGTATAGATATAAGGCCAACACTGCACATGCACTTCCTCACAACACCAGCATGTAACGGATACACTCTACATTAGTATAAGTTTAGTATTAAAAATAGGATAAATCAATATAATAAGTTAATCTTAAGGTACACCATAACATATAAATCACTAAATTAATGTCACACACTAACAAAAATAAACAATAAGCGTGTATGGACTCTAAAATTTTTCATAGAAATTAAGTAGTAAAAAAGGTACGGAACTCGAGTCCGTAGATATGTTAATAAAAAAAAAATACATACATAACTTCACGCCAGTTCCCTTGCGGGGTAGGCACGAACAACAGAGCGCCATTTAGGCTTATTCTTACACACCTCACTTGCTTCTTTCACATTCATAGATATGTTAATAATATATAAAAAAAAAAAAAAATGACAACAATTCCAGTGCGACTTTTTCGCTGAACGATAGCACTGGAAAAGTCGCACTGGAATTCGAATTCTTCATTTTAAATAATTCCCAGAAAAATTCCGGCGGGATTCCCGGGATATAGAGTAGCGCAAATTTAAAGTCTAAGAATTTGCTGTCGATCAGTGAAAATCGCATCGAAATCGGTCCAGTTTTTTACTTAAGACCCGAACAAACAGATAAGAAATTTGAAAAAATGCATCGTTTTCTCCATCGTTTTTATAGTCTATTTCAGCTGTTGTTTTTTTAAATAGCGTCAATGTACAGACACTGCATTTTTAGAATTTTATAATATTAAAGATAGATGGATAAGTCCAAATGTTACTTGAGTTTCGGGTCGGCTTCTTGACGCTTTCACTTCTAATTGCTATAGTGCCGGTAATAATTAGAATTTTTGAATGTTGCAACACTTGAAATATTCTGAAAAGTATAAACAATTTATTTAGCCAAAGAAAAACGATTTCTTGAAAATTTCACAAGGTGTAACTTTAAAAAAAAATTGTTGGAGGGTAATTCCAATATTTTACTTTCTAGGCTCCTTCGGCAGCTCTGTACGAGTATGACGTGGAAAGTAGAGTTTGGAGGCCACTTCCATCCGCTCCTATGCCAAGATATCTTCATTCCGCTACTTTTGTATCTCCGGGTAAGGAGTTTGTAATTTGCATATTATAGGTACATAATTATCACCGTCCGAGTGTTTGTCCCAAAAACGAAACTTCGTACGCGTAGAGCTTAAGTTATAGGGGATTTGTACGGATGGTTGTACTAATTGTTTAGTTTCATTGACACCGTATATAACGTAATATTTAACTATTGTTTACAGCTTCTGTGTTTTTTTAATGCAAAGCTGGCAAACAGGCAGACGACCCACTTAATGGAATGTGGTTACCGTCGCCTATAGAAGTTTGCAACATCAGAGGCGAAGGCAACGCGTTGTAAGCCGTCAAGATGAGATAGAGTGATGAATGGGATATCGAAGATGGAAAATCTGTGAGAGTGTGATATCGATCGGACCGGCCCTCAGAGCTCTGTAATCGATATAATTGTTCTAGTATGGCTGTACCACGTCGAAGTTCGCTCCTAAAAATATATTTGCTGATCTGGCAAACGTTGTTCTGCCAGAAAGATAAAAGACATCACAGGAGGGTGAAAATTACTTTACGGTCTATTCTCATGCCTACCAAATATATTAAAAAATTCATTACAATCGGTTAAGCCGTTTCGGAGGAGTGCGACCAGAAACATCGTGACACGAGATATTTATGATCATCATCATCCGAGCGTTATATCCCGGTTGCGTTCGGAGCGTTCACTCCGACGCCCAGGGTCCGCTTTCCTACTTGTTCTACTCCACTTCGCGCGGTCTTCTGCATCCCCCGTTTTGAGACCATTGTTGGTACGCACGTCATTCTTCACAACGTCAAGCCAATATTTCTTGGGCCTTCCCCTTCGTCCGGGACCTGGCGGAGGCGGCATGGCTAGACATTTGTTCCCCACATAATCAGCCGGTCTCCGTAAAACGTGGTCGTACCAGCGTAAGCGACACTCTTGCAGTTTGGCTGCTATGTCACGGACGTGAAGACTGCCACACACATTCATCGCAGCATATTCATCTCTGTGACACGCAGTTCCTGCATAAAATGTGTCAGTACTAGCGTAAGCGACACTCTTGCAGTTTGTCTGTTATGTCACGGACGTGAAGACTGCCACACACATTCATCTACGTGACACGCAGTTCTTGCTAAAATGTGTCCGTACCAGCGTAAGCGACACTCTTACAGTTTGTCTGCTATATCACGGACGTAAAGACTACCACACATATCCATCGCAGTAAATTCATCTCCGTGACACGCAGTTCTTGCTTAAAATGTGGCCGTACCAGCGTAAGCGATACTCTTGTAGTTTGTCTGCTATGTCACGGACGTGAAGACTGCCACATACATTCATCGCAGCATATTCATCTCCGTGACACGCAGTTCTTGCTTGTGTCGCTCAAGTACAGGCCACGCTCCAATGCCATACAAAAGGACAGGTCTAATGATGGATTTATAGATCTGTCCTTTCAATTTAACCGGAATTTTTAGGTCACAAAAGACACTTGTCACCTCACGCCACTTGGCCCTTGCTGTGATACGGGCCTTGACGTCGTGGTTGATGTCCCCGGTGACACGAGATATTTACATATTACTAGCGGCCCCGGCTTGTCCTGCTCTGAAATTCTAATTATGGATTTAAACCATCCGCGGACCCACTCCAACACACAAAAACAAAATCACCAAAATCGGTCCAGGTGATTAGGAGAATTCAAGAACCCGATCTCGGCGCCACTTACCGGTTCTAATTGCGAATCTAAACCATCCGGGAACCCACTCAAACACACAAAAACAAAATCACCAAAATCGGTCCAGGTGATTAGGAGAATTCTAGAACCCGATCTCAGCGCCACCTACCGGTTCCAACGGGATATAAAGTATCCTATGCCCATCTCCTGGTTCTAAGCTACCTCCCCACCAATTTTCATCCAAATCGGTACAGCCGTTCTTGAGTTGTAAATAGTGTAACTAACACGACTTTCTTTTATATATATACATTACTAGATTAAACAGGACCATGATTCATTCTATTTGGAAATCGATAAAGAATATAACATTTGCAGGTGTAATGCTCGTGTTCGGTGGTAATGCGCACAATGATAGCGCGGCAGCCGCCGTCTCGAACCCGGCCGGATCCAGGTGCTATTCGAGCGGAGCCATGTTGTATGATGTCAGGTAATATTTCAAATAATAGATAAGATAGATAGATAATTCTTGTAGTGTACACCAAAGCATATACAAACAGAAGTAGAAAAAGATAAAAGATAGTACAACGGGAGGCCTTCTCGCTAAGAAGCGATCTCTTCCAGGCAACCCTTGGCAGCGATTGATAGATTTTTAATACAGACGGTGGTGCAGTTTTCATTTGTGCAGGAACGGAGAAAGGATACAATTTCCTGCGGCCGGGCGGCCTGTCCTAAGAGGCGACAAAACAACTCACAGCCAGGTGGTAGGGTATTTGCCCGATTGGATGCCTACCACCCCTGGTCTAACGTATGTCGCCATAACAACCTTGTGTTGTGTTCCGGCATTAGTGATCAAGTTCCAGTCTCCGTTAAGAGAGCAGCAGCGCATTTGTAGCACCTTTGGTGTTGCAAATGTCTATAGGCGATGGTAACCGCTTTCCATCAAGTGGGCCGTCTCGCTGTCTGCTGAACTCCTGCAATAAAAAAAATAATGATGAATGAGAATTAAACATATAGTATATATAAGTACAAAAATAATATAAACATATATATACATATGTATATACTTTGCCAGGTTGTAGGGTGTTTGCCCGACTGTATGGCTACCACCCCTGGTCTTAAGTATGTCGCCATGACAACCTTGAGTTGTGTTCCGGCATTAGTGATCAAGTTTCAGTCTCCGTTAAGAGAGCAGCAGCGCATTTGTAGCATCTTTGCTGTTGCAAATGTCCATAGGTGATGGTAACCGCTTTCCATCACGTGGACCGTCTGTCTGTCTGCTAAATTCATGCAATAAAAAAAGGCATCTCTATTGCAGATGTTCCTCGTGGTACAACATAGAGCCGCCGGGAGGTGGTGCTCGTGCAGCGCACGCCTCTTCGCCACTCCCTCTGCAGATGCGCAACACTGCTATCATATATGGCGGGTAAGCGCAGATTATACTGATATAATAGGGTAAATTAAATCGTTATTGCCACATCACACACATGTTTTACCGTAGTCTGTTTTTCCTGAAACATACAACTTAGGTGTCTTTAAGATTATGTGTGCTCCATTTTAGATTGCATTGCCACATGACATCAGGCCCAGTTTTGGTCAAATGTGAACTTACACAATATAAAAAAAATCTCATCAATGATTGGAACCCTTTGGAAGCCAGAAACCACAGCGGGGGATTCGCGTCGTCGGGGTCAATGATTGGTGTACATTTTTTACTAGGGGAAATCCACTTGAGGACAAACAATAGAGGGGGAATCGCGGTGAGGCGAGTGAGATTCACCTCGTCAGGGTTAATGATTGGCGTCCCTTTTTTAAACCAGGGGTGATCCGCTTGAGGACAAACCACCGTGGGGGAAACGCGTGGGGTATGTGGTATTCGCCTCCCGAGTTTCCACTAGCATCACCGCAGGAATGCTATTGCCACGCCGCGTTTGGAGATACCTACTAAAACTCCTAGGCGATCAACAAACGTCCAGGCTGTGGGTTCGCTCATTTTATCACCTTCACCCCAGACGGAATTAGGCACCCTATTCATTTATCCAAAACATTAAAATTTCTTATTCCTACGAAATACTGTAATTTTTTAATACAGTGTAACCTTCATATAACAAATCTGAAGGAGATTACGAAATATTCGTTATACGAAGAATATTGACAATGAGGTTTGTTGTATAAAGGTTAGTTTGATTTAACATTCCTTTTAGCAAGGTTAAGAGAAATTTAAAATAAAAAGTAAAATTTATTAACCTTACAACAATTAGCACTAATTTATTATGAAAGTTTTAATTCCTGGAATGCCTTACGATAAATGAATATGTTAGATCATGTCGAGACATGAATTCTTGTTTAGTGGATTGGTAGAATACTTTATGCAAAGGTTGTATGAAGGTTGATAAAAACCGTTGAGCAGAGGTTAATTATATTTTACATTTATGTTTTTCAATGATTGAAAATTCGTTATAAAGAAGTTTTTACAAAAGTGTATTAGTTTTGTAAAGGTACATCTTGTATTAACTCTTACGGCCGGTTTTAAGGGATTTCTAAGAATTTGTTATATCAAGAAAATCGTTATATCGAGGTTCGTTATAAGGTTTCCCCGTATCTTGAATAAATTGACAGGTCTTCAGTTTCATCAATTTCATGAAATTGAAAAGCAGCTAATCAGTGGCTAGGTTAATCAATCAGTCCAGCTTCGAGTTCGACAGCAATTCTGGTGTTACCACTTCCCATCAGGTGGGCCGTCTGCCTGTTTGCTGTACTCCAGCAATAAAAACATGACGATACAAGTATGTTCGCGGTTTCAGGTTCGACGGTCGTCTCCGATCTGATGCGTTGACCTTCGAAGTAGGCGACAAGTGTTCGTTGCATACGAACGAGGTCGCGTGCTTGACTAGTTCGCGCTACGCCGCCGTCGCGTGCGCGTGGAAGATACACGAAAACCTCTGCGCGTCGGTAAGTCAATGAAACATCGTTATATATAAAAACCAAACACACACACACACACACATTTACATCCACGCACACACAACACGCAAATATTTTTTCCATATAATTAAAGAGTGTGACGCCAGCAACGCTGACATCACGATTGTTGGCTTCTTGGTGACAACCCATATTTGATTCCTCGAAATAGAATTTCAAGAGTACTCGGTATCGTACAATCCAAGAGCGTTACGACACCTCAGAGAGGTCCGTCTCGTTCGGCGGCTCGGCAATAATGATCGACTGTCGACAGTGCGACCGTATTTATAGGGCTCGGAGCACGTGTCTGGGCACGTGCATTTGATTACAAATTTTTAGGTTAAGTATTGAAATTACAATAGAAACCTCGTATTACATTAATTTCACATTACAATAAATTCATAGTGACTAAATAAATTATTATCGTTTTTAATAGTTTTATTTGCGCCGAAATATACATACATATTATCACGCCTGTTTCCCATGGGGGTAGGCAGAAACTATGGATCTTCACTTGTGACGATCCTGACAAACAACTTTCGCTTCATCTACTTTCATTACCCTCTTCATACATGCACGGTTATTTGACATGCTTTTTACCTGACCTCTCTTTAACATTTCTGATATTTGGTCATGGTGTTGTTCCTCATATAAATTACTGGTATATTTATTATCAAATCAGAACTAAACATGAGAATGATACATACATACATACATACATAACTTCACGCCAGTTCCCTTGCGGGGTAGGCACGAACAACAGAGTGCCATTTAGGCTTATTCTTACACACCTCACTTGCCTCTTTGACATTCATAACTCTTGTCATGCACACTCGTCTGTTCTTAAGGCTCCTGACATCACCTTCACCTCACATGAGAATGATGATAACCATTACTCGCCTCTGCTCCTATTTTTGGTATAACAATATTGTGTACACGACTATCTGCGGGACGAATAAACCCCATGAGGTTTCTGCGCCGCAGTTCAAATGTTTCTAATGTATATGAATGTAAACATATTGGATATATAAATAAATAATAACAGCCCATAACTGTCCTACTGCTAGGCTCGGGCTTCCCGCTATAGGGGGGAACGGACAGTATACCCACCACGCTTGTCCAAGGCGGCTTGGCAGGTTTGACACATCGGTTATATCCGTGCAGGAACTGCCGTGAGAGGCGACAAAACGACCCACAGCCAGGTGGTAGGGCATTTGTCCGTCTGGATGGCTACCACCCCTTGTCTTAGATTATGCCGCCATAATAACTTTGAGTTGCATTCCGGCATCAGTGGCCAGGTTCCAGTTTCTTTTTCGAGGCTGACTGCACATTGGCACCTGTGGTATTGCTAATGTCCTTAGGTGACGGTAACCACTTTCCGTCAGCGTGTCTGCTGTGCTTCATCAATAAAAAAAAAACGGCCGTCTGCATGTTTGACAACTTCGCAAAGAAAAAAAATATATGTAGATGACAGAATAGCATTTAATAAATGGCGTGTAGTAAACGGGTTCTTTAGATATATCTCTTTTTGTCTAGCTAGAAGAGATAGGCTGGAAGGATACCTTCGAGGGCACGGTAAAGGCATGCCTCAACGAACCGGTGTTTGGTAAGTGTGATTTTCAATTAATTGAAAATTGTAACCATTTTCCTGCATTTCGTGACGTCACATTTAAAAATGTAATATATCTAAGCTAATTACGGCACTGCCGTTTTGGAGAACAAATGTTTAGCCATGCCGCCTCCGCCAGGTCCCGGTCGAAGGGGAAGGCCGAAGAAATGTTGGGCTTGACGTTGTGAAGGATGACATGCGTGCCAATGGTCTCAAAACGGGGGATGCCGAAGACCGCGCGAAGTGCAATAGAAAAAGTAGGAAAGCGGACCTTGGGCGTCGGAGTGAACGCTCCGAACGCAACCGGGACTTAACGCTCGGATGATGATGACGGAACTGCCGTTTTATTGTAATGTTACAACCTAGGCGCCGACAAAGACACATTCTACGTAAAGATTTGTAGAAACACATTTATTACTCGTCGGCATTTGAAATAATAACATTGAAACTATTGTAATTCTTTTATGATTGTCTTCTTTTGTTTACTTATTTATTGGCACACGTTTCTATAGAACAGCCTATTGTTGTATTGTAATCATTAGCCAGGTGTTACGGGTTTTAAAGTACAAGCTGATTCTAAGAAATTCGGTCCACGTGGCCCCGCGGGCACTTTGCACTTATGCAGTATAAAACGGTGGTCTGATTGAAGGAGGGGGCCAGTTCAGCGACAACTACCATCAAGGCGTGACGTGTATACAATCGGAGATCTAACAGTGACGGACTTTGCGCGTTTTATTGAATTACGACCTTCTGCATTACGTTTGGATTTGTTGTGTTCGGTTATATTTGTACCTGTGTTATACGTGTTTGTATAGTTCTAATAAACTCTATAATAATTCCAACGGCATTTTAATTCGAGTCCCGCTAAACTCGTAACAGTAATTATTTCTTGATGTGCCTCATTTCAAGAATGTGACCGGCTGTGACTAGGACGGGGGAGAGGTAAAAAAAACATGAAATTCGTGTGACGTAAATTGTGGATGGCCCCTTATACAAGGTGGAAACTTTCAGTGGAACAATAAGGAGAAGTAGCTTAACTGTTGCAGTTGCAGGATAATTGTCTTAGGATACCGTCCATGTTTTATGGTGAAGTTTTGATACCCATTCACTTTAAAAAAATAATGGTACTTTTTGTAAGTGCAAGGCGAAATCCTAAAGTATACGAAACAGCAAAAAACACCTGAAAGGAGTCTCGAGGTAGATTTTGACGAAAACTGTCGTGTAACCATTAAATTTTTGAAAAATCTATTACCCTTGTCAGGAATTTTATCGACTCATTTTAAAAAGCTAAACGCATCCTGTATTATTCTACCAAACCTTTGTGTAGCTTGGAATGATCGATTTCTGTGAAGGAATGTCAAACGGAAAACCAAGGAAAACGGATGAATTTGAACAAAATGTTCTATTTTCCATATATTAATTAAACATCAATATGCGGCCATCATTTGATCCAACATTTGTCACTTCAACAAAACTATGTACCAAATGTGGATGATCGTGCACTTTTTCGAACCTTCATACTTTAAGTATGGCCGCGTAAGAGACGTTGTGAGCCGAGTGCGTTTTCAGACGAGCGCCGCTGCATGTCGGCCGAGTCGTGTTCGTCGTGTACGGCGGCCTCGTGCGCCTGGTGCGGCAAGTGCTACGCGAACGCGCAATATTGTATGCGGCACACGCATCAGGTAATTTAATGTCTTTTTCACTTTCAATTTTTTTTTTTAATAAACATCCTTTATTTATTCTGTGCAAATAGATGGCGTGGTGCTCGGGTCTGTCAGAAACAATACTTAAATTCTGAACTTTTATTCGAAGTACGAAAAAGTCTAATATGCCGTAAAATAGTTTAGTGCAGTAGTAAAAAAGTTAGAGGTGATAAAATTGGTATAAGATATGTACTTCCATTTTTTCCACATTTTTTTATTTGAGTTCATTACAGGGTTCAGCAGTCTTCCGGCCGAAAGGTTCTGGAACCCTACATAACAGATGGCACTACAGTCGAGCCGTCTCGTCACTTTTTTACCGTTAATTATAATTAAATTTATATATATATATATATATATATATATATATACATACATACATACATAACTTCACGCCAGTTCCCTCGCGGGGTAGGCACGAACAACAGAGTGCCATTTAGGCTTATTCTTACACACCTCACTTACCTCTTTGACATTCATAACTCTTGTCATGCAAGCTCGTCTGTTCTTAAGGCTCCTGACATCACCTTCTGCTAGTACACGATCAATTTGATCATGGAAGGTGTGTCGTGGCCTTCCACGACTTCTGCATCCATCCACTTTTGCATTGTATATCTGTTTAGTCATTCTTTCATCATGCATTCTTTCCACATGCCCGAACCACCGGAGCATTCCTTTCCTTACCTTCACCCCGACACTCTCTTTCAGACCAACTCTCTTTCTTACTTCGGTATTACGAACGCGGTCCGCGAGCGTCACTCCGCAGATTTTGCGCAGTGCTCGCATCTCGACCGCGTTTACTCTACTTTCATGCTCTTTCTTCCATACCCAACTCTCGCTTCCATACGTGAGCGTAGGTACCAGCACCGCGTTGTGTACGGCGAGCTGGGCCTTCTGGCTGAGGTTCTTAGCGCCTAGAAGTTTACCTAACGCTCCATTTAAACTATTCCCCAAATTCACTCTTCTTTCTATATCAGCGGTGTACCTTCCATCCCTGCTAAAAGCACATCCAAGATATACAAACTCATTCACTTGCTCCAGCATAACATCATCGACCATTATCCTTGCATTCGTTCTGGTTTCTTCTCTTTCAAACACCATAACCTTTGTTTTCTTCGCATTCAAATGTAAGCCTCTCGCCTGACAGTCATCTTTCATCATTGTGACTAGTGTTTGCAGTTCTGATGGCGAACACAGTTCTGATATATATATATATATATATATATATATATATATATATATATATATATATATATATCTATCTTTAGATCGATTCAGCTTTAATAGAGATGTGGACATAAGTTACAATAAATTCTAATTTTATTTATATAAAAGAACAGGCGTAAAAATATCATCTCATGATCTTACTTTTGAAAATCATCATAGAAATAAGTTTAATCGGTGTTTAAACAATAACGAATGCGCTATTTGGTTTCTTTTACTTGTAGCAACTTACGACGTCATAAGTTTGTATGCTCACCCTATAAAATCTATGAGGCTGTGATGTTTTGTAAGAGTGATTTGACTGTCTACTACTCTATTCATTAGGCGCGTTCCTCTTGTGCTCATAACGCTCAAAATACTTCTTCAGTCGTTCCACATAGCGACCACGGTCGGTATGGTCGCCGCGAAAACGTCAATAATGACGTCATAATTTTGAATTACGCTGCGCTCACAACGACCCATCTCATGACGGGTCGAAAGTAGGCGTTGACCACAGGGCATTACTTCTCTCTATCAAAGGCGCGATTTTCAAATCAATCAATGACATTTATGTATTTCGTCGCTAATGACATCACCGCTTCATAATTAATTCCACTTGAGTTTATGATATTTACGCCCGCCCGCAAACAAGTGGAACGGGAAAAATTCAACCGGCAAGAGGAACGTAGCCATTGTAATTTTATGAACGAAAAATCTATGGAGACTTATTCAGTTCTCTTAGTATTACTCGCAAGAGGTAACTTTAGACTTCGCTCGGATGTCGTAAGCGCGAGGTACTGACGCGTCGATGGCAAGAGCGGTAAGAAGGCGGGGTCGCGAGGGGAGCGCGCATTCCGCTCAGGTCTCAAGTTAACTCTTGCGGATAGTAGTTACTTTGTTGAATTTTTGAATTGAAACTTGTTATTGTAAGTATACAGTGAGTTATTTGTAGACAGTGGCATCTGTGAATGTGAAATTAATTAAAACTTTATCTAAATGGTAATTAGTTACACTTTCGAGAATTTTAGATATGGAACTTTTCTTCTTCTTTCTTATCAATAGCTCTTCTATACTTATCTTTGTAACGTAGTTTGTAAGAAGACTACAGCTGTTAGCCCCCCAAATAAGTAATAGTCAGCCCCCGTCGATAGATGGCGCTGTCTATAGAGGAGTGCGGGGCGAACGGCGAATCGATCCGCGAGGTGTGCTCGCGGTACCACTCGTGCGCGGCGTGCCATGCGCATCAGCACCATCACACGCACGTAAGTTGAACCCAACATAACTATATAGCAGCACTAGGATATGCCCGCGACTTCGGCCACGTTTGACTTGAAATTCCCCGGACAGAAAGTATCGCAGCATTTGAAAAAAATAATATAAGCTATCGTTTTAGTGGAAACTGTGTCGGATTAAACTAATTACTTACAAGCTTCTATTTAACTTGCACAATGGATGCACCTCTGTATGTATGTATCTAAGTTCGGGTGGAATCTTGCAAGTTAAATTTGACCAACTTCCCGGTTTCCGATTGAGCTGAAATTTTGCACGCATATGTATATCGCGTGACAATGCAATAATATCACACATTTTATTACATTAAATTTTCTATCGATCAGTAAAAAAATCACATTGGAATTCGATTTTTATCTAATCTGGCCAATTTAAATCGTTCCCATAAAAATTCCCGCTGGATTCCCAGGATAAAAAGTAGCGCAGAGTTTAAGTCTAAGAATTAGCTGTCTATCAGCGAAAACCTTATCAAAATTGGCCCAGTTTTTTTTACGTGAATCCCGAACAAACAGACAAAACGACAAACAGGCCAGAAATCTAAAAAAAAATGCATCGTTTATGTAGTCTATACCAGTAGTTTTTTTTAAATAGCTTCAATGTACAGAAATAGCATGTTTAAAATTTTATCATATTATAGTTAGATATTTTTTAAAAATTACCATAAACACTATTATAACAACAAAATGTTGCAAAATATTGTAATTTTTATGGTTTACTCGGCACCGACTTCAAGATGTAGAAAATTTTATATTATTTTGTCTCTTATTAAACTAAATAAATTCTTAGTCAAAAATCTTTATAACTGAATAAAGAGCTTTTAGCTTTTGAATTCGGTTTTTTTTAATAAAAAAAATGTACCCTTTTTTGACCCCCAAAACATTTTGACACAGGGCCCGTCTAAGGCACTGTACGCCACTGGTAGATACGCTCCCTTATTATAAAAACAATGAAAAATTTGGCATCTCTACGGTCATTATGCGGACATAATTTATAGACTGAAATGTAAAACACCTTCAAAAAAGTTCACTTTCAGGGTACAGAGGAACTGAGCCAACGTTCGTGCTTCTGGGACTACGATTCCATCAAATGCAAACCGGCCAACTCGTCTGATGATATTAGGTAATATTTAAGCGCTAATCGAACTATTGGATGTGTTTATTATTTAAGCGGGATAATCATGCATGGTTGCCAGATTACACTATCATACATTACATAGTATACTCTTCTCTCTCTCTCTACTATAGTACATACATACATACATAACTTCCCGCCAGTTCCCTTGCGGGGTAGGCACGAACAACAGAGTGCCATTTAGGCTTATTCTTACGCACCTCACTTGCCTCTTTGACATTCATAACTCTTGTCATGCAAGCTCGTCTGTTCTTAAGGCTCCTGACATCACCCTCCGCTAGTACACGATCAATTTGATCATGGAAGGTGTGTCGTGGCCTTCCACGACTTCTGCATCCATCCGCTTTTGCATTGTATATCTGTTTAGTCATTCTTTCATCATGCATTCTTTCCACATGCCCGATGTGTATATATGTCTATCTCCGTCCCCCCAACACCGAGTACGCGCGAAATGCAGCGGCGACGGCGCGGCTGCAAGACTTCTCTTCGAACCCCGGGACACTAAACTTCTCAACATACTTTTAATATAAAAACAATATCAAAGGCCGGCCCGGTGAACTTTGAACTTATATTTTCTGTGATTGTGTAAAGTATGTAAGTTATATGTATTCATATTTATTACTTTTTGAATACACAACAACGGGCGCGCGAAGTGGAGCTATTTGCTAACCGGCGGTTTTATTCGGATGCCGGGATACATTCCTTAAGTATTCTGTGGAAATGCGGGCATATACAGGATGCGTTCGTAGGCCGCGTCCGCGGCTGAGAGGCGACCGATAAATGTGCACGGTCGTCTCGGACGCGGCTTCAGTGTTGCCAGCTCTCGATGGACAAAACGCATTTTACTGAAATATCGACGTGTATCGGAATGTGTTCACGACAAAAAAGGTCTTATTTTAGTTTGAATTCGAATAATTTAACCTTCTATAAGAGCCGAATTTAATTTTTGTCCACAAGCTGCCAGCTGCCATGAAAAATTGCGGCGCCAAAACCAAGAAAATTATATCGTCTCTTTTATTCTAATACAAATTATATGCAGTTAGAGAGAGAAAGCATCAGTTCAACGTTGATTTCAATTATCTGTATTTGACCACAAATTTGTGGTGCTTCCCAATTAGCCGTGTGTGACAGTTCGGGCAACAAATCTGTGCTGGTTCCATCTTAAGGGTTAACTGTATTTTATGTCATATTAGAAAAAAGTCATTCACCATGTGTATATTTGTATATGTAGTATAGTTATATATTTATTATTAAAATGTAAGTAATCGTACAATAATTATATGTATACCACCATCGCCACTCCTAATCAGCAATATTCTTGCCCCGGGTTGTCTGATAGCGATCGCTTTTTAGCAATAAGACCGCCCTTAGTATAATACTAGTTCGTAAGTTTTCTGTAATGGTGTACAATAAAGTGTTATCTATCTATCTATTCACAATAATACAGAAAACTTTTATTTCTTTAATGAATTCTCTCTTCACCAGATTGTTATCGTCAAAAACAATTATTTTTACTAATCTAATTTATACCTTATGTTGTTTGTGAAATACAATCCCGATCTAGCGCTTTTAAGAAGTTTAAATGACGCGTTTTCTCTAAACACAGTTGGCATCACTTTTTTGACGGCCTCTGTGGTTGAGCGAGCTAGGCCTTTGCCGGCCTACCTCACTGCAACGCAGAGGCTCCGGGTTCGATTCCTGGTATAGTAAATTTCGGAAAACGTCTTTTCTCCGTTATTTACTATGGTCTGGGTGTCTGGGATCGGCCCCAGAGTAGTCCGTTGTATATTACCCATAACACAAGCGTAACTTGCTTAATTTGGGGATATACAATGTGTGTGTGTGTTTGTCTGCCGGTCTGCCGATCACTGAAACAGCAACCAGATTTCTATCAAACGTCCAAACGCTCAAGAGCGGCCCAGTGTCACGTCCGATAGCTTACACAGTTCAGTGTACAACATTCACTATCCAGTTGCATGTAGGTCGCGGCTGTCAATCGCATCAGTAAGTCGCATTCTCACAATAGGATCGGTGCTTTAGGGTTTCAATACTTTTTTTTTACGTTTATGTTTATGGCTTGGCACTTAAGCCTTTAAGCCAGGCGCCGTTGTATTGCAGGCTACAATCGACGTGATTCAACGGAGTTCTTGTGAAAACTCGAAAGGCCGAATTTGGCTATATAGTTCACATTTCTCGCAAAAACACATAATTACTACTCAAAAACTATCAATATCCTACAACTATTGTTCATTTTAGAGTAATTTTACACATTTTTAGAAAATAAAACTGCACAGCACAACGTCTCCTTTCCGTTCCCGCTAAAAACTCCTTTCAATACTTTCAATCTTTACTAGTAGGGTAAACTATACTATTGTTGACTTCCCACTAGATGATTGGTATCCAGTCAATTTAATCGTTAAAAAAAAATATTTGGTAACCATACAATAATATTACTATTATAATTGTATGACTACAAGATAAAAATATATATTTTTAAGATATCTTAAGTTTTGAATTTAAAAAATATAATAATAGGGTGCCAATAATATGTCACAATAAATTCTAATATTATTTACATATAAACAAATGGGCGTGAAGGTAACATCTTATTATCTAATGCAATTAATTAATTAAATTATCCGTGCAGGAACGGAGAAAGATACAAATTCCTGCGTTGGGGTGGCCTGTCGTAAGAGGCGACAGAACAACCCACAGCCAGGTGGTAGGGCACTTGCCCGACTGAATCGCTAGCACCCCTAGTCTAGAGTATGTCCTTTAAGAGAGCAGCAGCGCATTTGTAGCGCCTTTGGTGTTGCAAATGTCCATAGGCGATGGTAACCGCTTTCCATCAAGTGGGCCGTCTGCCTGTCTGCTGAACTACTGCAATAAAAAAAAATTACAAGAAACCAATGGTATAGTTTCCTATATATACATTTTATATATATATATATATATATACTAGCTGATGCCTGCGACTTCGTCTGCATGGTGCGGTTTTTTAACTATCCCACGGGAATTCTTTAATTTTTCGGGATCAAAAGTAACCTATATGTTGGCTAGGGATATAAGCTACCACCATACAAAATTTCATTGAAATCGGTCCAGTCGTTTCGGCGATTAGCCAGTACAAACAGACACACAGAGAAACAAAAAATTTGAAAAAATCTATTTTTTTAATTTTTTTATTGCATGAGTTCAGCAAACAGGCAGACGACCCACTTGATGGAAAGCGGTTACCATCGCCTATGGACATTTGCAACACCAAAGGTGCTACAAATGCGATGCTGCTCTCTTAAAGAACATACTCTAGACCAGGGGTGCTAGCGATCCAGTCGGGCAAATGCCCTACCACCTGGCTGTGGGTTGTTTGGTCGCCTCTTACGACAGGCCGCCCGGCCGCAGGAAACTGTATTCTTTCTCCATTCCTGCACGGATGAATTAGTCCTATTTCACTTCTTACATCCCCCTGACTCAGTTTTTAGCATTTTTTTTTATTGTACAGAAATTCGACCTCTACAATTTTATTATATGTATAGATTAAGTTCCCTCGTTTGTTCTAGAAGTGTGTCCGTCGGTGGTGGTTGTGGGGCGACATGCGCGTCGCTCAAGACGTGCGCCAATTGCACCGCCGAGGATTGCATATGGTGCGCCTCCGCGGGCCGGTGTGTCGACAAGGTATCGTATTGTATTTTTATATAATCTCCATCCAACGACTAACCGATGTTTCGGTTACGACCACTTTCGGACGAAACGTTCGGTTTCGTCCAGTAATCGGCCTAATAATAATCTAGTAATAATCTCTCCTTAATGACACCTGTACACATTTCTTCTTTCGTCGATAACTCTTTCACGGTACAGGCTGTCCGTTTATGGAACTCACTGCCACTCAACATCAGACAAGGCTAAATCCATATTGTCTTTTAAACTGATGGTTACTAAATATCTTTGGTCCTCTCAAGTCTAAAACATGCTGCTGATTCTATATATAGATATATGTTATTTTTGTATAGTATAAAAAGTATTGTTACGACCTAAGCGCCGACAAAAGACAAATTCACACCTGAATACCTGTAGACGTTTTATTACCTTTGCGACATTTGGAATTATATTGTTTACTTTGTGTTTAAAATTTATGATTAGAAAAACAGACCATTGTGTATTGTAATCTTTTATGGTAGTCATTAGCCAGGTGTGATTCTAGGAAATTCAGTCCACGCGGTCGAGCAGATATATTGTATTTGTACAGTATAAAACCATGCCCCAATGGAGGGATGAAGCAGTCGCGCGATAACCAGCCGCGAGGCAAGACTTGTGTATATTCGGTAATCTATTTAGTGATGGACGTTGCGCGTGTTATTGAACCGCGCATTATGTTTGGACTGATTGTGTTCAGTTATATTTGTGCCTGTTATACGTGTTTATATAGTTCTAATAAACTCTATTATAATTCCAACGGCTTTTTAATTCGAGTCCTGCGACTCGTATACAGTATATTATTATTATTATTTTTACTTATTCTTGGAATGTTTCTTATTATTTATTGTCTTCACCGCCACTGTTGTCTTAGCATTGTTCTTAGTTTAGGGGATTGCCTGGAAGAGATCGCTTTAAGCGATAAGGCCGCCCTTTGTTCAACGTTTACTGTACTTAATTTTAAGAACGTAGTTTTAATTTTTGGTGAACAGCAAAGTGTTTTCATTCATTCGGCGGAAACTTGGAACGTAGCCCGACTGTGTGTGTGTGTGACTTGAGTTATTTGATCTACATCTTCGATTACATAGTTTCTTCATTTTCTCAAGTCTACTTATAGCTCGGCTGAATTGTAGGTTATCAACTGACGTCATTCAACAGAGGTCTTGTGACAACACGAAAGGCCACGTTTGACGACCCAGTTCACATTTCTCACAAAAACACATAACTACTACTCAAAATATATTTTATTTCTTACAACTGTTGTTAATTTTAGAGTAATTTTACACAATTTTAGAAGATAAAACTTCACAGCACAAGATCCGATTTTAATTCCCGCCAAAAACTCTTTCGTGAGTTGAGACTTATAGGTAGGGTAACATATACCATTTTTGACACCCCACCCAATGATTGGCACTCTAGTATTTCATTAAAAAAATTAAGAAATCTATAATATTACAAAATTCTAAATATACCGTGTCTGTACATTGAAGCTAGCTAAAAAAATCAACTGGAATAGACTATATAAACGACGGAGAACACTTTGCATTTTATTTAAATTTCTTGTCTGATTGTCGATTACTTTTTGTTTATTCGGGATTCACTTAAAAACTGCCGGGTTGATTTCGATGCGGTTTTCGCTGATCGACAGCAAATTCTTTCTTCTTCTTATCCCGGGAATCCTGCGGAAATTTTTCTGGTAATGATTTAAAATGGCCAATTAAAAAAAAATGAATTCCAATAAAAAAAATGCACTGGTCGATAGCAAATTTTATTTAATAACATGTGTGATATTTTTTAATTCGGAAATCCCGCGGGAATTCTCTCGGGAGCTATTTGAACTTGTTTGGGTGCATAAAAATTGGCTTATTCCCACACAATTTTCACTATAACGATAGTTTACATTTTTTTTATGCTGCTTTACTTCGCGTCCCTGGAATTTCAAGTCAAGCCTGGACGAAGTCGCGGGCATATCCCAATATTAAATAAATTGACTGGGCGTCAACAACGGTATAGTTTACCCTACTTATAGTATAATATTGAAAATTGTAAAACATGTCCACGTCCCCGTTGTAGAATGCGTACGGCGCGTCGTTCCCGCTGGGCGGGTGCCGGCTGTGGGCGACGAACGGGGGCAGCGGCACCGCCGTGTGCGGCAACGCGGCGGGCTGCGCGGCGCACGTGGCCTGCGACGCGTGCCGGCAGGAGCCCGCGTGCGGCTGGTGCGACGACGGCCGCGGCGGGGGGCAGGGCGCCTGCCTGCCGGGGGGCGCGCGCAGGCCCCACGACCCCCAGCTGTGTCAGCAGCACAGGTCAGTCCCCGCCGCCTAGGAGGTGCTATTTACTTTTTTCACATCCAACTAATGCGTCATTTCTATCTATCTATCTAGACAGTAGTCTTTCTAAACCGGCACTACTAAAAACTAGGAGGTGCCGAATTGGGATTGTTCAAAAAAATACCCTCTGATTTTATATTTTTGTTACGTAAAATAAGGTATTTTAAGATACTAATTTGAATATTTTTGTGTTTTAAGTGTTAGTTTTTTTGAAATTCGATATTGAAAAAAATTCTCCGATGACGTCATTAGGGACAAGTTTACATTAATTCCTTTGCCTACAAAATTAAACTAATAAAACCTGCTAATCATAGTAATCTGTGCTACTATTTAAATATCACTGTCATTACTCATTACATATCGTGATCATTTTAGTGTGAGCAGCTTAGCAATTTTGTCGCTATGTTTATTGGATCATATAAAAAAAAATGCAAATAAAATAAAGCATGCCGCAGTGTACTTGCCATTTTAACTACATTATTTTCAACTTGAAAACAACGGTTAAATAAATAAGGTAAACATAAGGTGCTATTGTAAAAAAAATGAGGTTATACTGATGCCGGTGCTGAGCCAAGCGCGGAACGAGAGTAAGGACTGGTGAGGGAGTCGTGAGTGAAGGGTGCCGCATTATTGGAAGTGCCGGATTAGTGAGACTACTGTAATATAATAAATCTGTAAATGGTTCAAGATTGTAGAATGCATTTAAAAATGTAAAAAAAATAGGGGTTTAATTCGGATAGGCACGTTCTGAAAATGCTGCTTTTAGAATTTACAATAGACGGGGAGACCTCTGTCTGTCTTGATTATATTTGCCTGTCTGTTAGGGCATCACGTGTAGTTTTCACTTAACAGATTTCAATCAAACCCGACACCTGGCTGGCTTATATACCCGGTCAGTGTATAGTAGTAGTGCATAGGATACTTTTTGTCCCGATAAATGATATCGATTTCTTGAAATAGACGGATTTGCAAGATAGATGGCGCTTTTGCTTCGCCCCTGGTGTTACAAAGGTCTATAAGCGTTGCTAACACAAATAAATGAATCTTAGTTAACACTTGTACTAACATTATCCGAGATGTAGCAGGGAATTAAACTGACTCTTTTAATGACCCCACTCAACAAGAACTTTTCTCTCTTATTTAAAAAATTACTATATGCCTCTAATACTATTTTTCGCCACCAGATGGCACTTCACGAGATGCCCCCTGTGCCAATGCAACGGACATTCGATCTGCGACGCCCAATCGAGGTGTATGCAGCCCTGCAACGGGAGGACCGTGGGGGACCACTGCGATATATGCGCCCCAGGACATTGGGGGAATCCCCTCAACGGGGGTGTGTGCCAACGTAAGTGTGAAAAGAATCCATAGATTTGCAGCCCTCCGGCAGGAGGGCCGCGGGAGCCCACTGCGATATATTTGCCCCCGGACATTGGGGGAATCCCCTCAGCAGGGGTGTGTGCCAACGTAAGTGTAAAAAGAATCGATAGATTTGCAGCCCTACGGCAGGAGGGCCGCAGGGGCCCACTGCGATATATTTGCCCCCGGACATTGGGGGAATCCCCTCAACAGAGGTGTGTGCCAACGTAAGTTCAAAAAGAAAAGAGAATTGCAGCCCTGCGGCGGGAGGACTGTGGGAGACCATTGCAGTACTAATCTGTATCTCGAATATTGGGGGAAAACCATAAACTTCATTGTCAGGATCTGATGAGTGGATTTCAGGGACATAGAGAGCAACCTTCGAATATTAGTATAAGCACGTACAACGTGTTTCATACATGTCTTTTTTCTAAAGCTATACAAGTATTTGCGTAACATACATTAAAAAAATTTAAATATTACAAATATTTAAACTAATTTCAAAAGTAACTAAAAGTGTAAAGTAAAAAAAAAATCCTATATTATACTTGTTGTCTTTTATTTTTGTGGTATATGGAACGCGACTTTATGCCTCATTCGCTCACACTTATATGCGTGTCCTTCTTCTTGTCTCAACTAGTTGTAAAAGTGTTTCACGCTATATAGAAATAAATCCGTATCAATTAATTACGGTGGTTTCATTAATATTTCAAGATGTAGTAGCAAAAATATTTATTTTTTGTTTTTAGTTACTTTTCAAGTCGGTTTTGATTTTTGTTAAAAATAATATCAATCCCGATTTACATTAGACAGACTATTGTTTACTCACTGAATATTCTATCTTTCCATTTCACTGTATTATGAGAGCTGCATACGACTTGTCACCGCAGCGGACAACACACTACTGGCCAGCGCAACGTGGCAGCGCACATGTCAATAGTTGCTCTATCTCGCTCGCACATCATCCGTCCCTCTCACACACTACTATATATTGTACTAGCTATACGACTTGTTAATATTTGTACTTAAGATTACCATATCCAAAATAAATTAGTTACCTTCAGTTCACATCAGCACTCGACAGTGGATACTACTCTTTCCCATCTGAAGTATCATTTAACTTCTACCTCTCGATGCTACAACTACTTTTTTTTTAAATAACCGATCGAAGTCTCGCGGAAAGTAAAATGAATGAATTATTTACTTTTGTGTAGCATGCGAATGCAACTCTCAGGCGGTTGCGTGCGCGCCGGATACGGGCCGGTGTTACTGCAGCACCAAGGGGCTGGCCGGTGACAGGTGCGACAAGTGCGACAACACCAACCACTATCATGCGGACGTCTTTAACAAGGGAGCTTGTTATTGTAAGTCTAATACTTATAGTGTTTCTATAGTAAATGTGGCATGCTGTTAAGTATGCGACCGGTCGAGATGGAAATTTTCTAGCGATGTAACTTTACATACCAGGTAGCCGAAATAGATATTTTTTTAGTACACAACAAAATGAGAGTAAAATTATAAATAAACTAGCTGACCCGGCAAACTTTGTACCGCCTCAGAATCAATTGCAGAATGTTTAAGTTTAGTAAAAAATGTGGTCAATACTTAACCGGAACGAACATCAAACGGTTGACATTCAAAACGACAGAAAACTTCACTTTTAAATTCAATTTGGTTTCTGAACGACTTTTAAATGTAATTTATTTCTAAACGACGGGACGAACATCAAATGTTTGACAGGTAGGAATATTTTCTAAGGGAAAGCGAAATTGTTGTTTTTACTATATTCCAAGTATTTTTTCATATTCACTCACCTTTAAACCTTCCCTGGACTTCCACAAATAATTGAAGACCAAAATTAGCCAAATCGGTCCAGCCGTTCTCGAGTTTTAGCGAGACTAACGAACAGCAATTGATTTTTATACATATAGACTAGCGGTCCCGGCAGACGTTGTTCTGCTTTGAAAAATAAAAAATCTTGAACCCGATTGCAGCGCCACCTACCGGGCCAATTATGACTCTAAACTTTTTTACATTTATTCTAGAATTTATTTGAATACACACGATATATTTAATTTTTCACGATTTTGAAATGCGACGTCACTAAATTTAGAACCCCCCTTAACGTGTGACGTAATTTATGAATGGCCCCTTTCCGCTCTTCTTGTCATCGAATCATTTCTCCCCAGACGACCTGGCGGTGGACTACCAGTTCACGTTCAACCTGTCCAAGAAGGAGGACAGGCACCTGTCCGCGATCAACTTCCGCAATACGCCGGTGAAGCCGGACGTGGACGCGGACTTCAGCATCACGTGCAGCGCGCACGCGCGGATGAACCTGACGGTGCGCACGCGCCTCGATCCCAACGAGCGGACGCTGTTCAGCGACGTCAATTGCACCAACTTCAGATATAAGTGAGTACAGCCTGGCCAAATAGAGTAGAAAATAATGAGGGCGCCACTTTCGCTTTGTCTAAACTCTATTAACTCCAAAATTATGTCACGAGTAATTTCGATACTTTCTAATAATTTTTGGTATAAGGTTAAACATCGTGCAAGTATCAAGTTGCTTTATTTATGACAAACGCATTTTGTTATCATAACCTATGATGTTTACTTTAATAATAATGACTATAAATTTTAACACCTTTTGACAATTATTGTTATTTTGGAATTATTTTTTTTTCTTTCTTTTGTAGACACAGGAACGGAGGATATACAAAATGATAGGTTTTTTCGTATTAATTCATATAATTCTATTTTTTCACAATAATCGTTACACTGTAACAAAGATGAAGTAGCATAAAGTTAGTAAAGTGACATTTTATCTGTCACTGTTCATGTGACGTTTACGTATGTAGAATATTGTTGTCGTCGATGGCAACTATCTACAAAGCCAAAGGTGTTAGAGCCAGAACTGAAATAGACGTTGTGTCTGAATACTTTCTTTCTTTAATGTCTATATTTAGACAAGGGTGCATGTGCATGCATTGTCTTAATTTAATTGTTTTATGAATAATATATAACTGAAAGAGACATAATAAATTGTATATTAAATATTTGTTGTAATTCTAACAGCATCATAATTAATAATATATATATAACCTTACCATCATTTACAAATTTGCTCAGAAAACAGTCCACAAATAACTATGTCTGATTAACAGAATATAATCATACTAATACATTTATTATAATAACTTATGTATTATTGTATATATATATGACTATGTATATATGTATGTATTTGTATATTTATTTCATAAATTAGTTTGAGTACTTATGTATCTATTACCTTTTTCCTGCACCACCTATATCGCCTGGAAGAGATCGCTTTGAGCGACAAGGCCGCCTATTGTATTGCCTAAAAAATATTGTAAATATGGTTTGTTTTTGTAATTGTATATTTTGCTGTGCAACAAAGTGTTATCTCTGTCTCTCTCAAAAAAAAAATATAATCATTATATGTAATCATAAGGACTACAAACGGCTTGTAACCAAAAGTACAAAAAAAATTGTATGCCTGTCAAGGCGAAACATTAACTTGACACTTAGCATAACATCTGCAAAAGTGTCCATCTTTCAAACAAATAAATTACTTTGACTTTGTCGAAATGCAGCTCCGAATTATACATACATACATATTATCACGCCTGTTTCATATGGGGGTACACAGAGACTATAGATCTCCACTTGCGACGATCCTGACAAACAACTTTCGCTTCATCTACTTTCATTAACCTCTTCATACATGCACGTTTATTTGATATGCTTTTTATCTAACCTCGTTGTAACACTTCTGTTATTTGATCATGGTGTACGTCGTGGTCTACCGGTACCCACTCTACCATTCACAATACTTGTTTTGTGATTCTGTTTTCATCCATCCTCTACATGCCCAAACCACCTTAACATTCCTTTTTCAACTCTTGTTATTACATCTTCTTTCAATCCACAACACTCCCTTATTACACTATTCCGTATCATATCATTCATGCTTACCTCACATATACTTCTCAAAGCTCTCATTTCAACTGCATTTATTCTGCTTTCATGCTTCTTCTGCCACACCCAACTTTCACTGCCGTACATTAGTGTTGAATTCGTCCGAATTATACTCGGGCCTCTAACACTTGACCGCTTGTCCTGTATGGTTCAGGTTCGCAAAGTCCGAGCACGCGTTCGGCATCGAGGACAACGTCACTCTGACCACGTTCTTCGTGTACGTGTACGACTTCAGGCCGCCGCTGTGGATCCAGATATCGTTCTCGCAGTACCCGAAGTTGAACCTCCAGCAGTTCTTCATCACGTTCTCGTCGTGTTTTCTGCTCCTTCTGCTAGTCGCCGCGGCGTTGTGGAAGATTAAACAGGTTTGTTGGGGTTTTTTTTTGTTATGATGAACCCGCGATTTCGTCGACGTGGAGACCATAATTTTAAAATTAACTTAAGTCAGTTCTCATAACATCTCCCATCTGACAGTGAAAGTCCCGTCAAAATCGGTCCAGCCGTTCCAGACAAGCAAAAAATTTCGGATTCTCCTGGTCCGAATTGCCCCCCCCCCCCCCCAGTTTTTTCTCATTTTTATTTTGACATGACAAACAGATACTTAAATTTTATTTATCTGTGCAGATAGGTTCGCGTTTGACCACGATCATGTCTAATATTAGACGATGATGGGAAATTTAAACTATTAACGAAAACCTTCAAAATGTGCCGCAGGACGTCAAAAAACCTTATTCCTTTTGTTTGAATTTCATACAAATTCATGGAGCCATAAAGCTTATAAATTGGGAATTCAATAGAATGATGGGCCTGTTGCTAGGGGGGCTTGTCTAATTTACGAATGGATAGGATCGGTCAGTCGAGGAAGGAGTCAATGGTGTTCTGACTGCGGACGAAGCGTTACCTACTGCACTTTCGGAGCGAGTATCTTATAACGACGATTTTCTGCTCTACGATTTGAACTTATTGTGTTCAGTTGTACTTGTAAGAACTGTGAATTACGTGTGTGTACTTCTAATGAACTTTTTGATAATTTCAACGGCATTTTTGAATCCACATCCCACAAATTCGTAACAATACTTAGCGTAACGATATGTCATTCCCATACATTTTCTATTCTATTCGTTTAGCGCTAATGCCACTTGTTTACAGAGTCTGTAAATCTTTATGTAAAACCGTAAGAGAAAATACTAATGTTTTTGTATTTATATCAAGAAAGTAAAATTATAGGCGTATTTTAACATTATAGCTTTTTTTTCAGAAATATGATATGTACAGAAGACGGCAGCGGCTGTTTGTTGAGATGGAACAAATGGCATCGCGGCCCTTCAGCCAAGTTTGTGTAGAATTAGAGAAAGGAGGTGGGGGTAAGTTTAATTTTATTATTAATTATTTATTACCCGTGGTTGATATAATTATCATATTACTCATCGAATAATATCATTGGAAAATAGTATTTCTGGTGCTGATAGCTGTCTGTCCTTTTAATGCGAAGGAAAACCCCCGATTTCATTTTTTTTTTGTTAAGGTACAGTCGCGGTATGGAAAGGTTCGTCGCCTTAAATTCGACTTTTGCTTGCACGAGTACAAGAAACAGTACTGCCAACATTTTAATAAATGCTACGTTTATAAAAAATAGAAATGTTAAGAAAGAAAATTGCAATGTTGACATTGACAGGCACTGAGACTAACAATAAGAAACAACGAAGATATAGTCACTACGCTTAAAACCAATAAATATTAAACAATCTTCTTAGACAAGATGAAAATGAAACAACTTTGATCTTAGTAATTTCTAACTTTATTGTCAAACAGTTAAACATAATTTTCTGTGACTTATTTTGAAGAGGTAACATGTGCTCACGGAACGTTAAACGAATCAATTTGAAAACTGGCGATCCTTTTCATACCACGACTGTACATAGCTTTATCGTGAAGTGAATTCTGTCAATGTATATTTTCAAAATGTATTATTCGAGCGAGAAAGCTGTCTCTATTATGGCCATACACCATGTTGTCTATCATCCAATCGGCATGACGCTGCAAACTTGATCCAATCTGCAGTTTGTTCATATACACCACACACGATCAATTCAAACTGTCCAATCGGCAGTTGAAGCTATGGCGTCATCAGTGACGAACGACGATGTTTAAGCCGTCTTGGGCATCTTACTACGATCGCCACGGCCATACACGGTCCAATCAGCGTGATCAAGCCAAAAGAATCGAACTTCGATTGCTCTGTCAAGTATAACTGTAATGTCAATCCACGCCCACTTGTTAATACTTACTTACACATTTACTTAAAGTGAAGGTTTAAGTACTGTGGTGCTTTGGTGGTGGTTAAACCCTGTTGTATGCTGGTGAAGCACCACTAGGTGAGAGCCCACGGCGTCGAGCTAGGCTCGACCGCTTGGAAGGGGAGTACAAAATAATACGATGATGTGTTATAATACCTCTATGTAACTACTGCTTAATTAATTTAACATTAAACTTAAGACTACATATACAGAAATCTTAACTGCTACGTGTAAATATGTAAAACCTAAACACATTCGTAGATGCATCTCCGAAGGTTTTCTGTATTGACAGTATTTGGCACGTATATGGACTACTCAGTTATAACCTTGCTAATTATTTAGCAATAAATTATTCCATGTACGTCACGTAAAACTTAAAGTGGGTCCTGGCCTCCGAAACGAGAACATGTAATATTTCCCTGTCCTGCGCAGTTTCTTGCCAATTATCGGCTCAAAGCTTAAACAGGTCAGCCTCCACTCTGTCTTTGAATCGATATTTGGGACGGCCGACCGGACGCCGACCTACCGGCCGTCCCAAATATGCTTTCCTCACGCTGCGATCCTCTCCCATCCGTTCTACGTGACCGAGCTATTGGAGGCGGTGATCTTTTATTTCTCCTATTATGTTGGGCTCGATCACAAGATTGGCAATTTTGAGGTTGTTTCGGACTTTTCGGAACTGTTGCGGCCAATACGGAATCGGCCACTTGTTCTACTTGATTAAATCGGCAGCGTCATGCCGATTGGCGAAAAACAGTCGTGGTAGCGTAATGGCTAGCGCACGAGTCTCATCAAACTCAAAGGACGCGGGTTCGATCTTGGCCGGAACTCATGCACCACTTAGTCAGTTTTTTGATCTAATGTGCATATTGTTACAATTACCACGTTCTAACAACGGTGAAGGAAAACATCCTTATGCAACCTGCACATCGAGATAACCGATGTGTCAAACTTGCCAAGCCGCCTTGGACAAGCGTAGCGGGTATACTGTCCGTTCTCCTTATAATGGGAGGCCCGAGCCCAGCAGTGGGACATTTATGGGCTGATATTGTTGTATGTCTCTAGAGACCACGGGCCATAAGAATGGCCCGGACTTTTGGCGGGCTTGCGTGGGGCCATGTGAAGGCCAACATTTAGAAGCCCCTTAACAAATATAATAAAAAAGTGGCGTGACTCTGAACGGCGATTATCCTTGTCTACACCATATAGTAATGCACCCAAGGACAAGCCCCGGCCAGTGTAGGACTATTGTCGGAAATGAGAACAAAAAGTACCTGGCTATTGGGGTGAATTGATAGTGGTACTAGTTAGGAGTCTGAGAATATGGCTGATATTATTATTATGCCGATTGGACGATAGCCGGCATGGTGTATGGCCACGGTAGTGCAGCTCTCGCTTGGCTCAGCGTTGACGGTCGGCGGGTGGTGGTGGTTGACAGGGGGCGGGGTGCCGGCGCCGGTGGCGCTGGAGCCGTGCCGCGGGGGCCGCGCGGCGGTGCTCTCGCTGCTGGTGCGGCTGCCGACGGGGGGCACGGGCCGCGCGCCCCCGCTCGGGGGGCTCGCGGTCGCCTCCGCGCTCGTCACGCTCGGCCACCACAACGCCCACCCGGCCCCCGCGAAGAGGCCCCGCCATCACTGACTGCGCAGGTAATCTTTCTTTCCATTTCTCTTATTCAGATAGCATGCATCCCGTGCATTTGCCGATAGCCTCATGATGTCACGCGTCGATGGTCAGTAGGGTTGACAAAAAAAGGTTACATAAATAGTTGTTGCAACCAAATTATTATTTTAATAGTAATAGTATATAATAATAGTAAGTAGTCATCGGCAAACCTTCTGCGCGCGGCTTATACGCTTGGAGTTGCCTGATCACAGGGATGAAGACAGTACTTTTCTCGTCCGTTGGAAACGATTGCCCCTGCTGTCAAAAAAAATTAGAGAACTATAGAAACCATAGATAGTACATGCGTCTCGTGTCACAGCTTTTTTTACGGCCACTGTTAAATCGCGGTATAAATTGTAACAAAAAAATATTAACAATTTTTGACATCATTTTATACTTATAAAATTATGTAATTTACATAAAGAGCTACTAAACGTTTACCAGTGTCAAAAAAATACTGGCTGGTAGAACGCCACAGAAAAAGAAATTTTCTTGAGGCTTCATATGTGTATTATAAGTATTATCTGTGGACGGTGAGACGCCAAAGCGGACCCCAGACGTTTCGGTATCGAGCGTCATTTTAAGTTTCAATAAAATAGTAAAATTTATTAGACACGACGCGCGATTGGCATCGTAGCTGGCGGCCGAATGAGATAGCAGTAAATTTATACATATGTATTTTCTTGGAAGCGCCGCCGCCAAAACAAGCGAAGCGGGCCTCCCCGGCTGGCGGCGACGCCAAACTGGCATCGACGCCAACCCGTCGCCAAGTGAGGTAGGGCTAGGTACGTTGTAACACAATTTGACACGCTTTGATTGGCGTCGCTGCCATAGCATCCTAATGAGATATAGCCTTAATGAACAGCGGTTACCGTCGCCTATAGACGTTTGCAACATCAGGGACAGAGCTAATGCGTTGCCAACCGTTCCGGAAACCGGAATTCTCACTCCTCATACGAAACAAGGTTAGCTCAAGGCTTACAAATAATATATCTGCTCTTGACATGATCAAACCATAAACAATGATCACAAATCTCTTTTTGTTCCAGAACAACAACACAATTGTATATAGTCGTGTGTTTATATAAATTAAGTTATAGTAATGTATATAGGACGTTATTTAGTGCATTGCTCAAGTGTACTGATTCATAAATACTCATGTGTTGCTGAGCGACTGTTTTTTTTAAATTAAATAAATGTGGGGGGGGGGAACTATACCATTCTTGGCATCGTCTCCAGAGATTGGCACTCCGTCGATTTAATCAAGATATTACGAAATCTTAAGATTTTTTATTTGTATACAATTATATAGCTATTATTATTGTTTGACTATAATATAAAAAAATATATTACGATTTATATAAATCAATAGAGTGCCAACAATGGCACAATGGCACACGAGTGGTTACAAATGACCTATTTGTGATTTAATTAGGGTAAAACATGTGGTGTCATTGTTGGCACTCCCTCAATAATTTGCACTATTAATTGATTCAAAACGTTAAAAGTCATGGATTAACAAATCCCTAACTTTTAGGTGACGTGCTGAAACAATCTTCCACTGTATTTGAATTTTCCTAAGATAATATTATACGTGCAGATTTTTGAATATAAATTGTAAAAAAAATATTGTTTATATTTTACTAAAATTGCAAATGTTAATCCAATATTGTGAAAAATGAATTGTAGGTTTTACTGTATTTGAAAGTATTTATTTTATTACATGTTTGTTCGGACACGATTTCAAACGGTGAGAAAAGTCACGACACACATGCGCAGTGCAGTTTTTAAAGCGGAAAAATTATACTGCGCACACCTCTAATTTGGAGTCGTGTTGGAAAATAATATATATCAATCATAGTTTGAACTTCCTTTTGGAATAATGTTGCCAAATAGTTTTTTGAAATTAATTTATTGCATTATGAAGTTAATAAAATATTTTTCAAATATAGATCGCGCTGTGATCCCTGTTAATTAGCGGCAAATGGTTGTGTAATATACAAAAAGTCATATACTGCCCAGTTGCAATATTTTTTATTCTCTATCTTTTCGTTTTATTTCGAAAAGTGAATATTTCTTTTGATTGATTACACCGGCACACAAAAATAAAAAAGTGAGCTGTACATTTGACCAAACCCACCTACATACAACTACATGTATTTCGACGCGCTGAATCCCATGCTGAGGTCCGTTTGGCTCTTATACCTTCAAGTAATATACTTTATATACTATATCTATCCCAATACATATTATAAAGAGGTAAAATGTGTAAGTTTGTTTGTTTGTAGTGAGTAATATCTTGAACTTCTGAACCGATTTTGAAAACTCTTTCACTAGTAGAAAACTACTTTATTCCCGAGTGGCATAGGCTATATTTGAATATGATTAATATTTTTTAATGTGAAACATTAATTCCGAGAAAAACGGGCTGATGCGTTGATTTATCACGTTCGCTGACTAAACAATAAATAAGTCCCAGGGTCAAACATTATCTCTGATGTTGACTTGAGAAATTTTTCCCATGGGCAGTTATATGTTGGCTTGGGCAGTTACTTGTTGGTTTGGTGCCCAGCGAAGTGGGCACGGGAAGGAGTGTTTTTCCCATGGGCAATTATACGTTGGCTTATTTCGAGTAATGCGCAAAGAAGTGGGCACGGTTCAGTTGGTAATAAATAAATACATACATTAGTAAAATACAAAAATTATACTAAAAAGATATATGTAAAAGTTATACAAAACTCTTATACATCGTTCTTCTGCAGAAAATCATTTTCGTACATTACAAACAGAATTTTTGCTTTGAATTACACAATTTAAATAACATATAATCCAAAAGTGTAAATATGAAATGAAATGAAATTAATAACTTTATTGCACATACATTAAAGTACAATGGGCGGTCTTGTCGGCAAAGGCGACTCCTCCAGACTACCCTATACAATTATTATAGACACCGACTACATTATTTACTGACTTGATAATTATTAAATAGAAAATTACAGTGCTACATATATACATATTTTAATATATATAAATTACGTGTCACGTTGTTTGTCCGCGATGGACTCCTAAACTACTTGACCGATTTTAATCAAATTTGCACATTGTGTGCTGTTTGATCAGACTTGCAAGATAGGATAGCTTACATTTGGACCCGGTAGGTGGCGCTGCAATCGGGTTCTAAATTTTATTTCTTCAGGGCAGAACAATGTCTGCCGGGACAGCTAGTATAATTGTAAAACGAGAAATAAAAGCTAACAAAAAGAATAGGTGCTGGTGCATCCCTAAATTGCGCTATTTAATGATAGCTAATACTCCTTGACAAGTCCATGAAAAATAGACAATGACTTGGCTAGCTTGATATTAACAAGCAGATTGTAATGATTCATTTTATTAGCAAGATCAATCCCTATTGTCTGTGATTAAGATGACCCGCGGACATCACTAATCGTGAACTCCTGTCACTAAAGTACGAGATTGTCCTGCGTACATTTTTCCCGTTTCATAATAAGGAAATTGATGGGCGCGATAACAATGACAAATTCAAATTCATTTATTCGCAGGAAACTTAGACTGAGATGCAAGATTTAAAAAATTATTCATTTTCTGCTTGGTGAAGGCATACAATTTTTTTTAAATTATAAATTAAAATTACTACTTTACACACATATAACAGGTACTTAAGTTACTGACCATAATTCATAAAATACATTTACCAATAATGTTTTTTGACAGCTGTCATTCTAATCAAGCTAAGTTTTATATTTAGCTTGATTAGAATAACTTTTTTAGTTTTTTTTTATTTAGTATAACTTTATACTTGATCTTAGCTAAAGTTTAGCTGCACGATAAACGCTTTTTTATATAAAATCGAATATTATACAGCTATCTGCAGCTAATGTGTAGAGGTCATATGCAAACTATCCTCAAACGCTGTTGTCAAGAGATACGCGCAGTACAGTTTTTTGAACGGGAAAAACTGTAGTGGGTTATCGTCTGTTTTCAAATGATCTTGGAAAATAGTACATTATGGTACTAGTGTGTAACATTGGTGATTACCGCCGAGGCGCCATTGAGACTCGAGCCGTAGGCGAGGGTCTTAAGAGAGCCGAGGACGGTAGTCATCAATACACACGTGTATCATACGACGTTTTTCAACACACTTGTGAATAAAATAACAACAAAAACTCATTTTATTTAGTATATAAAAAAAAGTTATATATGAGTGAAAGTTTTATTTATTAAACACGTACGAGTTAAAATTATCTATTTAAATAAGAAGTTGCATGAAATAAGCAAGCAATAGGAACATTAATTTATTTGTTCTATAGAACACAATCTTTTTTTTTTAATAAAAACTTTTTTAAGAACAAAGCAACTCAACTAATAAAATTTAAAAAAATATCTATAACTCACTAGTGAGTTATAATGTTTTTTACTCACAGTTTGATAATGGGTGTCATTCTGTGCCTAATTGCGGTGACCATAGAGCCACTTTATGAGCAAGTGTGTTGAAAAAGCCTTTATCAAATAACCAATGTAATTAAATTTCTAAGATTGTCTTACGTAAAACAACCGTACAGTATGTTATTGCAATTAATAAGACGTATTGAATACATTACACTGATAAAAGAAATATTTTTTAAAGGATTAATGTAAGATATTTTCTATAATTGATAAGACATGCGTAATATGTAATTGTCGAATGTTTTAAAGGTATTTTAGTGAATGGTTTACGTTCTTATATACCAGGGCGAACGAGCCCTAGACTATCCCATTATCTATGCATTTTTGTGGTACACGTTGCTAAGAAACTATTACACTTTCAGATTTTGGCTTGACATAGTAATTTCAATTTATTTCTAGATGTCTTATCTATCACAATCGTAAAAATATTACTTTATACACATAACAAAGTAAAAGAAATATTTTTTTATTAATTCGTATTTTATAAAACCAATAAGACATGCGTGATATCAAATGGACTGGTACTACTAACGCCATCTGTTCGAAAACTAAGGAACTAATATCGATGTAAACATTGTTATGTGCAGGATAGATGGGCTGGACGTTACTTTTATATTTGACAATGAAATAAAGAAATACAACGTGCAACGCGTTTAATGGCTGGAGAGACAGAGGGTTAAGTGTTGCCAATAATACAATATTAAAACTACCTAACATGTAATGAGACCTTAAAATGGTCTGATTAACTTTACGAGGGTCTAAGTATAACATTAATTACCCATCTTTTTTGGTAGTTAAGACTAAAGAACTTACCCATTCAGTCGGTTCTTCTACATGACAAATTACACCATCCTTTTTACAAGCTTTTATTTACCTTGCAATGGATGTATGTATGTAAGTAAATTCGGGTGGAATCTTGCATGTTAAATTTGACCAACTTCCCGTTTTCGTATATCGCGTGACAATGCAATGGTACCATGAAGCTGATCTGATGATGGAGTCGGAAGGTGGCCATAGGAACTCCTGTACTATACATGATAGACCCGTCGTGTTTGGGCTCGTTTTACTTGTCTTGGCTAGCACTCTGCTGCTACATGTTATCCAGGATCTCAAAAGCTTGTATTTAAAAACCTTTTTAAAAAAAGCTTATCTAAGTAATCAAGTTCATATTTTCAGTCTATTTTTTAATTGAATTGGAATTCGTCTGCACGCATCCATATACGGTTTAAAAGCTGGCTTTAATTTTAATTCACATCTGAAATCTTTAAGACAAACTAATCCTATAATTTTTTTTACATGTATGGCTCGGAACAAAATTAACTTTATATAGCCTCTTTGCAACTGTCTCTGCCTAAGACAGTTGGAGTGTTAAGATCCACAATATGAAAATCAATGTTCTAATTTCTTGTGTCATTATTTACTTGTTAAGTACATTGATCTACAGTTGATATAATTTCACCACTATATGACGATAATTTATGTATACTCTTTGTTATAGTATCTAAGGGAAAATTACTATCGGCTCCTGTGTCTTTTTTTTATTTATTTTTATTGCATGAGTTCAGCAGACAGGCAGACGGCCCACTTGATGGAAAGCAGTTACCATCGACTATGTACATTTGCTACAAATGCGCTGCTGCTCTCTTAAGGGAGACTGAACAGTCATAATGTTACTTTTCTTTTAGACACAGTGTCTAAAAGAAAAGTAACATTATGACTATTAATTAATAAATTCACCTGCCATGACTTTTTGTTTACATTAACAACATGAATTGTGCCCAACATATACAACTGATTATTTGAATTAGCGTTGAAAGTATGACATTCATACATACATACATACATAACTTCACGCCAGTTCCCTCGCGGGGTAGGCACGAACAACAGAGTGCCATTTAGGCTTATTCTTACACACCTCACTTGCCTCTTTGACATTCATAACTCTTGTCATGCACGCTCGTCTGTTCTTAAGGCTCCTGACATCACCTTCTGCTAGTACACGATCAATTTGATCATGGAAGGTGTGTCGTGGCCTTCCACGACTTCTGCATCCATCCACTTTTGCATTGTATATCTGTTTAGTCATTCTTTCATCATGCATTCTTTCCACATGCCCGAACCACCGGAGCATTCCTTTCCTTACCTTCACCCCGACACTCTCTTTCAGACCAACTCTCTTTCTTACTTCGGTATTACGAACGCGGTCCGCGAGCGTCACTCCGCAGATTTTGCGCAGTGCTCGCATCTCGACCGCGTTTACTCTACTTTCATGCTCTTTCTTCCATACCCAACTCTCGCTTCCATACGTGAGCGTAGGTACTAGCATCGCGTTGTGTACGGCGAACTGGGCCTTCTGGCTGAGGTTCTTAGCGCCTAGAAGTTTACCTAACGCTCCATTTAAACTATTCCCCAAATTCACTCTTCTTTCTATATCAGCGGTGTACCTTCCATCCCTGCTAAAAGCACATCCAAGATATACAAACTCATTCACTTGCTCCAGCATAACATCATCGACCATTATCCTTGCATTCGTTCTGGTTTCTTCTCTTTCAAACACCATAACCTTTGTTTTCTTCGCATTCAAATGTAAGCCTCTCGCCTGACAGTCATCTTTCATCATTGTGACTAGTGTTTGCAGTTCTGATGGCGATTCGGCTAAAAGCACGGCATCATCCGCATAAAGCAAGGTGCTTACAACTAGATCACTCATCCGCACCCCAACATCCATCAATCTTATTCTCTGGAGACAATCGTCCAGATATAGGATGAACAGCAAAGCCGACAGCACGCAGCCCTGGCGGACGCCAATATTGACGTCAAACCAGGGCGACAGGCTGCCTTCCACTCGCACGCATGCCATACAGCCCTCGTAAGTGGACTGCACAGCACGCATCAATTGGCCATTAATCCCATATCCAGGCAATATCTCCCAGAGGTCCTTCCGCACAACCCTGTCAAATGCTTTCTCTAGATCCACAAAACCGCAGAAAACCTTCCGGCCCATAGCCAGCTGCTTCTCTACGATATTGCGGAGAGAGAAAACTTGATCCATACATCCCCTTCCATTTCTGAAACCACCTTGTGCATCCCACAGTAATCCATCGGATACATTCAGTTTTGACAAAATTGTCATTTTTATTTTTACAAGCTATAGCTATATATAAATGATTGTATTTACCATAATTTTTACATTAGACACCTATGGCTGGACATTTATATCTGTATACTTGCATACACCTACCACATTTTTTACCTACTTGGTGACTTGTCTGTTGTCTGGAACTAGATGATTGTCTGGTCCGGCTTGACTGATGGTCTATTATGACTGGAACTGGACCGAACTTGCCCTATGAATGAAGATTCTTCTAATGTTTTTGCTTGTTGCCTTGTGATTTCCATTTGCTTTGCTAATTGGACTGCTTGGTCAAGTGTCTCTGGCTTCTGTATAAGGATTTTTTCTTTGGTGTACTGGGTTTTGCAGGTGCAGATTCCAACTAAATATGTCTCTAATGAGCTCATCTTCAAGTGTCTTGAAATTACATTGCCTGCCGATATTTTTTAAATGCGTTGCATATTCGTCAATTGTTTCTTCTAAAATTTGTCTTCTGTTAAATGATTTGTGCCATTCCATCGTTACATTTATTTGTGGTATGAAGTGATTACTGTGAATTTAGTAGCCAACTCTTCAAATGATACTTTTTCTATATCAATATTAAAAGAGTAGAAAATCACTAACGCGTCTGGGCCAATGTAGTGTAACAAGATGGCGACTTTTCGTTGCTCACTTTCCTCTTCCAGATTATTTGGTCGTAATTATATTTTAAGCTGTGTATACCAGTTCTTCCAAAGCCCAAACATAGTTGAAGATGTAGACTTACTATTTGTGCGTCCGACAGGTTGCACTTCATCCTTGTCCCATATTGTTTCTTTTTTATTTCTATATATTTTATGTTTTATTATAACTTTTTGACTTATTTTTTACATGACATCATGTTATGTGCAGGATGGTTGGGCTGGACGTTACTCTTATATTTTACAATGAAATAAAAGGATACAAAGTGCGACTCGTTTAATGGCTTAAGTGACAGAGAGTTAAGTGTTGCCAATAATACAATATTAAAACTACCTAACAAACATGGAAACAGAATGTTGTTTAGTTAAAAAAAGACAGTTTTTTTGGTTAAACACAAATAAATAATCAGTAATTAATTTATTATTACTAGGTACAAAACTCCTCGAACCCCTCCTTAAAGCACCGCTTGTACTTGTAATATTTATAAGAGGATTGTAGGCTCGTTATAAAAATATTATCGTATTATGAAGGCTTCTGTGGTTGATTAGGCTAAGACTTTGCCGACCTACTTGACTGGAATGCAGAGTTCGATTTCAGGCATGGTAAATTGCATAAACGAATTTTCCATTATTTATTATGGTCTGGAATCAGTCTATGACTGGTCCGTTGTATATTACTTATAGCACAAGAGTGACTTACTTAACTTGGGTATATACAATTCGTGTGTTTGTCTGCCGATTATTATTATCGTTATAATAAGATTATGAATAACACTTTTTTATAACGTACCTATAAACCTCGTGTAACTATTATAAATAAGGTTATCGTTTACTGAAGTCAATATAAAATAATAGAAAAATAAATGTGTTAATCGAAAAAGTGTTGTTCACTTTGGGGTAGGTATATGTATATATCTCTTTTTTTGTTGTGAAGCTGGCAAACAGGTAGACGCCCCAGCTCATGGAAAGTGGTTACGGTCGCTTATAGACATTTGCAAAATCAGGGGCAAAACCCACGCGTTGCCAGCCCATGGAAAGAAGGATAACACAGAAGGAATTGGATACACGGGAAGGTATTGGGAAACGGAATAGGTGGATGGGACATAGAGGGGAATATAGGGATGTATGGGATTTCCAAAAAAATATATAGTGCTACGACCTGAATGCCGACAAAAGACAAATTCACACCTGCGTCTGTAGAAACACATTTTATTACCTTATTGTCATTTGGACTTGTTTTGTTTACTTTGTGTTTAAAATTTGTAATTAGAAAAACAGCCCTTTGTGTATTGTAATCTTTTATGGTAGTCATTAGCCAGGTGTGATTCTAAGAAATTCGGTCCACGCGGGCGAAAGACATATTGTATCGGTGCAGTATAAAGCAATGGCCCAATGGAGAGATCGGGAGTCGAGCGATAAGCACAAGCAAAGCAAGACGTGTGTACTAAATTCAGTAATCTATTTAGTGACGGACTTTGCGCGTGTTATTATATTTGTACCTGTGTTATACGTGTCTGTATAGTTCTAATAAATTCTATAGTAATTTTAACATGCATTTTAATTCGAGTCCTGCAAATATATATACGTTGTGTTTGCACAATATGGCAACAGGACACTAATATATTGCGTCAATAAATGCTGTAGTATGCAATACATTTTAATATTGTTAAAGTTCCTCCATTTTGAAACCTTGTAAAACATTCGAAGGTAACATCTACGAGTTTTTTAGGATATATAAATATTTGTATTATAGTCGTAGCCAATAAACGGAATGTATTCAAGTTTTTTTTTTTATATATATAGACATTATAATAAATACTTGCATTAAGAGAATATTATTAGCTTGGTGCGTGTTTATGTTACTGCCATTTTTAACATGACAGAGTAATGTAAAGTTGCGCACGAGCAGATAATTGTAATGAATATTTCGGATCGTTTATCGAAACATGCATGGAATGCCGTATATGCGAAATACTACATGGCTTCCTTAGCCTAAACATTAGTTCTCCGTATTTGATATTTAAAAATACATAAAATTAAATGATACTTAGCCACCACCTACACAGTATCAGGGCATTTTAAATAAATGTCGAACAGTTAAATATTATTTTAGAAAAAAAATTGTTATAATGGTTACGCATATTTAAGGTAGGTCCAGACTTGTAACATTTCATCAAACAATACTGTATAATATATCCACTTGTTACGCTAAATGTGGACGTATAACACGGCATCGAACGATTTGATGGAGAAACAAAAAAAGGACCCCGTAGTTGGGTTAAAAAACAAAAGAACCCCCACCTCCACAAGGCCAATGAGCGAATAAGGATGCGAGAGAGGGATGACAAGGGGATGGGTAGCTGGCGAGTACACGTCGCGACACGATCCCGTGGCTTTAGTATCAGCGTAATTGAACGCGTGGCATAAATACAAGTGTGGACGTATCTTAGACATGTTGAGAGTAACGAAAATCCTTTGAAAAGACTTTGATTTTATCGGCCCGTGACACGTGATTTTAAGGCGTATCAGTACAGAAATCAGCGTCCACACTTGTAGCTTGTTACCCCGTACATATTTCGCCCGTTGAACCGTTTATTCGGAAGTTAGAATTGGGTCGTACTGTAACATTATATCGTGACAGTTGTTCGCGTGACAAACAACACTCACATTACCAGTACTGATACAGTCATGGAGTCTTGTTCGATGAAATGTTACAAGTCTGGACACACCTTTATTTTTATTTTTTTACATTTTACGTTGTAAAAGAATAATGGAAATAACAATTTTAATAACCTAAATTAATGTGTTGGCTTGGTTAGTTCCACTTTGAATGAATGTATGGAGCTTTATGTTCACAATATTCAGCCATGGTTTGCACGTTGAGGGTCGTACCAATTTAAATTCGTAATATTAAAGCTTGACTCTCAAGCGATTGTTTTCTTCGAACTAGAAGTTTTGTGAATAAAAAACAGCATCGAAACTAATTCACTTTTATGTTTATAGTACACTTAGATACATGTATATTGGTGACATTATTTTTTTTTTGCGATAAATAGCTAACTAAATGAAATATTTTTTTGGTTAATCTAATAATATAGAGACATTTGTCTCTTTAACATCATATTTTCTCTGTTCATGTTTTAATCTATATTTCTGTTTTGTATATCCATTCAGGCTAGTTTTTGTCGTATCAGTCAGAGATGTTAATCAATTTATTCGATATTTATTGAATCATTTATTATCTTTATATAAGTGCTATGATTTTTTAAAAGAATAACTGAAATTTCAAAATTAATGTATTGTTACATACCGATAACGAAATACGCACACCTGGCTGTCGTAAAACGCAGTTTATTGCCTTCCCGGATTTAGGAATTCTTTTGTTTACTTTGTGTTTAGAATTTGTAATTAAGAAAAACATCCTATTGTTATTGTACTTGTCTTATGGCCGTCATTAGTGTCGAACTAATCCTTGTTGTTATTGCATTGCGTCGAACCTTGCCAGATGTGCGGATTAACTCAGTGAACGCGGCCCTTTGTCGGTATTATACAGTTTAGTATAAAACAATGCCCGAACGGAGGGGTGGGGCAGTCGATCGAGGATTACGATACGAGTAAGACGTACATTCGACAAGCGATATAGTGACGGACTTTGCGCGTGTTATTGAATCGTGCAGTTTTGTACTGGCTGTGTCCAGTTATATTTGTACCTGTTTTATACGTGTTTCTACAGTACTAATAAATTCTATAGTAGTTCCAACGGCTTATTTTAATTCGAGTCCTGTAGCTCGTAACAGTATAATAGATTATACGTATTGTAATTATAGAGCGTTGTAGATATTTTTTTATCAAGCGCTTCCTAATATAATTATTTGAATATTTTTGTGAAAAATTAAATACATTTGTATGCTAGAAACTGTATAATAAGATGCAAATAATACACGACAGTGTACTGGATCTAGGCCGTTGTGTAAATTTTTATTCTGTGGATAAACTATTCCATTGTAGAAAAAATATGAATAAAAACATTGGCATTACTTAATATAAATCTGCAAGTTTTATCTATTGTTTTTTTTTTAAAGAAGAATACTGGAAATGGTATAATATAGGAAAGAACCCCAAATACTAGTTTTAAACTAGTTTTAGTATTTGGGGTTTTCTTAAAGAGGGCGCCACAAAATTCTCTCAACTTTTGATGTAGAAAAAACATCAGCAAATGTTTTATTATTTAAAATATATTTCTTAGAACAAATAAATTTAAAAAAATGAGTCTTAATTAATTTTTATTTTTCAATTTCGCATTTAAACAGAATAATAGATCTAAATAAATAAGATTCTGTGTTACGTTATTATCCAATATTTGTGACATCTGGTGGCCATTGTGGGACAAATCATCAAGGCAATACGTTAACATACTGAAATTGTCATTACTAGATTTTTTCCATAATTCTTTATTATTTATTTCGAGGCGGCCAATATCCTTGATGCCTACTGTATTAAAGCATGTTAAAATTATTGAAAGCTAATTAAGCCTCAAAAATATATCACAGTCAATCGTCATATGTAATTATAATATGCGAAAGTTATTTTTTTAAGGGCGGTATATTTTAAATAATAAATTAAAATTTAATCCCTTATTCATAATATTTATATGATATTTACAGGATCGTTAAAAATCTTTTATCAATAATCGCATTGTTAATGCATAAAGTTTAAAAGATGTGGTATTCATAATTGTATTATGAAACACTTAACCTTTTTTAAGGAGTCTATCAACCTTGTAGAACTAATAGTATGAATAAGGGAGTTTGTCTGTAATTTATGATTTTTTAATTATATTTTAATTACTGTATGTCTTTCAAGACCACGGGCCATGAAAATGGCCCGGACTTTTGGGGGGCTTGCGTGGGGCCATGGGAAGGCCAACACGTAGAGGCCCCTTGACAAATTTAATGTAAATGTGGCGTGACACTGACCGGCGATTATCCCTGTCCACACCATATAGTAATGCACCCAAGGACAAGCCCCGGCCAGTGTAGGACTATTGTGGGAAATGAGGACCAAAAGCACCGGGCTATTGTGGTGAACTGCTAATGGTACTAGGGGTCTGGGAATATGGGGACTATGGCGTCTGCCCGTCGCAATGTTCAGGGAACATGGAAAAATGGGCAGACGGTGACTCGCCACTCCCTGCATGGGCCGCAAAAAATGCCATAAAGACAGGGGCAACATGGGTGTGAGTGGCTAAGGGGTGTAGAGAGGTGGGCTGCAGGTTCACCGAAGCTACTTCCGACGTTAGGCCATTTATCACTTCCACCCCTGGAGCTTGAGTCTTAGCTCTAGCGATCTCCACTCCGTGCCGACCGGTTAAGGCAAGCACGGAGGCGGGGGCCTTGCCTTGGCCCCCGGAGTCAGGTACGACGTGTCGCTACTCACCTAAGGCTTCGCCACAAAGCCCCCCTGCGGGATATTTTAATTTATTATTAACTTCCTAATACATCACAATTAATATTAAATATTTTTTGTTAATAATAATTTTATGGTTTTATTCATAATAATTATACAAGGTATATAGGTTCGTCAAAAAAGTGCTATCCATAATAAATAAGGGGACAAGCGTTTTGTCTTCTGTTAAATTAAATATAATGTGCGTATCGTGTATTATAATTAAGAGTAAAGTGAAGTAAGTAATAAAATTCCATTAACAAAAGAACTGTTGGCATAGACTACGAGTTATGTTTTTAGGCAGGCGACTATGGATCCTTCGGTATTTTTCCGTGGCTATAGAGCAAAATAGCTATAAAGCTTTGAGAATGCGTCGATTTTATAAGAATTGTGTCAAATATATCCAGACTTGTGTAGTTGTAAATTATTGGGTGGTTGACAGTCATCCACTGTGATTCATTTTATCGTCGTACAAAACGACAAAGCCGCTTAGATTTTGTAAGATTTTGCAAAAGTGTAGTTGAGTTATGGCGTCATTACTTTTCAACACCAATTAAAATTATTTCGATCATGACACTTTTTTAAATAATAATGCTGGCCCGCCTCGTGGAAAGTGATTACCGTCGCGCGTAGACTTTTGCAACACCATGGGCGAAGCTAACGCGTTGCTAGCGTTTGGGATGTCATGGGGGATAAGTAATGAGTATGGGATACGAGTATCAAACAGGAGGAATGGGATATTTTAAAAGTCATCTCACTTTTAAATTTAAAATAAATATGTTTTGACTTGATAAAATATCCCTGGAATTTTTATGTGAATTTTGTTTTAGAATTTATTTTGAAATATGTCAACTACCCAATCTTAATAATAATTTTGTATTATTATTGTTGTTATCAACTAAATAATAAGTGTGGGTTTGGTTTAATAATAATAATACGGTTGCCTTGTAAAAATATAGCTAGATGTAATTTTTATCTACCGGATTATCATACATATTATATGAGAGGTGTAAAATTAGGTGTTTATTTTTGCACGATTAAATAAATTATTGATTTTGTATGATTCCGAATTGATTAGATTTTTTGCAAATTTATTCTGTCACTCCTCTTAAACCTCATCTACCTCCTAAACTCTTCAAATTTAAATTTTATTTTTATATAATATTATATTTTATTAAATTGATGTTGATTCTCTTGAAGTCTTCATACCGCTATTACTGTAATATTAATGATCTGATTTTCGAGTCGCTCGTGTGCCCAGTCACAGGTGAGGACTTGTGAAGTAGAATAGGAAATTAAATCTTAAACATTTATTGGCACTCAAAGACCACACAGACAATTAATTATCTTAAAGAGCGTTTAAAATTTATAATGAAATTATAATGGACAACTGATCTGTTATAATTCAATTACTGTAATGATCTGATTTTCGAGCCGCTCGTGTGCTCAGTCACAGGTGAGGACTTGTGAAGTAGAATAGGAAATTAGATCTTAAACATTTATTGGCACTCAGAGATCTAACAGACAATTATCTTAAAGAGCGTTTAAAATTTATAATGAAATTATAATGCACAACTTATCTACTATTCGATTATTATAAATTCACTTTTATCTATTGTTTTCTTGTTTTAATTTAAATAAAATTTTCACTAATCCTCTCGGTTCATTTAAATTAATGGATGCCATATAGTCTAGTTAGATATCATTTCATATATTTTTCAAGGTACAGTTGGCATACAAATTTTCATTAGAAAATATAGAAGCATCTCATGACATTTTTATTTTTATTGCTGTTACTAACTGTAGTAATTAATTGTTTTTTTTTTACAGTGGGCTTATTATTCAGTGTGTAAGCTAGTCATTGTGTATTTTAACGTTTATTTTTTTTTCAAGCTGGTAAGTTATAAGAATACCTGTTGATCTTTTTTAGGTAAATAATAATTGGCAAAAATTAAACCACTTTATAACTTTTATCTATCTGCAGAATGAAATTTGATTATTATGATGAATAATTTAATGTTATTTTTTTATAAACATTATTCCAATTTTACACTTTTATGATCGAACTAAAATATGGGTTATACATATATTTTACTTACTACATATATTTTAGTTCATATTATATGTGTTATCAAACGAAAATGTATATTTGTGTAAAAAATGCATCAAATTCACTTAGAATTATTTATACAAAAAATATTAACAACTTAGGTTTTAAAGACTCGTTTTACATCACTGCCAGTGGGAAGTGTGCCTAGGGAGCTGATTGCATCGCCAGATTGACTGGCGTTACTTAAACGTTGTATAAAGATAACCAGTCAGGTCATGGGGAGCTTCAAAGAACTTCTGTCATATTTCTTTGAAAAAATCCTTGGCCGGGTGCAATGCCTTCAATCCCAAACGACACAAATATATAACCACTTCCTAAAACGTCATATTTGCGTCGTTTGAGGCCTTAGCTTATGCGGCATCACTGTCAGTCGTTAGATATTTAATTATTTAATTTGAAATCAATTAAATATGTGTTTCTATTAATATAGTTATAGGTACTTTAATTCAAAAACATCACCCATAACTTGTATGTTTTGTTGTAATCCACAGCAGATAAGTAGAACTTCAAATAATAAAAATAGTAACTATCTGATACACAAAAACTTATTGTTATTTACTTACTTATTATTGTTTAGTATTACTTTTACAGATATAGAATGTTAGTGGTTATTAATATCCTTAAGGAGTGGGTCGAAGTGTTTGAAAAAAAAACTTAATAATATACAATTTGTATGCTGACTGTACCTAAAATATCCAGCCCACACTGTCTTTGAAGTCACTCGTATAGTAAAATACGTATGGTATGGTATTATCCTTAAGAGTAAATAGAAATGTCTAGGTGATATATTATTTTATATTTTTTCAATATGATTTCGCATGGGGTGGTAAAATAAGACAATTACTTGTATAGTAAATGAATTGCAGTTTGTGCTTTTCTGTCTTGATTATAATGTGTTCTATTAGAATAACGAGGCGCTCAGAGAGAATATGGGACTCAATTTAATGAGAGATTAAAATATGAATTTCGCATTGGTAATCATGGTAGGAGACTATTGGATAATATTTTGTTAATGTTGGTAATTTAAAATGATTTTTAGCCCGACCCTACATTGATAAATTATTTGCGCTCACTCTTAGTGGCTAACGCGAGTAAAACGTGCAGGTGTAAAAGCCTGTGCTAATTCTTTTTTATTCTTTAGTTTGCTACTAATTGACGTGAAATGTTAAATGTATCAAATTATAATGAAATCTATAGTCCATGAGGACTAAGTATATCTCTCTGAGCGCTGTTGTTAATTACTTTTAAGCTGCTAATGTGGGTTTTAGAATGTACCGCTAGTTTATAGCCTTATAATGAACTATTGTTGACATTATATAATAACACATAGATTATATTATAATATACAATTAAGAGATGAATTTGTAAGCGTTGTAAATATAAATGACACATAAATTATTGTATTTCATAATAAAAAATATTCAATACGTATGTTTTATTTTATTTTTCTCTATAATTTCTAAAGCTGAGTCCAGACTTGTAACATTTCATTGAACAAGACTCCGTGTGAACCTTATTTATCACGCAACTGTCACAATATAATGTTACGATACAACCTGTTGGGTGTGGCGGCGCAGGGGTCGCACTGAATGAAACACCCCTTAGCAAGTGGACTGTATTTATAGGTGCTACAACAGCAACAGGTATGATCAGCACTACTGTATGTACTAAACGGCACGTTCAAGGTCAATCAACACAACTTGGCACTAGAAACCGGATGTTCCACTGAGCACAGATAGCACTATTGTATTGTAATACGAGTGGCACTAACCAAAATACACTGGTAGTCCACAAGATCCACTAAAGTCGCGCTAAGAGTCCAATGGCTGTAGAGTGTTCCGAATGCTTCCTGTTCTTCCTGGTCTTCTTAGTCTTCCTTGTGTGTATATACTTGAGTAATGCGTGTATATATTTGACCGTCTCCAATGTGAGTACATACTTGACCGTCTATGACATGTGGATATATACTTGACCATGCCGGAGGTTCGCACCGTGCTTACTAACAAGCAGACGCTTAGCAGCTAACCGAGTCAGCTACATATTCGCGGTAAGCGGGGCGTGGAGGTACGGGTATTTCCGGGGGAGAGGTCAGGGGGATGATTCTGTCCGCAACACAACCCAATCCAAACTTCTGAAGTAACGTTTCTACGAACCTAAGCCCAGCTTTAAGAGCTGTGTGATCTCAGCATGGCCCTACCACCGTCAAAATTTTTCACAATCCCAACTTAGATTGTAAACATTTGTTCATAAATCAATTAAGTCCATAAATAAATGTATGAGAATTAAATAGAAATACACATAACCTTTTTTTTTAACATGAGATTGGATGAGTAATTGACATGCTACGGTGGAAAATACGTAAACACAAACATACGTCTTCTAGTATAAAATGACGAGGAGGGCAACGGGAATATGTAAACGCAGCCTATTTGATACTTTCGCTGCCCACTTTCCTGCTCGCTGCCAAATGTACTTTTTTTTTTAAGTGACGTATTTCAAATTGTAGGACTGTCAAAAAACCGCGATCCTACAACATATCCGTTTCTCAGTTTATTTTACGTGGTAGTTATGTAGTTTTGTATTCTTTTGGTAAAATAATAATTTTTGCCGCGTTTGATTGCAGGGATGCTATTAGGAAAATTTATCTTATTGTAAATGGTAAGATTTAAGAACTTTAGAAATATCACTTTGTATATTCTATACCATTAATGTCTCTGTCTGTGATTTCTAAATGTAAATGGCAAAAATTAAGTGAAGACATACATACATAGGGTCTTATTCATATTGACGTAGAGTATGTTTGTAGACTTCTTTAAGGTTCTTAAAGAAGACTACGATCTTACTCTAACTATAAGACCGCCGCTATTTAGATATTATAATTACATACATACATAACTTCACGCCAGTGCCCTTGCGGGGTAGGCACGAGCAACAGAGCGCCATTCAGGCTTATTCTTACACACCTCACTTGCTTCTTTGACATTCATAGCTCTTGTCATGTACGCTCGTCTGTTGTTAAGGCTCCTGACATCACCTTCTGCTAGTACACGATCAATTTGATCATGGAAGGTGTGTCGTGGCCTTCCACGACTTCTGCATCCATCCACTTTTGCATTGTATATTTGTTTAGTCATTCTTTCCACATGCCCGAACCACCGGAGCATTCCTTTCCTTACCTTCACCCCGACACTCTCTTTCAGACCAACTCTCTTCCTTACTTCGGTATTACGAACGCGGTCCGCGAGCGTCACTTCGTAGATTTTGCGCATTGATCGCATATTACAATTATAGTCATAAATTACCGTTTCTTAAATTTTGATCTGTCATTCTGTCCGAATATTTGTCTCGAATAAGCTCTGAAATAACATGTCATTGGCAAAATCAATGCCTATGCGTTGGCGCCATTTGGAACAATAACAGAATCTCTGAAACGACTCCCAATGACCAAAAAAGTCGATATTTTGTGGATGCACTACCCACGGGGCAATTTCGTCGTTGGTAAACAGTGAACTGAATTGGGACAGATATATGAACTTGGGGGTCTGAAGTGGTCATTTTCGAAGATCCGTATTTTGAATGTGACAACTTGACAGGTATCAAAACAAAGAGGAACTTTATATTATGTCTTACAACTACTAGTATATTTAGACACGTGTCAATTACTCTTTTTTCGAAAAGCAACCTTAACCTTTTCTATTAAAAAAGTAGAAGCTTCACCTAAAAGCCGGTCCAAATATGTATCATTTGCCTGATCCGATCGCTGTATTCATATCACCGTATCATTCGTCGTACGGTATCAAGCTCCGTATTTAGTTGTGGACGCCTTTAATTTACTCCGTATCATACCTGTCTAGACTGACGTACTGACCCGTCTAGATAAGCGATCATGATACCCGTCGGCGATACGGACATGTTGATCGGATTGGGCAAATGATCATATGTGGATCCGCCTTTAGATGCGCCTTGCCTGCACTAGTTTAAGTTGCGGCTCGCAGAAAAAAGCGCTTGATGCCAAGTCCATGTCACAGTTCAAGCTTCTCATAGTATAAGGAATAACATGGCCAAAAATCAAGTCTGACACGTCAAAAATCTAGAGCTTGTATGCACGACGTAGAAATGATCATGTTTGAATGTTGATTGGACTAAGGTTTTAAGATACAGCTGCTTTTCATTCGCTTCGTGACGGCGGTCATATCACCCAGATCTCATGTAACATGATATCCAGACCATCGTCTTTTCCATCGTCGGTTCACATTTTTACAACCCAGACAAAATCCTACTCCAAAAATTATTAACCCCAATAACAATTTTTGAGCAAAAATTCCTCTCCTATCTAAAGACCCTACTGCTCTTCCATGATCTTAATTGGCCATTATTGTAGGCAAGAATCGAAAGGAGAATAAAACAGGGATTTATCTTAAACTTTCGCGTACATATATTCCATTTCGAATCTTGCAGGGTTCAGAGGATAATAATTAATATGAATATAACATATTCGAGATCCCGCTTAAATAAGATGAGGGGCGCAGCTAGTTTTAAATATTTTTTCTAGACTTCTCATAATGCTGCCCCGAATTGTCACGCTGATATGGGTTTCATTCACAATGGTATCGATGTCAGATGACAGCCAATACTGTGCGATACGGTACCGAAGGTTGTGCAAGGGGAAAGGACGACACGTCGCTTGCCAGTTTCCAGACGTAAGTGGATTAGTTTTCGCTATCTCTAACATTGGCCAAGACAGAAATATTCTTTTTCGTGTCTTTTAATCCTTTTATTTCTATTTTTTTTTATTCCCTGAGTTCAGCAGACAATCAGATGGCCCACCTGATGGAAAGCGGTTACCATCGCCTATGGACATATGGTGCTACCAATGTGCTGCCGCTCTCTAACGGGTGATCGCTGGAGCCTGGCCACTAATTCTGGAACACTACTCCAAGTTGTTATGGCGGCATACTCTAAACCAGGGGTGGTAGCCATCCAGGCGGGCAAACACCCTACCATCTGACTGTGGGGTATTTTTGTCGCCCCTTACAACAGGCTTGACTCAGTCTCGGTCTGTTGATAAATCCTCCACTAAACTGGTAAAATCTAAGTGGTATATGCCTCCCAACCAGGATTCGAATCCACATCGTTCCAGTAGTTCTTTAGTCACTAAGCTATCACGGCTTGCTGAAACGATTACGATGATAATGAAAATCACATTATTTTTTAGCCTGGTCCCGGGCCTTCGTGTGAAAATTATACACATATAAGATTCACAAAAGATTTGCAACATTTTATTCTTCACTATATAAACAGGTACCTATCATCCATTATCTATAATACGTCAAATTCAGGATGGTTATTTTGGGAGCTCATGCCAATAAAGTTTACGTTCCACATGAGACTCGCAACAACCACGTTCACGACCGCGATTTGACCCGTTCCACTGGCTTGCGGGCGTTGCTATTTTAAACTCAAGCGGAACGGACTATTCGATCCACCTCTTGACATAGGTCATGCGTCATTATAGTGACGTTTTCGCGGCGACCATGGCCGCTATGTGGAATGGCTAAAGGAGCATTTTGGGCGTTGTTAGGTACAAGATGGATGCGCGCAATGTTATCACCACGGTGCGGCACTGCCCCTTACATAATTGAAGCCAAGACTGGGAACCGATTCAATAAGTTATAACCGGTTTTTGTCAACTATTTCGTTCGGAGTGTAATTCTTGAAGGGAGTGTTATATAAACCAGTGTGGCGACATTAATGCCAACAGTATAAGCAAGCGCGCAACCGCGAAGCTAATGTTAATCTGTGTAGCATGCTAAACAGCGCGCCGTTTTATGACAGCGCGGGCTCACAACGTTCCCGCCGATTCTCTTGGCGCGAAAACACCATCTATCAAAAACAAAACGACAGTTCGACTCAAGTCTTCAACGCGGACACACGAAATTCCTGGTCGTGTACAAATTCAGTTCTCGTGCGTGCTGCTTGCCACCATCTAAACAAAAATCCTTCTGATTTGTAAATAACATGAGTGTGTGATTAAAAGTGTACGATAGAAGTTATCTTTTATTCCCCGTACACCGCTCAACGGATACAGCGTAACCGACAACCATCCACACACATCCCTTATCAGACTTGACCGGTTTACTCTGCGAGAAGAGGAAGGGTTATCCTATCTCTCTCATCACGTGTTTGTGTGCGACTGAACTTGCTGTACCACTTGTCTGCGTGTTGGCGGTGTACGGCAAGAACCGTTCAAATCAAATAATTTATTGCATAAAAAGTAGGTAGTTATATAAATAGGTCTTGTTATTTCATAGAGATCACATGCTTTTGCCGGTTGGGCGTACAATGTTGAAACTTATATTTTAGAGGTACATAATTATTTCAATACTAGCTGACCCGGCAAATTCGTACCGCCTCAGAATCAATGAATAAAAATCGTTGATTTCTGATCGACGGGACGAACATCAAACGTTTGACATTCAAAACCAAAAAAAAAAACCACTTTTAAATTTAACTTGATTTTGGAACGACTTTTAAATTTAATTGATTTCTAAACGACGGGACGAACATCAAATGTTTGACAGGTAGGAATAGTTTCTAAGGGATAACGAAATTGGTGTTTTTACTATATTTCAAGCATTTTTTTCATATTTACTCACCTTTTAAACCTTCCCTGGACTTCCACAAATAATTCAAAACCAAAACTAGCCAAATCAGTCCAGCCGTTCTCGAGTTTTAGCGAGACTAACGAACATCAATTGATTTTTATATATATAGATTTATTTGGTTTTAATTACGATTACTAACGATTCAATATTATAATTTTATATAACCGGTTCGAAACCGGTTTATTTTGTTCCCAAAAACCGTTTAATTGAGCTTAAAGTGAGAACAAAACAAAAATAAATATTACTATGTACTTTTTGGAATGTAACCGGTTCGACTTTTTTTACCGGTTTCCAAGCCTTGATTGAAGCTAATTTTCAGACGTCGTCAACGAATAGCATCGGGCAACGAAAGAGTTCGAGGAGGATTGCATCTACCGAAACCTGAGATTATGACGTTAGTTGTAAGTTTGTTTCTCCATAATGGTGATGCTTCATCTGGGATAAAGTTAAAAATATAGGCCGTTTCACGCACATGTGGCGATGGGTATAATGCTCAACTGGAGATGCGACTTTGTTAATAACGTTAAATGTAAACAGATAACTTATGTATATACACTAATGTGGCTATGCGTTAAGTGTTATTTTTTAACGCTTTAAATAAAACTCATTGGGCCACAGTCTAATGGCCTTACCTATAATCGTCTCTTAAATTTTAAGCAATTGCTCAGAAACTGAATAGTGAAAATCTTACACATAAGGATAAGAGGTGGTAAAGTAACTCTTAAGTAGCTGTCAAAAATAATCAACGTTGAGCGGTAGTTTAAGAGACTTCTAAGAGGCAATCTAAAGGAAGATGGAGATTTTTATTTGAAACAACTGATTGTCACCGAGTATGGGAATAAGGAGACCGAATCTGTGTAGAATAGAATAGAAAACGCTTTATTGTTCACCACATACACATTAAATCAACAATTTACAGTAGTCACATTAAATAATAAAGACAGGAACAATGGGCGGTCTTATCGCTTTAGAGCGATCTGTGTAAAAAAAAATATTAGTAAAAAGGCATTAAGTTGGTGGCGCTACTGTAGCTAAAGGGCTATTTTTTAAAGAAAATACTAAAAGTTTTATAAAATCACTAGAGTATTATTAAAAAGTAATAGCAATGAAAAAAAACTTGAAAAATATTAAGTATTTTCACTCAGCACATAATTCAATAATTCCATATTGTAGGTACTCTATACTGACACTAGCGCTATAATTTTTAACAGTAACACGGATGAAGTTCAAGCAATAAGCAATCTAAAAATATAATATTGAATCTAATAAATCTGTTAAGGGGTCCAGTTTTTACAATCGATTTAAAAAAAGATAATAAAATCAAGGAGTATAATTCATAATAGCAGCTTTCAAAAATGCATTTTAAGTCTGTCTGTTTGATAATTACGTGAAAATTACTGAACGGAGTTAAACGAAGATCGACTCAAAACTAACTTATATTTCGGGTCAGAACTTAGGATACTTTGTAGCCGTTTAATAACATCTGTGGGATAGACGAATATAACCAGAAAAATACGGCGCTGCGGTCACTTTTTCATCCCGCCGTTGTAATTCAGTAACAAATACGTCGTCAACGTGGAAACGTGAACGAAGTTTCGCTGGTACACCCTAGTACGTACATATTTCTTGATTTTACAGGAGTGGGATCGTGAACTAGGATCGTTGGCGCAGAGGCTGGCGGATCAGTGTCATTTTGTACATGACGACTGTAGAGCCACAGGTACCCTCCTCTTGTCTAGCCTTAACTCTACTGAACAATACACATGTAACATATTTCAAAGACCATACCTATATAAATAATAACGGATATGCCCGTGATTTCGTCCACACTTGACTTGAAATCCCCGCGGGATTCTCGGGATACGAAGTATCGCAACATTTAAAAAATAATGTAAGCTATTGTTTTAGTGGAAATTGTATCGGAATAAGCTAATTTTTATGCATCCGAACAACTTCAAACCGCTGCCAGGAAAATTACCGCGTGATTCCCAGAATAAAAAGTAACGCACAGTTTAATTCTAAAAATTAGCTGTCGATCAGCGAAAACCGCATCGAAATCGGCTCAGTAGTTTTTACGTGAATCCCAAACAAACAGACAAAAAGACAAACACGAGAAATCTAAAAAAAACCATCGCGTTCTCCGTCGTTTAAATAGTCTATTCCTATTTTTTTTTTTTAATATATTTAATGTGCAGACACGGCAGGTTTAGAATTTTGTAATATTATAGACATAGCTCGCGAGAGGTCAACATGACAAGTGACCTAGTCTAGTGATGTGACGTCGCATAACAGGTAATCGATATCGACAAATCGTGGTATAAGTTTATTTTTTGGTTTATATTTACAATTTCAGCAATAACTTTTTTTCTGAATCGATTTTGATCATTCCTTTTGCGTTGTATGCACAACCTCAAGAGAGTTTCATATAATTTCATTGTTATTGGATTCCATATACGTAACTTGAAGTGAAAGATATAAATTTACTGGCAAAAAAAAATATGTTCAAAAGTAACGGAAAAGCAAAAATTAATCTTTTGTACCTTGAAGTCGGTGTCAAGTAAAACATAAAAACAACCAATTTGCAAAATTTAGTACTTTTTTGTTTTACTTCGCACTGACATCAAGTCGTTGTAGATAATATTTATTTTTTGGTTTTTAGTTACTCATGAAGTGGGTTTCTTTATGCTAGAAATTGTGCATACTAGACTTTTACCGATGTATTTCAGTAGCCCAATCATCTGAAAACTGTATCAAATGGTGAAGTTTTCAATAAAGGTAATGAATAGATTTGAAACGGTTTAAAGTTGAAGTTCTGGTCAAGTTTTTGTGATATTTAATAAAATTTCTTGGGAAGTACTTGCTTGTTTTTAAAATGGCTTACCTAATTTGTTTTAGTGCGTTTCCCATACGCTGGTCAAACAGTCGGCGAGGTGCGGTGGCGTAGGTCTAGTGATTCTGAAGAATTGAGTGCTCAGCGAGCAATGCGGAGAGTTTTCGACGCCTGGTGGGGGGAGAGAAGGCGTGTCGAACCGAAACACCTCACTAAACCGTTTAAACTGACGCCTAAGTTAGTAATTTGAACTTGCGTTTTGCATTTTAAGACTTATAATAGAAAATCGACCAAGAGGCAGCCAGATACACTGAAGGGTTAGGTGTAGGTGATCAAGGAACATTATTATTATATATCTATGCGGAATTTCCCTCCTATTGGTGAAGTAGGGTAGCCCATTCCCTACACGCCAGTAATAGCCGTACATAAGAGCGTCATAGTTGTAGTGGTTCCTATGGCGGCCCATAAAAGCGTGGGATAATGGTGCAGGTTTAGGTTTACTGGGTAGCTTGACGACCGATTTCCCAGTGCCCTTCGCTCGGAGATCACGAAGGGATGTAGCCGTTCAGGAGTCCAACACGACTTCCCGGTGTCGTCCCCCAAGGCCAGGAGATTACGTAAAAAGGCATTCCCCTGCATTAACAAAAAAAAAGATCCATTGTTAATGTTCTTTAGTTACAGAATCTTAAAAAAATATTCTTAAGAGCTGTTGAATGGATCCTGCTAAAACCAATTTTTACTGAAATGATTAAGGTTTGTAATCTTGTTTTTTTACGATTTTCCAACCCATAGTTTAAAAAAGTAAGGGTAACTTTTTTGCCAAAATGACCACGGAAACATGATATAATAATTACAAGTTTATAGATTTACTCTTCAGGTTTAAAAAATATTTTTACTCAGGAGAGCAGTATGGGGCCATTTTACACAATTGGCAGTATGGAACCTTCGTGCTATGGGTTGTGGAGCAGTTCGCCATGGTGCGGGCCATCCGCGTCTCCTGTTAGTCTGCGACTTTTCCCACACCAACATGCTGGGCCAGCGGACTCTCGTTTCCGGACCTTTGGCCCCCTGTCCCATACACACGACAAGGAGGCCAAGATCGGCTTATCCATTATTGTGTGCTCCGGTAATTTTTTTCCCGTATCTATCTGTAACAATGAACCATGAATGAAAAACGTGTCCATTCAGTTCTGTGCCTTTCAGCTAAATTGTTTCAATTTCGTTGATTCGTCTAATATCAGCATTAGACAATCACCTAAAACTACTAAACGTATTTAAATTAAACTCACACACACACATGTCGTGAACTTCATGAAATTGACACAGAACATTATCCTGAGTCAACACTTAGGATACTTTCTATCCCGATAAATCACACCATTTCCATGGGATAGAAGAATAAAGTAAAACAGGTGGCGGTGCAATGACAACCGTCATTATATAATTTAAATTCTACGCGTACGAAATTTGCCGGGCACAAAAATAATTATTAAACGTATTTTAAAGGTACGCCACCCGCAACCGGATGAAAAGGACCATTATATCGAAGAGCAATACGATGATGATAAAGCGGATCAAGACACTGATGAAGAAGATGATGTACCTGCCACTACGCCAAGTTTATGGGTGCGAAAGTCTTTTGGTACCACCCAGATCGTTGATGAAGTGAAGAAGGAAGATGATGAGTTGATCAGGATTCGAGGTAAATAAACACTACGTCACATATATACGCGAGTGATTGTCGGGTTTCATGAAGAGTATTAAAGAATGATAATGTTCAGTTAAAAAGATAACTCTTAACACATTTTATACACAGTTGATTCCGCCAGGCCTTTCTTGTTTTTATACAAAATCTTAATTAATTTTTATTCCGAAGCTGACAAACAGGCAGATAATTTACGTAATGGAATGCGGTTACCGTCGCCTATAGACGTTTTCAAGACCAGGGGTGAAGCCGACGCGTTGAACGCCTTAAGGATGGGACCGGGGGATGGGATATAAGGCAGAGGGAGCAGACAAGAGGAAGGAGGAAGACTGGAATCAGGAATGTGATGGGATAGGCAAATAACCATTACTCATTGTACGAAACACGATTAGCTCAAAGCTAACTGTTTCACTTTGATATTCTATAAGAGCGTAGTAAAACAGCGATCGAGCCGGCCCGAAAGCTGTAATTAAGATAATTATTGCAGTGTACGTCCACTAAGTCCGAAACCTCATTCAACGTCTACTATTTAAAAAATATTTTTAAACTTCAATGGTCTTCGTCATATTGAGTTGAGTAAGTCTGTAGTATTCTTTAAGAACCATAAAGAATTCTACAAACTTACTCTAACTTAATATGAATTAGACCGTAAATAAATAAATTTAAGGACATTTCACATAGTCTTAGCACGTAGATATTGATAAGAATCTTCTTGTTTCCAAGCCAATCAGAAAGCCCAAACAAAGCCGACCATGATAGATAAATTGCAAAGTGAACTGAAAATCAGGAACAAAGCTGAACAAATTAAGATATTAAAAGCCCAAAGTTTCAAAGGCTGGAGTAGTAAAAGACCTAATTTTGGAGATTGGAGGTATATAATTTATTTTTCAAAATGTTTAAGTTCATAATAAAATAAAATATTTCTGGAGTACAGCAGACTCGCTAACAGCCTACCGGATGAAAACCGGTTACCGTCGCCTATTGATATTTGAAACACCAAAGGTTGCACCAATGGGCTGCCGACGTCGAAGGGGGGGGACAGGAACCTGGCTACTAACGTCCGAACATAAATCAAAGTTGTTATAGCGATATACTCTAAACCAGGGGTTTCTAGACGGGCAAATGCCCGGCCGCCAATCTGTAGACTATTATTTTTTCTCTGTTTCTTATAAATTCAACATTTTTAGAAAAAGTCAAGAAAACAGTGAAGAGGAAATAATAACTGCTACTCAAGGGCTTTATTTTACACAGAAAATTGATGACACGAACTTCTTCTATGTACCAATATCTAGAGTGATGGAAAATGCAAGTATTTTATATAATTAAACAAATAAGTATAGTTCGAGAGACGAGATAGCAATTTTATAATGATGTGACATAACATACCTGGTAGTCGATATGAATTATTTTTTGATACGCAAAATGAAAGTAAAATTATTAGCACCTTATATTTCAAGTAATATTGCCAAACACAGCCCTGTCTGGTTGGCAGGATATTAATAACAATGGGGATTGTTCAAAAAAAATTACCCTCTGATTTTATATTTTTATTATGTAAAATAGGGTATTTTGAGATACTAATTTGAATATTTTTGTGTTTTAAGAGTTAGTTTTTTTTTAATTCGATTTTTAAACAAATTATCCGATGACGTCATTGGGGACAACTTTACATTAATTCCTTTGCCTATAAAAAGAAAATAATCATATTAATCTGTGCTACTATTTAAATATTACTGTCATTATTCATTATGACACATCGTGATCATTTTAGTGTGGCCAGCTTAGCAATTTTATCGGTAGATTTATTTTATATATTTTGGTGTTCAACATTTATTATTTTCTAAAGTTACCGTTAAGTTATTTAAAGTGACCTTTAGTGAAAAATCAATATAATATAACTTAAACTGAATAATGTACAGTTAGACTGAATACCATTAATTGATAATCAGGCATAAATTACCTATTAGACACCATTGCGATGTCATTACTTTTCTTAATTTGTAATAAAGTATTCTTTCGGCGATTACAACAGATGAAGCTCTTTCGACCACTAAAATACTTTGATTTGGTATCACATTTGGGTTATCATTTTTAATGTCTGATACCTAGACATAGTCTCATTATCCAATGATGTTGTCAATCCAGTTAAAATAAAAAGGTTGTATTGTCACTTTCAATGGAGGGGGGGGGGGGGAGTATTATTAGTCAGACCTTTAAAAAAAATATCAGTCGTTAGGACTGCACTTCAGAGATAAAAACTTGGTATCTGAGCGTGACGGTCGTGCGAATTTAGTGAAGTTTTCAATTTAAAAATCATGGCGATGTTCGATAAAGTCTTTTTTAAGTCAATATGTTGGGAGTTACTTTCCTACACACACGTGTGTACCAACAAGAATTACAAATTTTAGTAATTTCACTATTAGCAACCTGGCAACATTGGGTATTTAGGCTTTAGATCGGTGGTTAATGCAGCATTTCTAAATTCTCAGAGTCCCGGACGGCATCCGTGCGAAGCAGTCGCAAATGCCCGTGCTCTTTGCGGAAAACTGCAATTTTTTACGCTTTTACGCTCTCAAAAAGCGACAAATTGCGACAACAGTTGTGTAGTGATAGTGTACAGTGTTATTTAGTTTGATTCCGGCGCGAATCAGTTGTTTTTCGACTGGGGTGAGTTGTTAAGCTCTATTCGCTTGTTTATTTCGGCGCGTCTAAGCGCATTACGCAATAACGGTCGTTTGTGTCGATAGTTATTCACACGCGTCGACTGGTCTCGGCAAAGGAACGGGCCTCCAGTAATGGATGGCCCAGGCCCCCAGAAGGCCCCGAGGCCTTCGAGTGTCCCGCGAAAGCGGGACCACGCGAAGGCCAAGGATGGCTGGTTAATGCCTGAGATCGGGGAGACGCGGGTGAAAAAGGCGTCTTCTTCATCGGCCCGTCGCAGCAGGTCGGTTGCCAGGCCGCGTCACGGGCATGCGGATAGTGCCGTTTTCACGGCTGCCGATATGCCCGGCTCGGTAGGGAATGCGTCGGCGGTGGTAGACCTCACCGCCGCCACGCATGAGGATAGGTGCGGCGCGATGGGACCGCCTCCGGTTCCCATGGCGCCTAGGGCCCCATCCGGGCGTGCCGCGCGCAGGAGCGCAGCACACCCGGAAATAGATAGGAACGTACTGCTTGCAGCGAACTCGGCCGTTTGCCTGGCCGTGAGCGCTGCAAGCACCATAGTTCAATATGCCTACATGGCGCCACCCACCTCTGCGCGAGCCTCACTCGTGCAAGGGAGCGGCGCCTACGTAGAGCATGATCACATCCCACCGTCCGGCAGCGTCCCAGACTCGCTGGAGCACGCGCTCTACGGTGCGATTCGCGACCATAGTTATTCCCGCCCTGAAGCGCCTGCCTGTAGTCCGGTATACACGGCGGCCGGTTCAGCGACGGCAGGGGATGGGTGCCCTACGACGACGGTGTCGTATAGCGCACGGGCTTCACCTGTGCCTACGACATCGACTTGCAACCTTTCGGGCTGCAACGTCGAGAGCAGCCGTCCCACGACACCGGTTGTCGCGCGAGCCTCACTCGCGCCCTCGGCCGGGGTCGTGAATAGGGACCTCGTAGGCGCGGCAGCGGCGACCCCCTCGTCTTCCTTCCCTATTGGGATGGGAGCCGCTGTTGCGATGTCGGCGCCTGCGTCTTCGGCTGCGGCGGTGTCCACGTCCTCGTCTTCAGCGGCAGCGGCGGCGGGCACGACGACGTCGTCATGTTCGTTTACAGCCTTATCGTCTTCGGCATCGGGTTCGGCGGCGCCGTCAACGTCTTCAACGGCAACGGTGCCGATTTCGTGTGCCCCGATGCTCGTTCCCGGATCGAGGTCGCGCTTCTGGGACCGGTCCCAGAGCAGCGGCGCCGATTCGGACGGCACGTCGGGTGCTTCTTCCCCAGCGCGCGCGCGCTCGCCTCTGCGCCCCACGGGGGGCGCACCCGCGGCGACTACTAGCATTCTCGCGGGTGCGGAGGCCTACCTCCGCACCGAGGGGGGTGAAAAGGGGCGCAAGGCGCGCAAGGCAACCGCCGCCAAAGTGGCCGCGGCTAGCCAGTGCGCCGCCCTCGTCGGGAATATATCGGCTCTCGGCCCTGGGGAGCTCCGCCTAGCGGCGTGCGCCCAGGTCGCCGAGATAATTCAAATTGCCCAAACGTCGGGCAATTTGAAGGGGGTTTACGTGCGCCGGCTGAAGGAGGCCGCGTCCAGGGTGTCGGACATCGTCGACACACTGGTCACGCGAAATCCAGAATCCGAGGCCTGGAAGCTCGGTAACGAGAACGCCAGGCTACGCATGGAGTTAAGCTCGCTGCGGGAGGAAAACCGCTCCTACCGCAGGGAGTTTGAAGACATGCGTAAGGCCCTAAAGGCCTCCGCTTCGGTTGCGGAGCCGGCGCCTGCTGTAATGGCGGCGCCGACCCCCGTACCCGTCAAGCGAAAGGCCCAAGCCGCCACGGCGGAGGCGGCGGCGGTACCGGAACCGCCCGCCGCACCCGCTGCGGTTAAAAAATCGCGTCCGGCCCGTGCTGCGGTAGCAGGGCCGACACCGGCTCCCGTCGTCGGGACGGAGCGAGCTCCGGCGGCCGCCAACGGGGTGGCGCCGACACCCGCTCCAACGGGGCCCGGCGGCATCGATCACGACGCGTTTGTGCGGGCCGTGATCGACGTTGTCGCCCCCATACTCGATGCCCGGTTCGCCGGAATCGAGGACCGGCTGAATGCCGCGCCGACCCTCCGTCCACCGCTAGCGGCCGACCGAGGCAAGGCGCCGGCAATCAAACCGGCACCAAAAGTGGCCGTTAGGCCGAAAGCGGCCACGGGTGCCGCCGCCGTCCGGCGGAATGCGGGGGAAGTAAGTACCCCGGTTCCGATGGAGGTGGTGGCGACCCCGGCTGTCGGGTTGACGGACTCCCCACCGTCACCGCCCCCCCCCCCCTTAAAAAAAAGACGAATAGAGGGGGGGTGAAGTGGAGGCTGAAAATGCAGCGGAGAGCGGCACGCGATGCCGCCGTTGCATTAACGGCCCCCGCCACGGCACCCGTGCCTGTGGTGTCGGCTCCTAGGCCGGCCCCTAGGCAACGGACGGCGCCCGCGGCCGCGGCATCGGTCGTCGCGGCGCCCGCCGCCCGCGCTCGCACCGCGCACGTCGCGCCGCCGCCGGCGCCCGTGGCCCCCGCCCCCGCCCTGGAGGGGGGGGCGTGGACGACGGTCGTCAAGCGGAAAAAGGGTAAGGGGGCGAGGGCCGACGGGCCCCCTCCCCCCACCCAGGCGCAAGCTGCTCCCCTGCCGTCGGGGCGGGGGCAGCAACAACGGAAACAGGCTGCGAAGCCTGCGGTAGTATTCCGTGAGCCGAAGTCGGCCGCAGTTATCATCAAACTGCTGCCGGCAGCGGCCGCGAAGGGTGTCGGTTATCGCGAGGTCTTCGCGAAAGCCTCGACGGTGGTCGACATCGCGGCCATGGGCCTCCGCGAGGGGCTGAAGGTGGTACGGACCGTCAGGGACGCGCGCCTTCTCGAGTTCCAGCCGGGACCCGAGAGCGCGGCCAAGGCGGACCGCGTCGCCGAGGCTCTGCGCGGAGCCCTTGCAGGGATGGCCGAGGTCGTCCGCCCCGTAAAGCGTGGGGAGCTTTACGTCTCTGGGCTGGACGAATCGGTCACGGTCGATGGGCTGCGTGACGCGATCGCGCGCGCCGGCAGCTGCCGGCGCGACGACGTGCGCACGAAGCACATCGGTGCAGGACCGGGCGGTTTGGGCGCATCGTACGTGATGTGCCCCGTCGCTGCTGCCAAAGTCATCGTCGAGATGGGCTACCTCGTGGTAGGCTTCACCTCGGCGAGGGTAGAGGCACTGGAAACCAGACCGATACGTTGTTACCGGTGTTACAACGTCGGCCATGGCGCCCAGACCTGTCCGGACACGTGCCCGGACCGGACTAACTTGTGTCTCCGCTGCGGTAAGAGCGGACACAAGATGCCGGACTGCACGGCCCGGAACCCCCACTGCGCGGCGTGTGCGGCGGGGGGACTCAACGCTGCCCACCCCACGTTGGCGAGGTTCTGCCAGCCTCCCTACGTGAAGGGCAAATTCGTCCATCCGAGGACGAAACAACGCACGGGTGTTACGGGAGTACGCGCAATGGACACCTCCAATGCCTAGTACGCCCGTAACAATACTATTTCAGGCGAACGTAAACCACTCCCCCACCGCTCAGGATTTGTGCCTGCAGGCGATGGCGGAGTGGCAAGCGAACTTGGCCGTAATAAGCGAACCTTATTACGTGCCGCCTTGCGGCAATTGGGTGGGCGACCTCGACGACGTGGTAGCGGTGGTGGCCAGAGCCGGTTCTGGCACACCGCTTACATGTCTCGAAAGAGGAAAGGGCTATGCGGTGGCGGAGAGCGGGAGTATCGTCGTCATAGGCGTTTACTTTTCGCGCAGCCGCCCCCTGGCGGAGTTCGAGCTTCACTTGGACGCCATCAGGGCTGCCATAGACAGATTGTCGCCTAAAACGATCTTCGTGATGGGCGACTTTAACGCAAAACACTGTTCCTGGGGAAATGCGTTCACGGAACCTAGGGGCCGGACGGTTGAGGAATGGGCTCTTCAATCCGGCCTGACCATATTGAACCAGGGATCGGTCCAGACCTGCGTGCGCGCGCGGGGTGGATCGGTCATCGACCTGTCATTCGCCACTCATGCGGCCGCCCGCAGAGTTGTCGGATGGAGGGTGCTGGAGGAGGTGGAGTCGCTCTCTGATCATCGGTACATCAGATTTGAGCTTACCCCCTCCTCCGGTCCGAGCCCTGTTCATCGCCCCCCTCTCTTCCCGCGTTGGGCCCTTACCAAGCTCGATCCGGAGCAGGCCGAGGAGTGGGCACTCACGGAAAGCTGGGCCTACCCAGTCGAATTCGAGAACCTGGAGTCGCAGGCAGAGCACATGCGCAAGACCCTGACGAGGGTTTGCGACGCGGCGATGCCTCGCGTCTCCAAGCGGCAGCCTCCGTGCAAGCAGGTCCACTGGTGGACCGAGGAGCTGGGCGAGATGCGAAAGGCAGTTCGCATCATCAGCCACAGGCTCAAACGCTGCAGGGCGCGCCGTCCTCCGGACTACGTCGCGGAAAATGGACTCGTGGGAGAGTTTAGGGAGGCCAGAAAGGCCCTTTCGATTGCAATACTGCAAGCGAAAGCCCGGGCTCGGGCCGAGCTCCTCGAGACGCTCGATCGGGACCCTTGGGGGCGTCCGTACCGTGGGGCCCGCAACACGTTGCGGCCTTGCACATCCACGGTCACGGAAACGCTCGAACCCGAGGTGCTCCGGTCGGTTATCGACGGGCTCTTCCCGGATCCGGGAAACTTCACTCCCCCCAGTATGGGTCCACCCGTTCCCGACACTCCCACGGACGAGGAGCCTCACTCCATCTCCGAGGGGGAACTAGACGTTGCCCTGGACCGGCTCCGGGGCAGGAAGACGGCACCGGGACCCGACGGGGTTCCAGGTCGACTCCTCTTCCTGGCCGCTAAACATCTACGCGGCCAGCTGCGGGAACTGTTCGAAGCCTGTATTCGCGCAGGTCGGCTCCCGTCGCAATGGAAGGAGGGTCGTTTGTGCCTGATTCCCAAGGGAGGTCGGCCTCCCAACGATCCGTCCGCCTTCAGGCCCATAGTGCTGCTGAACGAGGTCGCTAAGGTCTTCGAAAAGATCTTGGCGGAGCGGCTCGTGAAGCATCTCGACACTGTGGAGCCGGGGCTTTCAGAAACGCAGTTCGGGTTTCGGCGGAGGCGCTCCACGATGGACGCCTTCGAGACGCTGCGAACGTCAACGGACGAAGCCGTCCAAGCGAAGGATGTCGTTCTTGCGGTGTCGCTAGATATAGCGAACGCCTTTAACACAGGGGTCGGTCCTCGGGCCGATTCTTTGGAACGTAGGTTATGACTGGATCCTTCGGGTTCCGGTCCTACCCGGGGTAGGGCTGATCTGCTTTGCGGACGACACCCTACTCACGGCACGCGCTGCGTCATTTGCGGAATCCGTGGACGTCGCTAACGCCGGGTTGGCGATTGTCGTAGATCGAATAGCTAGGCTGGGCTTGAGGGTCTCCCCCGCGAAAACGGAGGCCATCATGTTCCATAGGAAATTTCGCAATCCCCCCGCGGACTTGACCGTTTCGGTCCAAGGGGTGGCCATTAGAGTAGGGCCCCAGATGAAATATCTGGGGCTAGTTCTCGATGGGAAATGGCTGTTCAAAGCGCACTTTGAGCACCTAGTTCCCAAACTCGTCAAATCCGCGGGCGCACTCTCGAGGCTGCTTCCCAACGTAGGGGGCCCGGGAGGTGCGACGCGGAAACTTTACTCTGGCATCCTGAGGAGTATGGCACTGTACGGTGCACCCGTCTGGTCCAATGCACTTCACCGCCACAACAGAACCCTGCTGCAACGGGCGCAGCAGGTTCTGGCCGTGAGGACCATACGGGGGTATCGCACAGTGTCGCGGACGGCGGCCACCCTCCTGGCAGGCGATCCGCCCTGGCATCTCCAGGCGGACGTCCTGACAGTGGTGCGCCGCACCCGGCAGGATGCCCTAGCTAGAGGCCTGACCTTCTGTCAGGTCGAAATCGAGGCGATCAGGAAGCGGGAAACCGCCTCCATGATCGCCGTCTGGTCTCAAGAGCTCGACAACCCTGCGGCCTATGGCGGCTACACGGTGGATGCAATCAGGCCACAGCTGACGGAATGGGTCAACCGCACCAGCGGCACCCTGACCTTCAGGACGACACAGATACTTACCGGAACGGATGTTTCGATAAGTATCTGTGTCGCATTGTGGGCTGCTTGCCTTCCCCGGACTGCCGCCAGTGCGGCGCGCCCGACACGGCGTTACACACGCTTGTCGAGTGCGCCGCAGCGTTTCGAACTTGAGACGCACGTAGGTCCAGTCGACTCGCTCTGCGACTTGGTCAAGGCCATGCTGCAGAGCAGCGACAATTGGGGGGCTGCGGTTACTTTTTGCGAGACAGTAATGTCACTCAAGGAGGCCGCAGAACGAGACAGGGAGAGAAGTCCTGCAGCGCGTGCCAATGCGTCTTCTCGAGGTCGCCGGCCTTCAGCTGGCACCCGGAGAGGCAGGTACGCGCATTACTTCCCTCCCTGAGTTAGGTTCCGTTTACCGCGGGGGGCCTTTAGCTTGCTAGGAAGAGCAAAGGACCTTCTACCCCCGCACAACGAAGTGGGGTGTGTTCTCCCAGGGCACACTCCAGGCACTTTATTGCGCTGGATCGGCTGGGCGTAACTATGTTCTAAATCTCAGCCTTTCCAACACATTCAAAGCGCAGGGTCGTCAGGGAGGAGGGGGTTTTTAGTGGGTATTGGGGTTGCTCGCCCGTGCAGCAACGCTCGGAGTCTTCCACACTATTCTGTGACGTCGATCGCGGACGGAGCGCTGCCAAGAGCATACTATTGCTGCAGTGTTATCGCCCCCGACCGACGCGTGTCGTTCCCCTAGCAACGACCCAGTTTGTGCGTAAATCGGTTAAGCATTTTCCCTCGCCTCAAAACCAAAAAAAAAAAAAAAAAAGCATTTCTAAATTCTAATATTATTCATTACAATTAATTTCGTCCTTAGAAAAATCTTCTAAAGTCATCCGACAAAAAAGTGAACTGTTTTATTAATGAAAATATATTAAATATTTTCTCTTTCTAAACATGGCCGGATCTTCAAATAGGAGTGTTAATTTTGTAAAGGCTGATACGCTAAACCTACCTAACATAAAATGTTATTAGAGTACACAGCTATACTCGTAGTACATATTGGAGAAATAAGAGGAGCTAAAATCCTGATGTAAGTAGTTTTGTGAAGGTTTCTAAATTCAACATGTTCGTCCATAGATCTTCCTTCCTTCTTTCCTTTTATAACCTGTGTAGTATATTACTATTCCTGTCTGTAAATTTCATCCATATAAGAAATCAGTAATGTTAATTATTAGTTAATATATGATTGATGTAAGTACTTTGTGATACAAGTGATACTTTGTGTTGAAGTCAAAATTCATCTAAAATGTGCACCTATTTATAGAAAAATAGCTACATGTCTCACTCATTCATTAGAAACTGATTAAAATAATATTAATTACTTATTTGATAATTTGGTACAATCAATAAATCAGCAACCTATATTACTTTCTTAATAATTTATAATACAAGTAAAGTATCTCATATAAATACATACAAATAAACGAACAGACATTGCACCACTACACTGGCGGTTAGATAGTGTGTTTGATTGCTAATGTATGTTATGGATCTGATCTTATACAACAAATTACCGGAAAATATGAAACTCTCCAGTAGTTTTAAATATATTCACTTGCCGGCTTAAAAGTGATTAATCAAGCACATCTATGGCTTGAAGGATTTCATGGAATATGAAGATTTGTGACAAATACCTTAATGATTGTAAATCTCTTAATAATATGATTTTGATGTGTAACATAGTTACTAATATGAAAATTTATGAGTTAAATAAGGACTATGCAAGTAATTAAATAGATACTTTATATCTTTTTTTTTCAGGTTCAGAAAAAATTAGCAACAACTTTTCTGCATAAGCAAGGGTTATGCTTGATCATAGAATTTTATGACTTATCCACTGCAGTTTACATGAAAACTTTATGTATAGAAAAAACCAAATGCTAGCCTGCAGAAAAAAGAAAAAGATAAAACTGAACATTTCTGAAAAGATTATATAATATGTCCTAAATTATTATTAATAAGTGTTTAATTAAATAAACAAGTTTAACTGCTAAAAGTTATTTATTATTTCATCTTGCAAAATAATAAGTCAAAAGATATATTTTATTAATCAATTCATATAAATATATGGCACATACAAATTTATAACTCACAATAGTTTGCTTTCAGTATAGAAACCATCTTATTCTTATAACTCGTAATGTGAACTCTTAAGACATCATGCAAAGTAATGCTAAAATATTTTTGGAGGAATGTTAAATATTCATATATTGTTTACATGAATTATAACTAATAACATCTAGATTTATGTATATATAAAAATAAGTTATTTAAAATAGCCATCCTTGTTTTCAACTAATTAAGCTTTAAAGATATAGCCCATTCTTCTATGGTGGTACTAATCTTTTCAATCAGTTTCCATTTATTGATTTGGGTTCGCTTGAGATAAATTCAGGTTCTGGTGAACTTTTTGTATGCCATTAGCTCCAATGCAGTTCATAAAGAATACTCCAAAGAATTCAAGTCAGAACTCGACGAACGCCAACCTATGCTCTGAACAAAGTCTGACAAATTGGCTTGCAACCAATGTTGGATTGAATTAGCTTCATGGGAGGGTACAGAGCCCTGTTGGAAAACCACTGCTATCCAGCGAATAAAGTATCACTTAATGCTTAAATCATTACTTCCAATATGTGATTTTGGACGTACTTCTAACTTCTAGCGCAAGGTGTATTGTTTTGCCAGTTAAATTTTCTTCCACCGTGATGATCTTCTCATCAGTAAACAGGTTGTTTTTTGGATCGTATCTCTTGAAAAGATTTCGACATCGTTCCAATCGCCATTTACGAAGACGCTCGTTTATATAATGCACTTTTCTTTGACTTTTAGTTAGAGACCATATGTAAGTATTCTCTTTACAGATATTTAAGAAATATTGGTCTGAAGAGATAATATATACATAATTTAATTCTGGAGCACGTCGAATAAAATGTTTGTTTATGTTGATGTTGTATGACATAACAATGACATAAAAAGGAAAATGTCGGTCCTTTTGTATTTTGAAACTGAATGGCTACGGTATTGATATGCATTTCACCAGACGTAAATGACGTCATAGGATTTAGTAAGGTCAAATAAAGGTCAAACGAATTTCTTTCAAAATACAAGGGGATTGTACGTTTTTTGGAATTTTAACTAGACAGAAATGATTAGGAACACTATTCCTCGAAATGGTTTTTCAAAAAGCTAAATTGAAAAAAAGTGAACAATCCCCATTATTTTCCCGGTCAATGTCACAAATATCTAATACTTTTCTGGCTAATCGTGGTGTTTGCAAATGGATTTTTTTTTTAATTTTAAACGTCCCGAAGGGGCAACCGAAGTCATTTTCAATACACAACTATATACACGCAACAATGTGAGCCAGACTAATATCGATAAACGTGGTCGATGCGGACTCGTGCAGCACTAAAACTAAGTTGGCGCGGGCGGTGTGCGGGTGTACGGGGCGTTCCCCCTCTACGGCCCGCCTCATACCCCGATTGCCATGTCGATTAAGAAGGTAGCCCTAAAACAAAGTCCAGTGGCAATTCGATCCATTCCTTTGTTTTTGGGATTCCGTAGCCATTTCGATAAAATGGAACTGTCAAAAAGTTAGTTTATGGTTTGTAAGACATGTACGGCCTTACTTATAATAATATCGTTAAGAAACGATTAGGCATCTCTTAAGTAAGAGAATCAGAATCAGACCCTAATAAATTAATATCTTTTTTTTCACTTATAAACGTGTATTACCTGTTGTTTACCGAAGAGGAGCACAGATAAACGAAATTTGAATGATTAACGTACCAAAATATACGACTAAAGAGGAGTTTATGGGTAAGATTTCCACTAATCAATTGCTGAGCAGTTTCTTTAAATTTAAGAAACGATTATAAGTAAGGCCCGACATGTTTATTAAAACTACGTTTTAACGGTTTTAGACACGGCATTTATTTGATTGTTATTGTGACGTGTTGGCCACTTTCAGTAGCCGTGTACTAGTCAAGTCAAGTTGAGAATATATTAGATATATGGGATATTTTCTGTTAAATACTTTTTTGGATTGGTTATAATTTTTAATATTATTTCAGGAGCAAAATGCAAGACAGCGATGGAAACAAACAAGGGCTAGGCCTAGAAGGTGGGTTTATGTAGACTTATTTTAAGTAGGTATATTTAAGAAATAAATAAATATATTTTATTCTTTGCCTCATGGTAAGTGGCTAACGTCGTCCATGAATATCTGCAACACTAGGAGTGGATGCGAAGTATATCTCGTTGAGACTTTAGATATCTGTTTACGCCTCTTTGAAGAGCCCCATATCGTAGCGCTCTGGGAAAACCACGGGAGGGAGTTTATTCCACAAGGAGTACACATACAGTGGTAAAGTTCCAAAAGTCCATAATTAAAGTTGATTGTATAAACAAAACTAATGCGGTTTCTGTGGTAGAAATTTGACATTGACAGGTAAGTGCTTTATTGAGTTTATGTCAAATTTTGAGCAATAGGGAGGCAAATGAGTGGTAAGAATAGGAACTCAACATACGTGGCCATGTGCGAGTCGGAATCGCACGTAGTGTTCTTCTATAGCATACAATATATGTATAGTTCTTTTTATTATTAACAACTCTACGGACTCGATTTCCGTACCCTTTTTTACAACTTAATTTCTAGATTAAATTTTTTGAATTTAACACGCTTATTAGTTATTTTGGATCTTGTGTGTGACATTAATTTATTGATTTTTGTGTTGAGGTGTATGTATCTTACGAATAAATTATTATATTAATTTATTCTACTTTTAATACTAAACTTATGCTAATGTAGAGTGTATCTCTTACATGCTGGTGTTGTGAGGAAGTGCATGTGCAGTATATCTATACTTATATATATTGTCCTATCTAGTGCCATGTGTATTGTTTTTATCTTTTCTGTGCCTGGGTTATTAATTTTTAGGCTCTGTGTGTCTTGGTTTGATTGTGAAGTGTGCGTTTAATGCAATGCGGTGATAGTGCGCGTTGGTTATATGTATAGTTAAAACTCTTTGGTTATAATTCTTGGCTGATTAGTTATTTTGGATCTTGTGTGTGACATTAATTTATTGATTTTTGTGTTGAGGTGTATGTATCTTACGAATAAATTATTATATTAATTTATTCTACTTTTAATACTAAACTTATGCTAATGTAGAGTGTATAGGTAGGTACATCGGGAAGAATTATTAGTTGTGTAAAAGTGTTCTATGAACTTCTGTTTTGTTTATTCAGGCCCGGCGCTAGCGCCTTGATTGCTGGCCCAACGGAAATCATTGTGAAGCCACTGAGACGTCAACCTCCGGTAAGTTTTCAGGGTTCCATAGATATAGAGCAATGGCCCCTAAACTATTTTGTCTCGTAGACCCTTTACCAATTTTTACTGCATTCGGTGGACCCCCTATCTTTTAACCGACTTTAAAATAAGAAGAGAGTTCATAATCCGTCGTGTAAATATATATATTTTTTATATGTTCAGTTATAACTTTTTGTTTCTCCACTGATTTTGACAATTCTTTTTGCATTAGATTCAGTATAGTTTCTAGTTGGTCCCATATAAATTTTACAGCTTATAAGTATAAACACGCACTTTTTATTATTCTATTTAAAGAAAGTTAAGTTTTTTGTCACGACTTGCTTAAATGGAATTCACTATTGTGGACCCCTATTTGTAGCTCGCGGATCCTCGGACTTTGTTTTCGCCGACGTAAACCCCTTGAAGTTCGATATGGGCCCCAGGGGTCCATACGGACCACTTTGGGGACCTATGATATAGAGCTTTAGGCCACTTTTGTAGAATCACTTAATGAAATAGATACTTACCTAGAGATATAATGATAAGTGCAAATCATGGCATAAGGCTGCAATTGTTTTGACACTTGTCATATTTGTAATATGCGAAAGTGGCTATTTAACCCACTCGGTCAAAAAATGGAACCCGTATTGGACCATTTTATGTAAAAAATGTTATTTTGAAATTAATAATTACATGTATGTGTTAGATTATTGCACTATTGTAACGAGTTTATTTACTGACAATAATAATAGAGGGTAGTTTGTATCGATTACCCCACCACTAGGCTTGTTCAGTCATCGCTCAAATATAAAAGCGTGAGAACAGAACGACAAAACAACATTCCCACTCCAACTTTATTCGGGTGCAGATTCTCACTCCGGCTTCGGTCCGAAGCACATGTCGTAGTAGCGCTCTAGGGTGGTTAATTATTATGCGACAAATGAGCCTTAATTAGATCGGCTATTAAGTGGGAACGTGCTACTGCAAAGTAACCAATATATTTTTAATTTAAATTTTTTACAATACGTCTTACTACTAGTTAATACATTTTTCTAACGTTTTAAATTGTCTTTTTGTTTCGATATTTGACGCCACGCTCGTAACTGACCGTTCCATCAGACACGCAATGTGCGTGTACACATTCAACCATGAGTAGTCTAATTGCCTTCATGAATTGCAAGAACTACCTATACCTTTGTAATCTACCATCGCATAAGTCCAGTGAATAAACATTTTTTTCTTTTCTAGATATCTCTTATGCTTGACAAAGATGATGTGGAACAATTGTTCAAAGACACTGGATTTAGATTCTCTTGGAAGCAAAATGGAATACAACGTGCTGGATAAAATAAATAAATTGTCCTAGACAAGTAGTTTATTTTGTTATCACCTCTTTTGAGGCCAAACTACCTGAAAAAACTACATCTTTCAATTACATGTATGGTGATAACATACATTGTGTAGCGGCATTTAAAAACCTCTAGTCAAATTTGATCTTTATTACTCAACTTAGTTACAAAGTACTCGGTTGTACTTAAAAACAATCATGCTTGAGTAATTACCATCTTCATTATAGCTCTTAGAGGCGGCTTGGTCGGTGTGATATCATGCTCTCACAGAATTTCGGCGTGAAACTGTTAACCTTGTTAATCGTGTTTCGTGCGATGATTGAGAGTTCTTATGGCCTACTTCCACCTCCGCTATTTCATTTTTTTTATTGCACGAGTTTAGCAGATAGGCAGACGGTCCACTTCATGAAAAGCGGGTACTATCGCCTATAGACATTTGTAACACCAAAGGTGCAACAAATGCGCTGCTGCTCTCTAAAGGGAGACTGGAACCTGGCCACAAATGCCGGAACACACCTCAAAGTTATGGCGACATACTTTAGACCAGGGTTGGTAGCCATCCAGACGGGTATTTACCCTACACCACCTGGCCGTGGGTTGTTGCAGTCTCCTCTTACTACAGGCCGCCCGGCCGCAGGAAATGATATCTTTATCCCATAACCTTTATGCTATCCTATTGCGTTGACCTCGGCCTTGGTGTTGCAAACGTTTATAGGGTATGGTAACCGATTTTTCCGTCAAGTGGGCAGTCTGCTTCTGTACCACCTTAATAAAAAAAAGACATGATACGGATGGAGAGCGGAGGGCCCACCCCACGTTAGAGTTGAGAGAGAGACGTAAGGGGCTATGCTTCCAGGTAGTGAATGAGGCCTTCGGGGCCTCCGCTTGCCGGGGCACGCGGGGTTGGTTTTGCTTGCGCTATCCCGTAGCCCTGGCATAAGGCGAAGGAATAAATACTGCAGGGTTTAATGGGCGTCCCAGATTCAGGTGACCATATCCTTTCCACGGAGATGCTATTGAATAATAAATAATAAAAATTTATTTCACAACACAATAGGTTCCTTAAGAAAGCTGATGTGTGAGACTGGTGCCTGCAATAGATTTACAAGAAGTCTGTATGACAGGTCACCAGTGCTCCACTCCATGGCTACCAAAAATAAAACATTCTTAAGATTAATTTAAATTTAAGCTTACTTAAAATCATAATGGGCGTGTAGGGGTGGGTGAGAGTATGTGTGGGTGCGGGTGTGGATAGATGCGAGTGTATGTGCGTATATAATTATTAACTTTAAATAGGCATACTAATTTAAAAATTTCTAATTAACAAGACATTAGTACTTTTGGTATTTTATACAAGTGACTATAACCACCCCAACATGGCGAATCTCACCTGTTCCCAACATCCTCCCCCGCGGTGGATAGACTCCAATCGGCGTTTCCCTCGTTAAAAAGCAAGATTCGGAAACGGAGAGAAGGTACTCATCTACGAGCCGTAAATGTAAACAAGCAAATACAGTAAAGTGCTCTAATGTGTATGCAGGAAATGATCATCGCTCGCGATGTCCAAGCGAGCAGTAACCAGATAGATCATCCGTGCAGGAACGGAGAAAGAATACAATTTCCTGCGGCCGGGCGGCCTGTCGTAAGAGGCGACAAAACACCCCACAGCCAGGTGGTAGGGCATTTGCCCGACTGGATGGCTACCACCCCTGGTCTAAAGTATGTCGCTATAACAACCTTGAGTTGTGTTCCGGCATTAGTGACCAGGTTCCAGTTTCCCTTAAGAGAGCAGCAGCGCATTTGTAACAACTTTGCTGTTGTAAATGTCCATAGGCGATGGTAACCGCTTACCTTCAAGTGGGCCGTCTGCCTGTCTGCTGATCTCCTGCAATAAAAAAAAAAAAAAAAAAAAAGACAGTTCATTACTGTACTGGTTCCAGTGTGTGAGTTCGTACTGCGAGCATACTGCTAGCGCCCTTTTTTTGTCTTAGACGGCCGACCGCTTCGGTCTTTGATTCGCGGTAAAAATCCACAATCATCGGCTTGTTGCGAACCGCTCGCGTTGCACTCTTGAGCCACGTACACTCTATATTTTTTGGTTAAAGTAAGTACCCTGCAACAGTTACAATTACAATGTACACGGTTGCCTTCGGCTCGATGCGAGCACAGTGCGTTCCACTTGCAAGCTACGTACACATTATGGATTTACAGTAACGGCTCGCGGGTACTAATCTGGTACCCAGCCTTATGATTTTACAAGGGTTCCGTTTTATCTAAACCAACTACGAAAAAATATACAAAATTTTATTATAGAAGAGTTAGACAAACTTTTTAGTTACCTATGCAAATCTATGACGATGTCGAGAAGAATTTAAATGAAATAAACACATCTTGACATTACAATAATCACTTCTGTAAACTATCAACAGAATATGAAAACGAGTATTCCAATTAATATTTTTAAAGAATATAAACAAGATCTGATAATGAGAAGAGGAAATTATTACGTATCAGAAGATTTACAACGTTAAAAACTGCGAAGGATTTTGCAATCTCAATATTACGAGAAAACTCCGTTCTGTTTTTGCAGCACCAAATTGCATATAGTGTTTTAAAATAATTCTAAAGCATGGAACAAATTCAAATACAGAATGCTATAAATTAACAAAGCAACGAATTGCCAACATAAATATTTAAGAAGTTATTTGATTATTGTTGTATAATGTGTTGTTGCTGTCCAGGAGCGAATAATTGCTGTTGTCGTATACTGAAGTTTATATCGTGCATATATCTCTGTATATATTGCTGTGAATTATGCAACTGCGGGGATAAATGTGCAAATTGTTGTGAACAGTGTGAAGATGCCCAGTAAACTGGCAACATTTTCTTATCGCGACGTTTTGAATGTTTAACATTTTATTATGAGTTCCATATGAAATTTTTGCTCACATTTATTATTCTTACTTTTTGTCTTACCACATAATTGAACATGAAATTAGTTGATAACTGTTTTTACGATCTTTTGTTGTGTTGGCAAAAGGTCATTCATAAGCAGTGTTTTTACTAAATTATTGCGTATATTTCAAATAACCGTTATTTTTAAATATGGAATATATCCCATTTCACTGCAGGACTGTTATTGATTTTGTTTGTTTTTATACAGAGAAATGCTGTTTAATATAATAATAAAACAATTATTATAAATAATTACTAATGTTTATACAACATTTGTTAACTTTTATAGTGTTAAAATATTTTTATAGTTTTATACACAGTTTTGTGCTTGGAGTTTTATGTTTTATAAACAGATATTTAATATAATGTGTTAATGGTAAATTCTGTACTTTAATGTAATATTTTGATGTGTTGTTGTAATTTCTTTGGTAGTTTAAGATGTATTTTTTGTTTTACATTCTGTGCTTACATGTTTCACCTTTGTGGTGTCGAAGGCGACTGTGGCTGTCCAAAATGCTGTTGTTGTGGAGATTTTGACGAATAGTTGTTATCTGTGTTATTAATAAACGTTTATATTTCTTATTTATATTATTATGTCCCTGCTCCATTTGGGATAATGTTAGCGTTAGGGAGATCGTTTCACGCAGATGTAGCTAAGAGTTTAATGCGATTTTGTGATGCTACATTGTAGTAATTGTTACTGATGTTAAACATTGACAGATAATAACACTAATGTAGCTAATCATTAACGGCATTATTTTTAACGCTATAAACAAGACGCATTTGGCCCCAGACACTAACATTATCCCAGATGGAGTAGGGACAGAAATCAAAGTCTTGCTCCAGAGAGATGTCGAACTCTATATTGCGCAGTTGTAATAAAGAAACAAATGACAGACACAAAAATGTAATAAATCTGGAAAAGCAAAAGCAAATCTTACAAATAATTTGTTCTGTATTCGAACCCACGGACTGCACGTTTATCAGACAGTTAAAATAATAACATTTAAACTGTCTAATAAAGGTGTATCCTCGTTTTTTGTGTGTTCACACGAACTTTCATAGGCGAAATGGATCCTCGAGCTCAAGGGCGTACGCTGGGGGGCGGGGGGGGGGGGGGGAGAGGGCAGCTGCCCCCTCTATTGTATGCTCACGTTACGATTTAATTTATAATATATTATGTGTTAACTTTAAAAAAAAACGCCCAGTCAAGATGCATTCATGCAAGGCCTTGTTTATTTATTATATTATATTATATATTTATCCGTGCAGGAACGGAGAAAGAATACAATTTCCTGTGGCCGGGCGGCCTGTCGTAAGAGGCGACTAAACAACCCACAGCCAGGTGGTAGGGCATTTGCTCGACTGGATGGCTACCACCCCTGGTCTAAAGTATGTCGCCATAACAACCTTGAGTTGTGTTCCGGCATTAGTGACCAGGTTCCAGACTCCCTAAAGAGAGCAGCAGCGCATTTGTAGTATTTTTGGTGATGCAAATATCCATAGGCGATGGTGACCGCTTTCCATCCAGTGGGCCGTCTGCCTGTCTGCTGAACTCCTGCAATAAAAAATAAAATAAAAAAATTAATTGACTATTCGAAAAAAATATTTGTCCACCTATAAAGCAGGATCTCCTGTGGGTGAGCTGCACACTATATAATTAAACGCTGTGGACACGGCCTAAGAAATCTCAATTGCCAGTAAGTACGCGTACTTGAGTTAATAGTACGTTTAATACTTGCTTTACTACATCAGTACATGGCGTTATTCTTTCTGTTCCCAATCGTTTAGAATCGCCACATTACTACCAGTCCTATTGCATTCTTGCGTATATCTTGTCATATTATGAACCATCGTGTTATTGTATCTAGCGTGAACAAATAATCTTCAAATTTTCAGAAAACTTCATACTATCGTATATAGCAATTTACACTATCTAAAAACGTCACCAAAATGACTAAATCATCAGCAAACCGCGATAACAACCTCATACAAAGTATAAGTATTACGTGACTAACAGTCTGATTCAGCTATTGTCAGTTAACTGTTGGTTTTACCAGTCTTGTAACCTTATATACTTATCTAGTGCACGATATGAAAAAAAATTGATAATAATATATTGTGACTGTTCCAACTAACTATAATTTTACAGTAACACGTGATGAAATACAAAACAGTTTTGTACGAATAATGTGGTTTAGTTTTCAAGGTTTACGTGTTTATAAATGAATTAGATACGTCTTGTGATACTTAATAAAGACATTGAAGGTTTGATCAAATACCTAATCAAGTGAAAATAATATACGAAAGGAATTCAATTATTGAACACTTTATACCTACGAACTAGTAGTATTACGTGTGTAAACGAATTACTATTTTAAATACTATAAACAGTATTTTAAGTACTACAGAAATTTTCTCAGTAAAGTTTTTGTATTGAAAGAAAGAAAGAAAAGAAAGTTGTTTTTGTGTAAACAGTTTAAGAAGTAATAATCAAGTGTTCAAAGATATCTTTGATATATGTGTGTTTAATTAAAACTAGCAGTAAATATATAGATAATAAAAAGCCTATTACTGTGAAAAAGTTACTAGGGCGCCACAAACAGATTATAGTAATTAACTAAGATATAGATAACGTAAGACGAATTATAGAAAATCACAGAGCAACAGAAAATAACCAAAGAACTACTACAGATAATCACATAACAATTAAGAAATCTGAACAGGTAAGAATAAATTATTTACTTAAAGAAATTATCTAGAAATAATTAATCAACAAATCAAGAATAACAATAGGAAATTGATGAGCAACTACCTGCAGAGGTATTCACATAGAATTAAATAATCACAGATTGTTTATTAGTATCTACAGAGCAGCTAAAGGAGAAAGATAAACTTTAGAGAGCTACAGAAAAAAATCGGACATCTCCAAAGCAATTACAAAGAACTAAGGACTAACTACAACTATCTGCATAGATAAAAAGCATCTTTAAATAAGCATAAGTTCATAAGATCTTGACACAGCAATTAAAGAGATCTGATCAACTAGAAAACCACAGAGTAAAATAAGAAATCAAAGGGCAAGACTAAATCACAGACCATTTACTAATATCTAGAGAAAATTTAAAAATATAATGAGCAACTAGACATTTCAGGTCAACATCTGAACTAAGCAACTTCTATTATACAAAGTGCAACTACAGCTATTAACAAAGATGAACTGTAAATAATTACAGATCAATTGTCTACAGCACAACCAGAGAGAACCAAAAATTAACTATAATTATATATAGATAATTAAAAAGCATCTATAGATAACCAAAAAGCATCTATAGATAACCAAAGAGCATCTATAGATAACCCAAGAGCAATTACAAGGAATTTTAATATAGAATACATTAAAAATGTGTTGTTCGTGCTCGTGTGACTGCGGTTCCTGCGGGAAGGTGCTGAGATGTCTCCTATGTGTCACGTTATGCGTGTTTCTGCTGAAAATGTGCGGCGTAGAAGTCGACGATGATTGTTGTGAATGTGGAGATGGTGGTGGTGGTGATTAACTTAGTATTTTCATTTATATTAAATTTATCCTTCATTCATTCATGAATTAACATGCTACATAGAAATATAATAAATACTGCGTAAATGAATATGATTTTTGTTTGTTTCTTACTACAGTGAAGATTTTTAGCCTGGTGCATTTATTTTCTAGTATTTTAACAGGTAAGTTTAGACGAAACATTATACACAAAAAAATTTAACGTTGAAACATCTTATCAACATCTTACAACAAAGTTTAATGATATTTATTTATTGACTAGCTGATGCCCGCGACTTCGTCCGTGTCACAATCGCGATGTGGAATACTATCAGCGCCATCTAGTTTATTTAATATGATGATGAAATACGCTATGTGAAAGAATGACTAAACAGATATACAATGCAAAAGTGGATGGATGCAGAAGTCGTGGAAGGCCACGACACACCTTCCATGATCAAATTGATCGTGTACTAGCAGAAGGTGATGTCAGGAGCCTTAAGAACAGACGAGCGTGCGTGACAAGAGCTATGAATGTCAAAGAAGCAAGTGAGGTGTGTAAGAATAAGCCCGAATAGCGCTCTGTTGTTCGTGCCTACCCCGCAAGAGAACTGGCGTGAAGTTATGTATGTATGTATAAAATACGTTGTTTTTGTAAGGGCACCTACGTACTATGCGGGTAGCCGGAATGCGGCCAGCCGTGCTGCTGACCGCAGGACGCGGTTGCGCTTGCGGTTAGCCGGGTGGCAGATAGCCGCAACCCGAACCGGAATGTGCGGTTAGAAACCGTCGTGGTTTGCGGTTGGGTCGACTTATTTCCAAGATGGAAATTTTTATCCGAATATTCTGCAGATTTTGTGTTCCAGATTGCTGGCCTATTTTGAATTTCAATTATAAATTTTTCCATATCGAAATCCATAGTTAATGCGCTAGCGTCGATAAACACGTTCACCGTCAATGGCGGGCAACCGCAAACTAGCACTATCCGCGTAGTGTGTAGGGCAACCGTCTGGCTGGCCGACAGTCAGGCCGCAGTGCTCAAAACAACCGGAGCGGTCAGCCGGTAGCCGCATCGCAGTGCGCATAGAAACGACTTTCTCGTACAAATATTAGATTACGGTCAGCCGCACGGCTGGCCGCATAATGCGTAGGTACCCTAATGTATAAATTGTTTTATTGTATGATGATACCGGCAATATCAATACTTAATTAGGTGCATAAGTTGTATAATAAGCTGTTTGAGTAATTAATTTTTTTTAACTATCCCACGGGAACTCTTTAGTTTTTGGGGATCAAAAGTATCCTATATGTTGACCAGGGATATAAGCTACCACTATACAAAATTTCATTTAAATCGGTCCAGTCTTTCGGAGATTAGCCCGTACAAACAGAGAAACAAAAAAATTGAAAAAAAATCTAAATTAGTTCTATTTCATTTCTTACATCCTCCTGACTCGGTTTTTAGCATATTTTTTTTCATTTTACAGAAATTCGACCTCTATAGTTTTATTATAAGTATAGATAAGATAGAGTTGAGTAAATATTACGTAATCGAAATGTTTACTTCATTCGGACATTTGCGTTTAAAGAATTTTGTTAGTTTCATTGAATTTTATATTAGCATGTGCCAGAGAAACTCCGTTCGCGTCGCCACAACGTCGTCGTTCATCGGCATAAAAAGTACTTATTTCAAGTATTGATCCGAGATATAATATTAATTATTGTACCATTTTAACAAAGACTACATAATTCTTAAACATGAGTATTTACATATCAGAGTATGCATGATGGTATAAAAGTAAGGCTGCATCGTGTTTGGCTAGTTTAGATTAGATGTCTTTTAAAACAAGGACTGATCTCAAATGTCAAATCTTATCACATCACTTCTGCTCATAGTGTTGCCACTGATCGCAGGAAGCAAGAAAATTATTTATTAAATGTCCCAAAATAAATGTCATAAAAAATATAATTAACAAGTTTATTTAATGACAAAATAATAATAGAGGGTAGTTTGTAACTATTACACCACACGTCTCGTTCCGTGATTAGTCGATTA